>VWZS01000481.1:406334-553991 GCA_013397075.1 Rhabdornis inornatus
GCCCCGCCCCGCGCGCTACCCAGGAGCCCGCGCGCCGCGCCGAGGTCAAGATGGCGGCCAAGGCGTCTGGTGAGGCGGCGGGGGCGCTGGGGCGAGGGCAGGGGGGCCGGGTCTGTCTCCATCCTTGTGCTTGTCCCCGACCCGCCTGCGGCGCTGGGCTCGCCCCGGCCCGCGCTGGGCAGCGAGGCGGGCCGTGACGGGAGAGGGCGAGCCGGTGTGCATCGTGTGCCCTTGACGGGGACAGTGAGTGCCGGTTCCACAGTCGCCGGGCGAGTCTCCTCGCCGGCCCTCCCGTGGTAGCGGAGGGAGCCGGGCTCCGATGCCTGAGCTTTCTGGGCGTAGAGAATGCTCGGGAGCACCAGAGGAAGCCTTGGGCCGCTCCCCTTGGGCCTCGGGGATTGCTGTCCTGCGCGGATACCGACTCGGCGCACTGCTGGTCTAAGGTTATAGCTTGTCTGGCCCTACCGGACGAAGGAGTAGCTAAGTAACCTGCAGAGATAGTGCACTAATGGCTTCCTGTGCAGTGTTTTGGGGGGTGATGTGGTGAGACAGATGTCTCAGAAGTCACATAAAACAGCTTGCCCGCACTGCGTTGCCCGTGTTGGGCCGTTCGTGGCCTTCTAGACCCCTTGTTGTACTTGATTGTGTGTAAAAGCACCTCTGCCTTCCCAAACCACTTTTAAAGGAAGGTGAACATGCTATATGTGGTGCGGAGGTTTGGTTTTTTGTCTGATTGATTTGGTTGGTTGGTTTTTTTGAGGTTTTAGTGTGGATTTCGTGGTTGACTTTGGCAGCTCCTTGAAAAAGGAATAGCATTCAAGTATCTGGAGAAGTGAATACAAGGTTAACAGCATAATAATATGCTGGGCTTGAAGTCACATAGTGAAAGCCGAGGAACTTAGATAAATTATCAGAAAAGCCTGATGATTTTGCTTTATGTAGACACTATGGGTTTGTCTCATGTAAGTGTTATGGAGTCTAAGAGTTTTGTTGCGGTCTTTGATGAGGAATTGGTAGTGTTTTTACAAGTCTTATAGTAGCCCAATATTCAAATTTAGTAAATGGATTAAACTCTTTTATGTAATGAGCAATCCTTCTACCTGTTCAGTGTCAGTTATGGGATACTGAGAAGTGGAGGCCAAGTCATATATGGTCAAATTAAGACTTGATGCAATATTACATTACTGCATGTGTTGGAGGCCAACAAATATTTGTGTACTGCCACAATAATGTGTAAATGTTGAATTTTATCTTGCTATGCAACTGATGATGGTCATGTTCAGTTGCAGGAGGTGGTCGCCTGTTAGACAGGATTCGCAAGTGGTATTACAACGCAGCTGGGTTCAACAAACTTGGTAAGTGTTTCATTGAGTTTTAAAAACTGCAGATGTAACAGTTCTCTAACTAGTTATGTTTCATAGCTGGCATACATACATGCAGGTTGGCATAAGTCTTTTTGATCAAAATTAGCTACTATTTCTGTGGTTTAAAAGGTTGGCAATAGCTTCAATTATTTCTGTTATTTCTGCGTTTGGTCATGTTCTAGTAAATTAACTTATAACAGCTAAGGCCAAGCTCGGGCAGTTAAAAAACTTTCACAAAACAGTCCTGAAAACTCAATTATTTACATTTCCCCACTGAGTCACTTTTACTGGCCAGTGTCTTTTAACCCAAAGACTGCCCTTGAAGCTGGAGAGCTTCCCACTGATAGTAGTCAGCCTATCGGCAGTACTTACGCAAAGTATCCAAAGTGCAGAAAAGATTATGGTTATTTTGCCCTTTGTGTCACCATAACTTCAGCTGGTGTCACTCTGGCCTGCACAGTGGGGGAACAGGTGTCAAAACAGGGCTTCCTTAAGGAGAAGAGGGTCCCTTAATGGTATTGTCTTCAGTTTATTCAGAGTTATTACCAAGTTTGTTTCAGCCATTTAAATTGCAGAACAGTTCTTGGATGACAAGAATCTGAATATTCAGATGCTCAGCACAATACAAGCAGATCTCTTAAAGGAGCTTAACACGCCTGCCCTGGGGAAGTTAGAAAAAAATTACAAGAAAAGTGTAATCAAATAAGCTTAGATCCTTCCTCCAAAGACACAATGCTTAATTCCTCTTTGATAACGCCTATCTGCTGAAATTCTTTCTTCTGCTGCTTCTCTGGAAATGCGAGTAAAAAATTAGAGAAACACCAAATTTAATATAGTGATTAAATTAGCAGCAGTGCTCCCTGTGCCTTTGAAATAAATTACAAAGCTGAATTTAAGAATATGTGACTCAAAAGAAATTTTTGTTTTATTGAGACACTACTGCCAAATCAGTCACATGAGATGAAGTCCTTTAACCACAAGTCAGTAGGTATGTTGTAGTAATCATCTTGGAATTGGCTACAGAAGTAATATTTTGTCCTATTTTGTTAATACTGAACCTTACAGAAAGGTTGGTTGAATTTCAAGAATCCTTTGTTCCACAGAAGGTGTGGGAGTGTTCTGAGTTTTCAGAAGACTGGGTGTTTCTTCGTGGTTTAACTTCTAGTTTGGAACTCACGCACCAATGTAGAGCTTCAGGTTTCCGTAGCTTCATATAGTCAGCAGAGATCTAATCATTATGAACAGGGCAGTTTAGGGGAAAATTCTTCAGTACTGAAGGAGTCTCATTTGTGGCTGACTGACTAATGGATTCAGAGCTCTCAAAAACCCTTTACCTGGACAGTCACCTTAAACAGAGATATAAAATTAGATGCACATAAGTTCATCCCTTAGATCCAGAGAAGTTTCTGTTCTGTATATGTATATTCTCATGAAACATATTGAATGAAATACCCATTTTCCTTATTCTTCTTTAAGAAAAGGAGTGAAAAAGGTAAATGGTCTGTGAAAGTCAGTGTTTAGGATTGCATGTTCTCTGTGAGCAATCAGCGGCTCTCGTGGATTGGTTTGTTTTTTCTTCATAATTTTGTACTGAAAGTGTTTTGCCCATGGTACATGTGTCAATCCTAAGTCTTACTAAAGAACATTTGTTCAGTGATACTGTAAATTCTCCTCGGTACAGGGTTAATGCGAGATGATACATTGCATGAAGATGATGATGTAAAAGAAGCATTGAAGAGACTTCCAGAACATCTGTACAATGAAAGAGTATTTCGCATAAAGCGAGCGCTGGACTTAAGCTTGAAACATCAGATCCTTCCAAGAGACCAGTGGGTGAAGTATGAAGAGGTATGAGCACAGAAGGTTTCCAAGGTGCAGGTCTTAAATGGCACTGCTAGGACTGGTGGTTGCTGTTTTCATTCTCTAAGGAGACACATGTTTACATCTTCTTTATAGTGAGTAAATGAGTCAGTATCTCATGGAATACCTCTGGAAAACACTTTTGATTGCAGTTTAAAAATCTGTTTTTCAGTAAGAATTGCTGAATATTTCTCAAGCAGGTGACAGAATCTTAAGCTGCAGCTCAGAATCACAGCACATTGTTTGTGTTCAGAAAAAATATTTCTTCCAAGTTGTCAGATAAAGAAATACAGTGTAAATAGCTTTGGAATTCTTAAAGAAGGTCTCATGCTTTTCTGATTAATTTCTTAATCTTGCAGAAAACCTTTAGCCTAAGCTTTTATTCATGAAGGTGCCAAGGAAGAATAATTTGAAGGGAAATCATGCATTAAAATAAGTGTCATCTTGTAATTTAAAAAACAAACTGCACTTTCCTTATCAGATGTAACTAAATTGTAATTTTTGGTAGTGAATTGATTCACAGACTTTGCATCATTGTCCACCTCAGCTTTCTCGAGATTGCCTGGCAGAGAGGAGTTTTATTGTTAAACGTTTGACTGTAGGAGAGTATAAAGGTATTAATGCATCTCTGAATAAGCAAGGCTGTTTCTTGTGGTCTCATAGGTCATATTTAGGTAACTGCTGCATTGCATAATTGGTCATGTATTTCCCCAAGCAGCAGTTTGGTTTGTAAGTGTTAAATATGGTTGGGTGTTCTATCAAATAAAAGTTTACAGTGCTGGTTAGAAGTTAAGCTCAAAAAAAGATTATCTGGAGTATTATTATGGGATTTTGAACTAATAAAAGCAGATCTGGTACATTTGGGTATCTCCCAAAAAAACCCACTGTTTCTAAAGGCTTAGCTGGAAGCGTCACTTTGCCTCTTAATGTTGATGAGGCATTAGGAATTAGTGGTTACTGCAGTAGAGAGCTTGTCATTGCATACTTGGTAGATACGAAGTTTACCTTTTCAGGATAAGTAGGGCTGGATTTTTTTTTTTTAATTTTTTTTCTTGATAGGTTGGTGTTTAGTTTAGTCCTCCAAACCTGGGAGGAATGAGAAACAAATAGTCTGTAGGAATGCATTGAGATGTTTCTGGACCTTGCTGTAAATTTAAATATATTCTCTTCTTTTTCAGGATCACCGTTATCTCGAACCATACCTAAAAGAAGTAATCCGTGAAAGACGTGAAAGGGAAGCATGGAACAAGAAGTAACTATTGAACTCCTTCATGCAAATATCCAGATATTTCTCATGTTTTTAAGCATTTGGTTGTAGAAGTCCATAGGGAGGCAATTGTGAGGCTGAGGAATACTGTTTCAGCTTGTTCATTGAGTCTGATCATCCAACTAAAATAAACATGTCAAACTATAAAAATCTTGGAAGAGTTCTTTCTGAATGTTAACAAGCTAATGTTCAGATCTTTCCTGTGAGCATATACATTACACATTGGCTTAGTGGTATGCAGTCTTCATTCCAGCTTTTGATTCTTACTCTTTTCATCATACAGCTGTTTTCTGCAGTAATAGAATTGGGTAAGAAATGTTCAAAGCTGTTGGTGCTAGTTGCTCTGTAAATTAAAAAGGATTTGGTATTCATTCACTGCTTGTCACTGTAGACAGCGATACTGAACCTGTGTTTGATGTTACAGTGGTATTGTGAGACAGCAGAATGTAATATTCTGTGTACCTAAGCATATACATATTGTAAAAATGGAAAATATAGATGATTCCTTAATCATAAACTAGGAAATGTTTCACTAACTTTTTATACCACATACATTGTTAAGCCTTAAAAACTTTTCCTGTAAACCATAATAACTCTCTCACTTCAGCTTTTTGAGACATTTTATTATTTTAAAGAGTTAAAAAATAAATGGTATTCTGATGTTCTTTAAACAACATAGCACCTAACACAGTTAACTTCTCATGTTTTTTTTTCACCACTTAAAGCATGCTCTAGTTTTTAGTGATTGGTATCCAGAAAATACTGGCGCTTAATGGCTGAAAACCTGGAGTTTAGCCTTCCATAGTTTAATGGTAGTGTGAATTAGGGACAGATACTGGTGTAAGGCAGGAAATTCAGAGCCTGTTGTATAACGTTCTGGATGAAGTACAGAATCTTGCGTGATGGCCTGAAGGTTTGCTTCTTTGCTTTTGTTGTCCATGCTTGTCTGCCAAATGCAACATTCGGTTTACCAAAAGAAAAAGGAGCAAAGCACATCTGCAGTTTTGAATTGGTGTGACCAGATAAATAAAATACTGGATTAGAAGCTTTTATCTTTGCTCATCATTTTGTTACTAACCTTCACCTGCTTGCTTAAGTCCATTACATCTGTAGGATGGATACAGTGATCCCTCAAACCTTGACAGCCTGATGTGGCAAAAACAAAATTCCATAAAAATATCTGCATTGCCAATATTCCTTTAAAGTCTGTGTGGAGATTATATTAAGAATGTGAGGTTTCATTTTTCTCCTAGAGTAAAATCTAATGATTGAATCATACATAATTTGATGTATTTTTGGGAACTTTATGATTTTCTTCCAAGAGACAAATATGGCATGAAGTTTCACATTTCTCTTTATGGAATTATTAGAGTATAGTTTTCTAATGAAATTAGGACTGTTTCATTATCTCTTAGAATTATATTAGAGGACTTAATTACATAGTGAAAGTAGTACTTTAAAAACATAGGTCAAATTTCTACAAAAGCTAGAATTCTGTGGAAAGACTGTCTGCTTATTTTACTACAGGTTTGGATTAAGAAAAAGGTCTCTGAAAAATTACTTGGTTTGGACAAAAGGGCTTTGTTGGCATAAGGTGCTTAAAATAGGGTGACGTTTGAGTGAAGTGCGGAGCAGCCATGCTCCGGTTGGCCTAAAGCATCTGAAATCACTGACCCCTTTACTCTCAAATGTAACATCTTAAAGAGTCAGGTGAGTAATAGAAGTTGATGAGTCTTTCCAAGTGATCGTTTGAGCAGCTCAAGGGAAAGAGGAAAAAGGAAGCCATGTTAAGAGAGCTTGCCTATTCACTGAGGCTTTGTTCAGATGAGTTTTCAGATGCTTCTGACTTGGATTGATAATTTTTAACTTTAAATTTCCATAATGTGCGGTAGTCTTCTGTCAAAGTATTTTGAAAAAATTACTATTGTCTAGTTGTATCTTGGAAGGCTATTACTAAGGAAAATGTTACTTGCTATTTTTTGGCAGAGATGGTGTGTATTTGAAATGTTTAGGAGCATCTAAAAATGGTGAGGAATAGGGAAGAAGGAGGCTGGTGTAAGAGTGGCATCTGTTGCCTGGAAACCAGGAGCTATAGCAGCTTTGTGTTATGAGACCAAACTCTTCTTTAGGATATGTGATGTGAGATTTGTATGCTTCTGCTACTGGCTAATGAATGAGTAGCTTGGGAGACATTTCATATTTCACTCTCTGGTGTTCTTCTCTGTGCACACTGAGTTGACAAGCATTAATCTAAGCCAGAAGAAATGGGAGTTTTCTTGTAGGTAAGATTCGAATCCTGCTGGTGACAAGCTGAAGGCTCAGCATGATTCCCAATTTTGAATGCTTACAGTTATGCTTAAAAATATCTGGGGTGGGAAGGGATGCAGTTGCAAAAATGGGGTTTCAGACCTGCAGTTTCACTGTAATGATTCCATCCCACCTGTCTGTCTCTTTGGGATCCTGCCCTCTGAATCATCCTGGCCTGTGGAGCCATTAGCTTGCTATCTGCAAAGTTGCCTCATTCTAAGGAAAAGCTTAGTAACAGTAAAGGGAGTCAAATAGCTAGAGGTGAAAAGTGTGATGAGGAAGGAAAGAGCATTCTGCTTTGGAGAACTGGGATTTCTTTATTCTGCTATCACAAGGTTCTTCTGTAATACTAAGCAAGACACTCGGTTCACAGAAGCTCCATAAGAATTTTGCTAAGTGTTAATATCTCTGCTTGGAGCTACATCTGCAGAAGTGCAAAGTAACCACATCTTTATCAAGGTTCAGTTCATCAGCTCTGAAAATATGAGGCGAAAGTGTTGGTATTTATCCATACACAAAATGGTTACTACAAGTGGTGGTAGCAGAAGCAAATTTCAGAGAGATTCTCAGTCCTTATTCCTCTGGTGGTAAGTGCAAAAATAGTTGCATAGAAGATGATGTATTTGTGGCTTGTACCTGGTACTTTCAGAAAGCAAGGATGAGTCATGCACTGAAGAGGGTTGAAAAAATTTCTGAATGAAAAGAGTGCCTACTGGGTAAAATGTGAACCTGCAATTTAAGGTCATGTCATCATGTACAATGCAACAGCAAATCTTGCATCTACTTATTCCTGATTTTGAAACCTTGATCTTGGTTAATGTAGTTTTTTGGATATACATTTTATAGGGATTCCATAAATTACTGAGGTATTTTTGTAGTTTTAGTTCACTACATCAGAATTGTGTGTAAAATTCAGAGTGTCAGCTGACATTGCTAGTCCTGCAGTTTGATGATAGTTTTAGCTTAAATTTTTCTTCATCACTTTTGAGCATATTTGTGCTTCACTTGAAGTTCTCTTTATTGACTAAATAATGAAATACAAGAATACATTTTGATTGCTGAAGATCATGTTTGCTATGTCAGACTGATTTCTTTAAATTTTGAATTGGTCAGCCCCAAAACAATGGATTTTTTTTTAGTGCTGTAACAAGAAACATATGCTTGTTGTACATCCAACTTCCATCTGAAGGAGAGCTACAGCAGATACAAATCCCATAAGAATTTTGATGAAACATCATACTTGTCATTTTAATGGAAGCATTTTAGCATTAATATGGTAAACACATTCTGACTTGAGGCATTTTGTCTCTAGATAGCAAAGGTCAAAGATGACCTTGAGGATTTCTCCACAGTGTTGGCAGTTGGTTTTCATGGGCTGAAACTGTGGCCAGGGCAAGGGCTGCTCCTGAGCAGCAGAGCAGGCAGAGGCAACCCTTCCAGGTTGACACCAGGGTGACTTCATTTCTCATAGCCTCTCTTAGCTGGTCTATGGCCCAAAAGGCTAACAGCTTGAAAAATTGTAGGCCATGAACTTCATTGTAAATAGTTTGTGTTAGCATCTGAATACCACTGAATGGGGCCTGATCCCCAAACTGTTTTCTCAAACTCCCCTCAGGCCATGTGGAGCTGTAAGCTTCCTTTAGTGTCAAGAAGTTCCTGACTCACCCAGAACCTCTGCTGGTGTTGCTGGGATGAGGTGACAGGCAAGTGTGCTGTCCCAAGGTGCCAGAAAGCATCTGCAGCTCTGCCTTCCTGGCAAGGTGCGTGTAAAGAATTCTCTGGAGAAGGAACCCTCAAGGCCTTCTGCTCACTGGTGATTCAATGCTAGCTTATGCTGGCAGTCTGTCAGCTCAATTCCTTTTTCTTCACAAAAGGTGTGGATTCACAATTCCCTTCTCTGTGAATGCTTACATATTTTTACATAATATTTACATATTTTCTGGAGTGCAGGTGGGACTACTAGTCCTTTTGGCTATCTCTCTTCTGCTATGAAAGATCTGATAAACTGTACCAAGAGATGCAAGGACTCAAATCGGTTTGTTAGAGCTTTTTTCTAGGCTGGTTTATGATGTGCTTCAAAATAAGGGCAATGCCTGGCTCCACCTGCTTCTGCCTTGCTCACTCCTGTAGTACCTGAGCCCTGGCACTGGATCAGGGAGATAGTCCAAGGGCTTGAGTGAGGAATGCAGAGTGGGTGAGGGGTTGAAGTAAACCCAGGATTAGGAAATCATGTGCAGGGATCTGAAGGAAGTATAAGGAAAATAAGTTGACCTCAATCCCCTTTGCCTGCTTTGGCGGTGCACGGTGGAGTTGATGCATGTATGTGCAAACATGTGGTTTAATGCATTTTGGGAAATGGGACCACGGAGTATAAGTATGTGGAGAGAGGTATGGGGTGGTTTGACAAGCAAGGGTAGTTTTCAGGCCACTACACAGAGTGACACTTGTGTGTCCTAACTTTGGGAATGCCAGGTTGATGGCCCTCATTGAGGCTTAATTTTTCCGTAAAGAATATTTAAAGATCATCCACTGAACCTTATAGTGAGTGGAATCCAAGCTGTCCTTGCCCTGCCTCCGGGGTGCCTGGACGTGGCCTAAGTGTCCATCTCCTGTGGCCCAACCTCATCTCTTTCTTTCACGAAAACCAGAGAAGATGCCTCCACAGTTACGGGGTAGTTTTCAGGTGCTCATATCTCTGCTGCAAAAGAGGAGCACTGGATCTTTCTCCTCCAAAGCCTAAGCAAGTGCTGGAATTGCTGTTGCTCTTTTATGAGAGTGTGCTGCTTTGGTTCCTGTGCTGGGAAAGGGTCTGGAGCCTGAAACCTGATCAGAAGGAGGTAACTCAGCACAGCTGGGCTGTGCTCTCCTCAGCCCTTCCTAAAGTGGTTCCCCACTGGCCTGCATGGATCTGGTTCTTTGTGTCTAAACCTTCTGGATTGTGAAGGGAGGCTGCATAGTGAGACGTGGAGTTAAGCACTGCTGCACTCAGTATTCCAACACCTAAGCTCTTTTATGAAGCCTCATACTCCCACTGCGGCCTAGCAGATTGAAATGATTGTTTATAAGCAGCAAAGTTCAGAGTCCAAAGCTCAGATCTCTTCAAGGCACTTCAGAGGGTTTTCTGTCTGCAAGTTCTGTTCCCCAGTGGAGTATTAGTTTAAAAAGATACTATTATGAAATAATCATAAAAGCAGCTTGATATGTTTGGTTTACTTCAATTAACTAAAAATTCTCCAAGTTCTCCATGTTTCTTGGCCGCAGTCTCTCATCCTGAAGAAGGTGGACGAAAACTCCATCAATGTGCAAGTGGGCCCCCAGCAATGCTCGGCACTCAGCTGGCCTGCTGGAGCTCACCACACTGTCGTGGCAGTGTAGAGGTGGCTCTGATAAAAAGCAAGATGCATCCTACTGCCAGGTGAGGCTTGGCTCAGCTCTGCTCTGTGCACTGCAAAAGCCGAGGTACCAGAGGAGGGGTGAGGTCATCATTTCAGAGCTGTGTGGAGGCAGTCATCCCTGCCTAGGAGCACTTAGGGTCCTAGGGCAGGGCAAAGTCAAGACATGGGGCTGCACTGACAGCAACTAGACACGTTTTATTTATATATTTTATAAAGCAACAACACAAAACAAATTCTCGAGAAAAATAACAAAAGTAACAGATCATATTTCCTTTCAGAAGTACAGCTTTGTTTTTGTCTGGTCACAGACTCTTGCTCTTTCTTGTGGAAAGGAGTGTAGTCATCTTCACCTCTTGAGCTCTGAGGGATCTCTTTCATGAATTTCCATCCTCAGCTTTTCGTAAGTATATCAAACCCCGTGGTGTGTCTGAACGTGTCCAAAACAGCCATTAAAGCCTTATTCAACAAGCTACTTCAAAAAGAACAAGAGGTATGCTTTGAGTGGGGACTTCTCCTCCAGCTGCTTCCACCCAGCACTTTAAAAACAACTAAGACACAATAAAGCACGTGTTGACATAAGTGAGCCTCAAAAAAACCACTGGATTATTTTGAAGGAGTATAATCATAAGTGGGGAGAGTTATCATCCTTCACCCAGCAAAACAATTACATCAGTGCAGCTTGGACTGGGATCTGCCTTAAGATCTCCCAGATGTTGCAAATGGTGTAGTTGCTGATCGGTTGCTCTGGGTAATTACAAACTGTCAGATGGAGGAGGGGAGGTTGGTTCTCAAATGAAACAGCATAAAAGCTTTTTGGGGAATTGTAGAGAGGAAGATCCACTGTTCACAGCTGACACCGAGAACCGCAAGTGTCTCTGCCTATTCCTGACTTTACCAGACCAGTCTTGTGGACGTGTCTCAGAGCCTATCAGACCTGAGCTGTGGCATGCTGCATAGAGATGTGTCCTGCAGCAATGGGTTTGCTGTGGACTGATCCTAGCAAATCTGCTCAGAAATAATTTTAGCAGAATCTCCTAGCCTGGAATGAGGGACCAGCTGCCCATCTCACTAGCAGAAGCCCATCTGATCCTGAGGCAGCAGATGCCAGCCCTGACACTCAAATGGAAAGAGGCAACCTGGGTAAAAACTGCCACCTTGCTGGCCCTGGGGGAAAACAACTTTCCCAGCCACAGTGCTGGTCCCCTGCTCAGACTTGGCCTGAGCAGCTGGAGGATGGAGCCCCAGATGAGGTGTTGGTGCTGTGCTGCAGCAGAACAAGAGTTCAAGACTCTGGGAGTTGCAAGAAGATGGGGAGCAGGTCCCTGATGCTTTAGCTGGGTGGCTCAAACACTTACCAGAGCCTGTCCCCAGCTCAAAGATTCATTTTTTTGCAGTTTTTCTGAAGCATTTGTTGTTTGTAGCACAAAGAAGCTGTGGGCGTGGTAAGCTTATGCCAGAAATAAGCCCTGGCTCCTCTCCTTATCATGTGTGATTGCTACTTCCCTTAAACACACCAGCAGGTCACTGGGCTCATGTAGCATGCTCAGGTCATTGGTGACCCTCTGCTCAGCCCTTTGAAGGATCTGAGAAGGCACCAGCATCCTGAATAGCCTTTGGCAATCAGCTGGGAGATACTTCAGCCTTAGAAAGAGAGGGGATTTTAGAAATCCCCCATGCTGGTGTTTCCATGGGGTAACATGAATTGGTGAATTGCCTCTCCAAGGTCCCTTCTGAGAGCCCCAGGTCACAGTCCCACTGGGCTCCAGCCATGCCATCTGTCCAAGTGGCGAGTAGCTGGGGTGTCCATCCAGCTCCCTGCAGCCCAGGGCATGTGACAGAGCCACATTTGCCAGCTTGCAGCAGTACATCAGGCTCTGAACTAGGCCAGGTGAAAGCATGGTGAGGGTGAGGAATTTGGGTGGGCAGCAACCACCCCCACGTGGTCTGCCCAGGGTGGTGAGCAGCAAACAATGCCAGCAGCTAACGCTGCCTGGTGCCACGGCAGAGGGAACACAGGCTCCCAGCCCACGGCTCTGGCCTCTGCTACCAGCACATTGCTGCTTCACCACCACCTGCCCAGTGGGCTCCTGAACCCCAGGACAGACAGGGGTGCACTCAGGGAGGGTGTGCTCAGCCACCACCCTTGCAAGAGTGGCCCTGTGCCAGAGATGCAGGTGGCTTCATCAGCACACAAGGGTGACAAGCTTTCCAGCAGGTCAGCTACACAAAAACGAACCCCTGGCAATGCCAGTGCCCCAGGTGGAGGGGTGGCTTTGTCCTGGACACAATGATAACAGTGGGGAAAAATACATCACCCATCTCCAGTATCACCCATCAAGGCCTGCTCACCCTAACGCAAGGTGGGGCTGTGCTGTAACTGTACAAGCACCACCAGAATGTCCTGGCATTGTATTCTTCCCTTTTTTAATTTCATTTTTCAGGATGACAACACTTTAGAGGTTTATGACCAACAGGAGAATTTACTACTAAGTCATATACTGATGTAATGAAATCTAATATATGCTGTGTAATGAGTTATGAGATGTTATTTAGTTTCAGGGTTTTATTACTTCAATCAGTTATGACCATATTTCCTTTTATATGATTGCTCACCCTTTAAACATACCAGATGACTGTATAAAGAACACCTAATAAAGTCTGGAGATGTTAAAATATAAATGTTTTAATTTTTGCCATAAATTTGTTTCAATTCTACCAATGGTGGCTTTTGCACTGGAAGTGGTGCAGTCCTTGTTAGCAGTGCAGACCCTGGTAGTGTTGACGTGTTCCTTTGTAGGACGGAGCTGGTCAACTGTGCTTCATTACAAAGCACAGTTAGTCAGCAACACTCACCCTTGGTGATTATACCCAGAAATTGAAAGGTTTTTAGAATATAAACAAATGAAAGACAACATTGATCTGTGATAGAAGTCATTATCTTAATTAACTTCTCATATTTACCTCTGCAATTGCAACATACACATGCCCTGGTTTCTACTAGTCTTCAAGAAGGGAGAATCAGGCTTATGGTCTTCAGCATCAAGATCAAATCTCGGGATGTTCTGCCCGTGTACCATTTGGCAATCCTCCTAATTTTTCCACATTTATGCATTGTATTCTAAAGTCTTTTTGGGATAACATCATAGTGGAATTACATAGCTGTGAAATAAGATCAGGATCAAATCTTTAATAAATCAATGTTTTAGCAAGCAAAGGACAATTGCAGGAGTAGAGTGTCAGTTGTGACGTATTCATAGCGAGCGTGGAGTTCTCAGAAATTATTGTAGGACGTATTTTATGATGTTAACAGCTCCACAGTAAGAGTCTGTGTCTGAGTGGATACTGACTGTTGTAAGGCTGTAGCACACGGCTGCTGTCTGGTGAGCCACCCACCCGTGGGAATGCAGAGATCTGCAGCACTGCTGGCCGAGGTCCTGCACGGTGTCACCTGCCTGGAGATGACACCTACACATAACAGATCTAATTACAACATTCTAATTTCCTCCCCACCTCTGCAACAGGCAGCACTCACATGATTTGCTGAACCTGGTGGAAGTCCCCGGGGGAAGCCGGGCAGTGCTGTGCTGGCTCGGAGGCTGTGCTGCTGCTGAGCTGGGAGGAAAGAGCCTGGTAAACCTGGGACACTGTACAGATTTCCTTGGCCAGCTTCAAGGGAGAGAAAACTGCCCTTTAGTTACATCTTAATTTAGAGTTTGCAGCAATCAGAAATATTTTCATCATGTTTAATCTGCTGTGACTGTGGCTGCCACGTGTGCCATGGCCCAAGGATGTCTTTGTCGGGATAATCCCAGCTGTTCTATTGCCTGGAGCAGAAAGGTACCAGAGGCCAAATTTCACAGAAGTTCCATGCCCATCTCCATCCCAGTCTCCAAGTCCTGTCAGTGAGCAGCCTGTGCCTTGTTTCAGCTGTGGATTGTATTGCTGCCATATGTATTCCCTTCCTTCCAATTCTGCAAGGCGGAGGTGTCATCTCAGAAGAGCCCCTCTGGACAGCTGTTTATAAATTCAATGTTTTTTAGTTGTACATACATCAATATGGTTTACTTCTCCCAGTATTTATTCAATTATTGATAGAGAGTCTAACAGAAGGGAAAAACTTCTAAATGATCCATCTTACTTCTCCATTGTATTAATATCTCTATCGCTAATTGCATAAATTTTAGAACTACAGCAAGAAATGAAATAAAGACTTTACTATTCACAGTTCCAGGCTAATAATTCAGCCAAAGAGAATTCTACATCAAATAAATGGCCAAGTGTACCTCAAATGTGTCCTTGTACAGTAACAAGGCACAATTTAATCCCATTAAGAAAACGTTGGCAGTGGCTCAGTGTTTGGGAATGTGCCACTGAACTGTCCTGCTGTAACCTTGGATGTAGGAAAAGTTGAGACAAAGCAGCATACTCAGTTTGACACATCTTTGCCCTTTAGGTCCTTAATGATGCAGTGATTTACTGAAACATTTAATATTGTTTAGCTGCAGAAATTGTCTCATACATGGAAGCTAAGCAATAACATGCTTGCTGAATGTGCCCTATCTGCTGCTTCATAAGCAAAGTTTATTTGCAACTCCATAAAACAGATTTCTGAGCTATCTCAAAACAAGTCCACATACTAATTTGTAAGAAACAAAATCCTTGTTCCATATGTCTTATTTAAAGTATAAAAAGACAGGTAGGTTTGTTTGTCACTAACCAAGGATTTAAGAAAAACATTTTTTTCCTCAGGTTTTAGTTTTCATCTGGGTTACTCTGTTTTTACTTTGCTCCCATTATTCTCAGAAGGACCTGGGGTACTTCTCTATTCTCCAGGTACTTTGTATGTGGCACTCTGCTACCAAAACAATTTACTTCTTTCTAATTAAGAAGGATTTAATATTTACCATAGAAAAAATAGTATGGCTAGATGCATTTCTCATGACCACATATTGTATCCTTGGAGTTTTAGCTATGGATCTTAGGAAAATACTTTATGAATTAGTGAAAGCATTAGATTTTCAAGATGAAATCCCAGCTCATTCAGTACAACCTGCCTCCAGCAGCATGCTGGAGGCTCAGCACAATGAGGGCCTGCTGCTCTGGAGTGCTCCCCACACTGCTCCTGCTGCTGCTGGTGTGACACTCCCCTGATTCTCTAAGCATGGATGCTTCGAGTGTTATTAAAATACACAACCACTGTGAGTCAGAAGCATCAATATTCAGTGCCTTCCACTGGTCCTCTATTGAAATCTTGCTCCTCAAGTACCATCTGTGTGTTTTCCCTGCACTGTTACTTGCAGCATCACATTGTTATGTGGAATGAACCACTTGACAGAGCTTTGTGTCTCTTTGTACTGTAACAGCTTCTAGAAAAATTCAAACTGGCTGTTTCCGTAATAAGGCATGAAGAAGTATGTTTGCATAGTGCATGTGTTTTATAGTGCAAGGTCAGAGAGTACCCATACATCATGGGCTACAGTGAGGAATAAGAAGGTAACTATAGATATATGTGTAACACACAAACATGAGTGATTACTTTTCAGCTCTCATTCTCTGGCATTTGCTGTCAAACCAAAGGGAAAAAAATGCTGTCTCCTTTCTGTGTGACTGTAGGAGTCTTCACTTCACAGAACACAGTTGGAAAACCACAGGAAGCAAATAGTGTGGCCCATAGTGATGGGGTGGCCCCATTTTTCTTGCACTAGTCACAGTGCTAAGGATCTGGCACAGATGCTCAAAGAGGCTGTGCTCCTGTGCTGGCAGCCCTATGGTCATGCCCAGGATGGGGTAACTATGCTGCTTCCAGCAGATTTGCTTCAAAGAGCAGAGGGGCAGCACAGCATGGTGGGGTGATGTGCCCCAGCACGGCTCAGCACCAGCACTGGCTCCAAAGTGGCTCTTTGCTGCTGACAACCTGGTGTTGATGTTTTAAGGGCAGCTTGCTGTCAGTGGAAGTAATATGACAAAAATTAGGTAGGCAAGAGGGATTAAAACATGTACAATATTGCAGAACTTGTTAGGCTCAATTACACAAGTCAGGAACTAGTGGAGTGTTTGAAGACCTGGAAATAATTCCAATTTGTCATACCAGGAGACTCCTTCCCAGAAACCGGCTGTGTAAGCAGAGGCAAGTCCACCATATGGAGAGCAGATGTCTCAAGGGAGCTGAAAAGAAGATACTTTGCTAGTACTAAAAATATTCAGTATGAGGAGGTGATAACAAGTGCTTCTAAAGAAGAAGCAATTATTTATCATTGAGCAGACAATTTTTACTGTTTCCTAGAACACAAACCTATATGCTTAAATAATCTCAGACTGCCAGAGTGAAGAGGCACTGATTCACAGCTTGGGGTAGAAACTATAATAATAAGCAGATTGCACATGTTGCTTAACTGTCTGATTTTTAAAGCATATTTTATCACAGTCTGTATCACTCTGGAAAAAAAAAGAAAGGAAGTCAGAAGACAGTGAGTTATTGGTGTACAGTTGTTTTAATGTACAAAGCAGTATGGTTGCCTTTGCCATTGGCAGCTTGGATGCTTTACTTTTTTCCCTTTTTATTAGGAGCTGTCATGGAGGTTGGCTCAATTTATAACTCAGTCTTGCTAGAATGGTGTCTGTGAGAGCTGCCTCCAAGGACCAAATCCACTAAAAAACATCAGGAACGAGATTTGAGAGAATCATTTTGTTGCTGCTTTTGGGTGCCTTAGGAGATGTGCCAAGGGAAGATCCTGAGCAAGGAAGCCCAAGGACTGCTTGAATTGATTTTGAGCTCTGCAATGATTTGCTCTATAAGCAAAAGCATGCAGCTGTGGCTGCTGCCTGTATAAGTACCAGCCATGATGCTTACACATGTCCCAGGTAGTTGGCTGAGTTTTCCTCCTGACAGAGCTGTTCTGCTTCCCGAGCAACAGAACAAGAGCTATTGGCACAGCTTCTGCAGAACTCCAGTAAATTACTGCAGGGAGAGATAAAGCAGTACCAACAAGGTAGGGCCCTGTGGCTCATTCTCTGGTGCTGAGGTGAGAAGAATTGTAATAGGCTGTCTGCAACAGTCATTCATCTAATCTGTTCTTAAAAACCTCTAATGACTACACTCCCCCAGTCCACAAAGGCAGCCTGCTCCTGAGCTTATATTTGATTATAGCTGGGTAGTTTGTCCTACTATCTTAGCTAAATGTCCCTTGCATCCTGTTAAATCTATTACTCCTTATGTCCATTCTCAGTGGATATAAAGATAACAGATTTTCATCCTCTTTACAGAAAAAAATTTGAAGGCTGTTATCCCACTCCCTTTGGACCTATCTATCTTCTCTTCACTAGACTAAACAACTCCGAGATCTTTCAATCTCTCCTCACAGGTCAGGTTTTACAAACCTTGTAATACCCTTGATGGTCTCTTAGGGCTTTCTTATTTCATTTATGTCTTTTCTAAAAGGTGATGTCCAGTTGCTGGAGGCAAAACTTGAGGAGAGAAATTCCCAATGAAGTTACCACGCAGCCTTTAGCTTTCACATCCCCACGTGTACCCTTGTGGGTGTCACTGTGGTCAGCTGGGGTGTGTTTACCTCCAGGTCTCTTCTGCTGCCTTGTTGGTCACTCCTTGTTTCAATACGAGGCCTTTTGACCTCCTAGCACTTTGAATGTGTCTCTCTTTGGTTCCATTTGTTGATTCTGGAAAACCTCTCTGATTTTTCATAGCTATTTTGAATTTTAATCCTGGGCCCCACTATGCTCACAATCCTCCTGGCTTAGTGTGATGGGCCGATTTTATAAGCATATTTTATTCCATTATCCGAGTTACTAATGAAAATATCAAACTGAAACAGGCCTCAAACAGACCCCAGGTGACCCTATTAAAAATGAATTTTCAGCTTGATGACAAACCATGATAAATTCAGCATGTTTTCCAACCACTTGTGCACCCACTGACTAATGGTTTAATCTCACCTCAGCTGTCTGTATGAGAAAGTCATGGGGGGCCACATTCATATGCCCCACTCGGTTGGGCAATTGCTATTTTAAAACTGTAAAAAAATATTATTAAATACATTGTCTTTTTCTGCTGATCAGTGCTGGGGTCTGCAGTGATCATGAATCTGTAATACACTGAGGAAACAGGTAAGAAGGGAAGGAGGAGAGCAAGGCATCATCCTCTGCAGGGAGCAGCTTGTACTGAGGCTCCTTCCCTCTCACCCTGCACCAGGGTGCTCCAAACCAAAACCCAACATCTCTGGTAGCCAACAGTGAGAGCGGCAGCACCCACAGCCCCGGAAAGGCCAAGGGATTGTTGGCAATTCAAGGTGAGAAACACTCCCCTTGATTCAAGAAAGCATGAGCATTTCTATGCAGCCCTCACATGTATGGGGAACCCTCCTTCAGTGGAGAATCTGACAGAGGGAAAAGAAATATCCTCCTGGGAGAGCACAGGAGAAGGCTGTGCTTTTCAGGCTCAAGCTTGAAGAGGATGCTACAGGAGTGACAGAACCTCATTTCTAGGGAAGAGACAAATAGTTTTTAGTACACATTTTGGTTGCCCAGGGCTGAGTGTATATTGGGTGCCACAGCAGCTTCTGCAGCCACAGGATTCAGGACAGAGGCTTTTTTGCTGGTAGCTCTGGGCTATGTATATTACACCTTTACATTCAATATGATACTGCCTTTAGCCTGCTGGCCTCCTGCCAGTGCAGCTGCAGAGAAGCTGGGGAAGTTTGCCATAATTTGCTTGGGAATTCTTGTGGAAAGTGAGTTTCACCTACTGTAGGTGATAGGTTTAAGGGGTTTGGGTTTCTTTTTGTCCTGAAATGCTCATCCTCACTTAGTAGTAAGGTGGAGTTTAACATTAAAACATTCCAGCTTGAACATACAGCACAACTGGAAATCGGTGTTGAAGATTGTTCAGAAAATGCACTGAACTCATGCCCCAGATTAAAACAGGGCTAACCTTACTTTAACCAAGATCCTATGGATGTTGCTAATACCAGTGAAGAAGAAGATACTCTCAACCCAGATTTTGGTGGACACCTTTAAAAAGCACTGAGAGGAGTGTCCTAGTCACTGTTCAGCCAGCAGCCCAAGCTCAGCCCAAGTCTGGCTTAAGGCAGCTTTGCCCACATGCTGTCTGGCCAGCAGCCATTCTTCCCCTGCCTTCAGGGAGTGAAGTCCTGGCACTAAAACCTCTGCTGGCACCAAGAGCCCCAGCTGCTACACCCTCCAACTGCAATAGGGGTCTATAAGCCTAGAAGAAGAGGACTGCAAGGGTATGGGCAATTAGAGACACAGTGGACTTTTATCTGTTTCCTATCAGGAAAAGCATAAGTGATGTTTTAGGTTTTCAAGAATACCCTAACTCAGCATTTTGCTGCAGCAGGGTGGTCACTGGGCTTTGGACTGCAGCCCAGCCAAACAGAATGGAGCTTTCCGTCAGTTAAAGTCCAAGAAAGGAATAATGATCTCAGAGTTTTTTATTTATCATTGGGCTTGGCCTCCTGACCCTCCTGAAGAAAGGCAATGACTTGAAACAGTTTTCACAAAGCCAAGACATAAATGGTTGCAGCAAAAATTAATTTTATCGTGAACTCTCTTCTTTTTTCCCCCAAGATACACAATCTCTATTATGTTTGGGTAAATATTGCCCCCCTGGTTCCCTCAGAATGGTCAATGCAGTTTTCCACATTGGAAAGCTATGCTGGCCCAAAGATGTCACTCTCTTGGCAATGGCTCACACAGCCCCAAACAGGGCTATGTGGAGTTATTATGTGGAGTTTTGTATGATTCAGCAGCAACAAGTGTGAAAAGTCTGAGACTGCTAGCACTCACCCTTCCTCAACCTTTTCGTATTCCTGGCACTCCCTGCGAGCATTGCTGGCTGCAGATATTTAAAGAGCAAAAATGAGTGAGTACTAAAGTTAGTTTGTTTTTTTTTCACTTAGCATTTTTCCTTTCTCTTTTTTCATTTAGGCAGATATTTATGCTTTTATGGACATGAAAATCTTCTCCTGGTTCATCACCACCAGCACAGAACATCTTGTTTTCCCAGCAAGCGCAGTGCATATGATGAGATGAGATGAGATGAGCGAAAAACCTTGTCCCAGCAGCCTTTCTTCTCACAACAGACACTTTTTCCCCCTTACCCAAGAAAACACACAGAGTTTGTGTGGTGAAAGCACAGGGATTTTTCTGTCACATAGTGAGTACATTTTCAGCATGGTGAAGCACAGGCACTGGCTAAAGCTATGAGGTATCTTATGTGGCCCCCTTTACAAGCTGCACTATACCAAGAGGTCTTTGCATTTTTGTCAGAAGGCTGGACATTACTGCTCTTTGAAAACTTAAAGACCTCCACATAAGAAAACCCAAAACCACAACATAAAAAACTCTGAAAAAATACTAAGGGATTTCTGTGCTTCCCAGTACACCTATACAAAATGGAGACAAAATCTTTCCATGCTACACCTACAAAAGCATGCTACAAGATTCCTTTATGCCAGCCACAGCTCAAAGCGCCATTTTTCATCCTTCTAGTATAATTCTTCTGGTATGAAATAGGGACAAGATCTGGGTAACCTAAAACACAACTAAATTGGGAGTTTAACTCAAAATCCACCCGATCCTAGGCTATGATTTAGTATCCAGGGTTATATTCTCCAAAGAGGTACTTAGATTAATTGGGTACTTCCCAGGCCACTGGCACCTAACTTCTAACATCCATCTGTCCCTCAGGCATAATTGTTAATCAATGTTAAATTAATTTGGTGGTGGCTGGAGGTTTTGAGGAGGAGAGTTCAGAGAGCCAAAACCACTCGACAGGCAGGATTCCTATCCACCTGCATTGGCTGCCTTGGCAGAGGTGCCAGTGATTAAATGGACAGAGCCTCATTTCTCAGCCAAAGATGGCTTTCCAGGTGCCCAGTGAGCAGCACTGCTTTCTGCTGAATGCAGAGCTGAATTCACTTGCAGATGAAAGCAAATTCACCTACAGTCCTGACATTGAAAGAAATCACATGCTTAGAGAACAAACATGTATATTTGGTTTTATTCTTCTTTCCCACGACATATATGATGGCTGGAAATTTTTCTTGTGCACAATCTTTTCTTTTTCTGTTTATTTGTCCTTATTCAAAGCTGGTTTCACCTATGAGAATCGGCTCACAGATGCACTTCAGGATATAAAGCGCATTTATGATAAGACACCTGATAAATCCCTTTATGTTCCATATCTTTCCTGGAGAGCCGGGGAGGGAGGGAGTGGAGAAGGAGAAAAGACCCGCTTTAGGATGATGTCATAGCTGTTGGGCACATCTGCCCCAAATTAAACTACCATCTAAAGGGCTTATTTCTCAAACATATTTCTTTTCAGCTTGGAAGGAGACATAAAGCAGTGTATCCCTTCAGTTTGCATTTGGGGAGTCTGAAAATTTGGGATCACCCCCCACAGTATGCCAGCAAGATTTACTAGTGCTGAGCCTCTCAGGTGATGATGCTGTACAAGTTGCATGAAAAATGAATCTTTCTTGGTTCCTTGATTAAGTTGTGACTCATAATAAATCTTCCATAGACATCAAGCCTGTCTTGCTAAAAGCATGAGGGACCTTTGCAAAACCCTCTAAGAAGGTGTGAGAAAGGGGTCTCATCTGTGAGAAGAAAGCTTTAAAAAGTGAACCTGTTTGAATTTAAAAATATTCATCCTCAATCTTTCACAGCAAACTCTATGTGCATGCCAGAATTGGAAGACAAAAATGCAGAATGCATAGAAATAAACAAAGTTTAAACACACCAAAGATGAACCATTTGCAAAGAGACTGTTTTGTCTGCTGCTGTACCATCCCCCATTAAAAAAACAAACAAACAAAAAAAAAAAACCAAACCAAACCAAACCAAAACCAACCAACCAAACAACAACAACAAAACAAAACAAACCACAAAGCAACAACAACAAAACCAAGACAAAAACAAACAAACAAACAAACAAACAAAAACAAACAAAAAAAACCCCCACATGATAAAGGAAGAGGGGACATGAAGGGCAACTATTATTTTTAATACTTTCTGTGTGATCTTCTCCTATGAGGGTACTCAGCCTCTATGGTTTAAATCCTCATGATCTTGCTGTCTCTTGGTGCCAACAGCAGGTGTCCCCAAAATACTCATGGTGGCAAAGCCCTGTGTAACAACGGAACCATTTTTTTTCTCTGAGCAGACCCTCTGGACCAGGTGGTCATGACAGAGCTGTGCATGTGTGTGGCATCTGCTGCATTGGGGCAAAAGATGCAGCACATGCTACACACATGCACAGCCTTGTATCTGCCTGGGCAACCTGTGCTGCCTCTTTCAAAGCCCCTGCCAAACAGCATCAAAACACAGCAAACTTGTCAGCCCATCTAGAAACCATGGCCCTGGTTTTCCAGCACTCCTGTTGGTGGAGTTACACTAATTTACACCAGCTGAGGAACTGTTCCTACATTTCCACCTGGTTCCTGAAATTTTATATACTAATTCCCTGCAAAGTATTACAATGGGGAAAAATAATTGCTTAACTGGGTCCACAAGCCCTATTTCATAAGTGAGTTATCTCAGCCTTGCTGGGTCAGATCTTACTGAGAGGATGATACATCCAGGGCTGTCATGTAAATCATTTCCTTTTGAATACTTATGTCTAATCAACTTCAGACCTTGTTTTGGACACATTGTACGTTTCATAAGCTGAAGAACTCTCTCTGATGAAATCCTTGCCTCCTGACCCCAAAATACATCTGAACAAGATTGTCCCATCAGGAGTTCAGATAATTGCTTCGCCTTTCCTGTCAGTCATAAACCAGACAGATGCAACTTTTTTGGACCCTTCCCCACACTTGACTGTGCTTTTCAAATATATTCCAAACAGCATAAGAGAATAGGAATGGTTGCTTTTATAAATGTGTGGTAGTTCATATGCTTAAGCAAAGAAAACAAGACTCTCTTTGCTGGTGCCATATGTATTGTTGTGCGATAAAAATTTACCAGCATGTAGTTCTGCAATTATTGTTCTTACAGCTCCATTAGTCTTAAATCTTATTTATTACTGTGGAATTCTTTCTTTCACTGGAAATCCCAGGTTCTCCCAAATCTTACAAAGCACTGAGTAGTTCAGGCACAACTGAAGACTCAATCTTTCTCACACCCAGAGATACTATGTTTAGGAACGGTATTTCTGCTCCCACACACAAATCCCTTCTGGACCTGCAGCCGTGCAGTTCTGTGGATCCAGGGGCTGATCCAGGGGCTGACTCAGCAGGACACAGGCACTGAGTGAGGTTCACCCCCCCTTCCTGCCTGGCCACGGCAGCGTCACCTCATAGGGCTGCAGCTCACAACAGGGACAGCCCAAAGTCCTGATTGAGGGCTGAGCCGGGGCACTGCCCAAGCATTGGCGGGGTCAGCAGGGAAGGCACAGCATGGACTCGGCAAAAGCAGGTGAAAAGTTTTATGCTGACTTCTGAGGGAACCATGATTTTCTTCTCCTCGCCCTCCTGGACAGCCTGTTGGTGTACACAGGAGAGCTTGGAGAGGTGAGAAAAATTTGCTGGAGGAAGCCTGGAACATATCTGCTGGGTGAATGGCAAGTCACCCCATGCACTTGGATGGAGCTAAATCCTGAACAATGAGAAGTATTACAAATATTCAGACATCACAGACGAGAGTTTACAGAGATCACAGTCTTGAGTTGAAAGCCTGGGAATTCCTCAAGGAGAAGGTGTGGTCTGGGGCAGTGCATGTGAGCCAAGAACTTTCCAAGTGCCTCTGCAGCTCTCAAAATCCGATGAGAAAATTAAGTTCATGAGTAAAACACATTGTGAAAATGGAAAGCAGGCTGCTACACTCAGCAGTAATTTGAAAGAATGGAATGTATGTGAATGTTAGAAAAGAAAATTCATTAAAAGTTTATTCTACATCAAGAAGAAAACTTTCCAAGGAGCGGAAAACAAGAACCTGCAGGGCTTGAGTGCCATGGAAGAACCTCACTTTTGCACCCAAGTCCTGGCTGTGCAAGCAGAACTGCAGAAGCACATGTATCATCTCACAGACCATTTGGATGCTAAGCCTGGATGTGGCTCCTGCAGACAGACAGGATCTGTTAGATATTATTGTGCCTGTTTGAGCTGTCAGCCTCTTGGTGGTTTCACAAAGGTCATTGCTATCTAGCAGAGGTGACTAAACTGAACACGACATGACTCCATCTGCCACAGTTGTGGTCTAGTACTTTACACCTGCAGCAAAGAGCAACCTGGAAACAAAACTGGTGTTTCTGACATTGGTGAGTGACACATGGGGCAGGGTTTGGCTCCAGGACAGCCACATTTATGTGCCCAGGTCTGTATGAGTTACAGAACCACCGCTGAAGCTCATGCTGGCTTTATCATTTTGCAGGGTGCCTTCGTGGGCCTGTAGTCTCAGGCAGAGCTCACACAGGGTTTATTTACAAAGCTGTCCAGTGAGAACATAGGAAAAAAAGCATGAATCATTGGAAAAATGGTATTCTCTGCAGGAACACCTGCAGCACAGACCACAGGACTCCTCTGAGTAGCTGCTGCACCCATCAGATTGCCAACACCCACGGATCACCACATACAGAGCTGCTTCTCTCCAAACTTTGCACTCTTTTCAAACTTAGGCTAAGTGTAGGAAAACAACTTAAAATTTTTCATATCTCTGCATTTCTCCTCTTCACTACTGTGAGAAAAGCCCTTATCTCATAATCCTGCTGTGCTGTGTGATTTAGGTTGGACGCCCACCGTTTCAGCTTCTGCCTTCTTGTTTCCTCACCTCAGATGCTCTCTGTAGCTGCTCCATGTCTGTGCTGTCATTCCTGCTGGATCCTCGCTGCATGCAAGGAAAGTGTCATATGGGAAAATCAGTCTCTGGGCTCCTGCTTTGGGGACTGCAATGAGCATGTGAAACAAATGAACACAAAAAGCTCAGAAATGTTTGGGAAGTGGAGGCACTCCAACAGAACAACCCCATGGGCAGCGCTGCCCCAGAGAATGGAGACGAAATTAAGGGAACCGTCCTCGAAAACGCCCGTGTGACTGTCACAGCGGCGCTCAGGGACACTCCCAGCGGGGAGTGCGCCTGTGTGTCCCAATCACAGTCCCGGCCGGAGTCCCGGCTGGAGTCCCGGCTGGAGTGCCAACCGGTAGAGCCACCGGGGGGGTGGGGCAGNGGACGGGACCGGAGCAGAGACGGGGACGGGAGCGTGGGCGGGAGCGTGGGCGGAGCGGGGATGCTGTCCCGGTAACCGCGGGGAAGGGGCCGCCCATGCTCTCTCTCCTCTGGGCGCTTTCCCGGCGGGGGTCGGAGCACGCCGGGCTCTCCGGGCCGTCCGTAAGATGGAGGCGCAGGGAGGAGGTCAGGAAACGGGAGCAGAGTCCTTACGCCGTGTGTCCCCCACAAAGCCCGTGCACTCCTCAGATGCTGGCCTTAAGGGGGAAAAGTCTGCTCCGAGCCTAAGTGCCAGTCCCGCAGAGCGCATTTCATGTCACCCAGAGGAGACACCCATCAGGTGCCAGTACGATGCCTATTTTCACTCAAACAGCTCCCTCCGAGGATGTTCGTTCACTGACTGCCCGGGTTTTCACTTGGATGCTGCTAGTTCATTTGGACTGATGCATGGAATGACTCGGTGATCCTCCCGAGGACCCTCTAAGCAGCAATTTCTCTTGGGAAAAAAAGCCTTATCACCCTTGCAGTGCCTTGTACAAGCCTCTGAAATACATCGTGCAGTCCGAGCACGGTGGTTCGGTTGTACTTTTAACTGGCTCTCCATAGAAAAGCATGTTACTTGTCTCTTCACCCTGGTCATTTAACCTGTGCTGGTGTCTCTGAGTTTACACCTCTGCTCAAAGCACATGCAGTATCTTTGTTTGGTGAGGGCTTACTTCAATTAGAGACGTTTGGGATTGAAGCAAGCCCACCACTCAGAAGTCCTTCACAGTCCAGACACGGTCCCTGTCCCAGGTGTTTGCAGTCACCAAGCCCAGCCAGCATTTCATTGCCCAGCAGTTTTCTCCACAGCTCACTGATACAGGCACTGCCAGGTGATGTGCTCAGCTCCCTTCCCAGGCACCTCATCAAAGGGCAGCCCCTGTCATTTTCCAAACACCATCTGCTAGTGTTTATTTTGGCCTTTCTACAGGTGTTTCCAAATTATTTTGTGGAAGAACATGGAAAACATGATTTAGGGCAACCCATTAAAGGAACTGGGAGACTGAAGGTGAAAACTCCCCATGTGACATCTGCTCTTTTTGCAGCCTCAGTGCTCCATCCTGCTTTGCTCTGACCCTAAGTATGAATGTGCAGAGCTGAGTCCGTCAGGAGAGGCAAAGCCCATCCACAGTCCTCAAAACAAGGGCTTAGGAGTTTATACAGAATGCAACCTCTGCTCTGGAAAACCTGTGACTTTGGAGACAAGTGGGATTTGGGGAGGCTGAAAATGCAACAAGAGAAGCAGATTTTCTTCAGATGTGTGGATGCTGTTGTAAGCTTCATGAGCCATCAGTAAACGAAAAATGAAGTTATTTTAGTAAAAGAAAATGCACATGTAAGCATTGAAAGGTGAAGTCAGAAGTTTGGAATCAGTTTGCATTTAAACAGACACAGAAATAACAATGAACTGAGGAAACATGCTTGTTTATAAGGCTGCCTAAGCAAAGTCATACAAGTCAGACAGAGAGCCATCAAACTCAGTTATGCTGAATAATATCCTATTACTCCCTGGACAAATAAGCTAGTCCTCATTGGAGCTATCAAGGAATGCCATTCCATAAATTAAATGCAATTCTGAACTTTCTTTTTAAACAAATGCTTTTTGTGGGGATAGGAAATACATTACATTATTCTCAGTAATGCCCTCTATTTCTATAGGTCTGATAAAGCTCAGTCTGTGAAATGTTTCTTCAGCTACCTCAAGGCAAGTGCTGACATTACCAGGAAGCAGGGAGTGCTAAAGAAAGAAATGTACATAAGTGAAAGCCTGGGCTGAGATTACATGCGATGAAATGGAAGATGCCCAGACAAACATTAAAGTGTTTCTGCTGACTTACCGTGGAACTTTGTCCTTTTGCTGAAGAACTACTGTGGGATTTCAGGCACAGTTGGCTCTTGATGAATTGTGAAGCAAAATTTGATTTTGATTAATTATTTGCTAAGTTCTGAAAATTGCATACACACGGGGGAAGTGTCCCTATAACATGCATTTCTCTGGTTTCCATTCCTTGTCGTGCTGCTGTTGGGGATATTGAACACCTCCAGTTGTGGAATCCCTGCCCTGGGAAAAGGACGATGTCAACTAAGCATAGGCAGTGCTGAGATTTATAGAGAAGTAAAGACAACTTCTGATGTTAAGCAAAGAAAGCTGAGCTGGATAAAAAGCTTGCTTGAGTAACATGAAGCTTTTCTTTTTATTTTTTTCTNGCTACCGGGGGGTACCGGGGGTACCGGGGGAGTACCGGGGAGTACCGGGGGTACCGGGAGTGTACCGAGGGGGTACCGGGAATACCGGGGGTACCGGGGGGTACCAGGGAGTGCCGGGGGTACNCTTCCTCTTTTTCTTTCTTAAGCTTAACAAAAAAGAAAAATAGAAAATCCCCACTGATTGCATCCAGCTGTTAAAATTTTATGATACTGAGATCCCCAGTTGTCATGACCACTTCATGTAGTTTAATATGCAGTCGTATTCTTTTCAGTTTCATTTTCTTCCCCAACTTTAGTTAATAAAACACCTTTCAGACAGCCTGTTCTTAGCAGTTATAGAGTGCCTGGTCTTCTTTTATAAAGAGGAGAACTGTGTGCGGCTGTACCTTGGCACATGAGAAAGTTAAACTGCAACCATAATTCCCATTACTGTCAGTGAGAGCAGCGCTGATGCAAAGGCGCTGCAGGCTGAACAGCAGCAGGTTTCTTCTGATGACCGTGCACCAGCCCTGCTATAAAAAGGTCAGCTCTCTGCCCCAGCCAACTCCCCTTGCCTACAGATGGCTCTGGGCCCAAAGTGAGCAAATCTCTCTAAACTTTAGACATTCAGAGGCAACCAGCACCTCCCAAACTATTGTACATTTATTCTGTTTGATCCACAGCGAGCATGAGTGTTGTTATCTACACTGTTTGCACAGTTTCAGCTTGCTTTTATAAAGCACGTTTTGCTGCTTGATTGGCACAGATAAAATACCCAGGATAAAGGCTATGCCCATAATTTTACTTGTAAATGAACTAATATTCTTATTCTGCCATCACTCCCAGTTCCCTCCTGACTCACTGGTGTCTGCTTGCACCAGCAGCCATACATGTATAGGAGGTGTGGAAGTGATTCCCCGTGCTAGGGCAGCATTGGCATCAGGGGGGAAGAATACTCCAACAAACACTTCTGGTTTAAAGCTCTTTGTTTGGTGCAACACACTGGCATTGCTCTGTCTTGCTGCCACTGCTCCTGTATATAGAAAAAAACCGACCATACATTAAGAAAGAATAAATGTACACATCAGCAGCTCAAGGACCAGACCAGCTGATTTAATTAATCCCAGAACAAGCATTTTAAATAGGGGAATTCAGAATTATGATTCAGCTACAAAGGAAACAAAATATGCTACAGGCAAGAGGGTTTTGCTGTGCTCTAGCTGGTGAATGCTTCTTTTTGAGCCTTGGAATTCTTTTATGTAAGCTTTTTGCCTTTGTGGTGTTGAAAATGGTTTGAGGAATCTATTTAATGATGTAGTTTTATGTAATAGGTAACCACATTACTGTGTTAAATATAAAGCAGTCAAAGGAACTGAAAATGAACTTGTTGATTTCCTAAGAGGTTGCACTGATAAACACTTTGGTCAACCATTACATTTTGTGGACCATGTTAAAGGAAATAGTGTCTTCTGACATGCTCATCTTGAGGAAGCTTTATCCTTCCTATGCCAGTATTTATAGTCATAATTTAGTAGAAAGCCTCTAATGATGACACCTTACTGNTGTTTCTGCTGACTTACCGTGGAACTTTGTCCTTTTGCTGAAGAACTACTGTGGGATTTCAGGCACAGTTGGCTCTTGATGAATTGTGAAGCAAAATTTGATTTTGATTAATTATTTGCTAAGTTCTGAAAATTGCATACACACGGGGGAAGTGTCCCTATAACATGCATTTCTCTGGTTTCCATTCCTTGTCGTGCTGCTGTTGGGGATATTGAACACCTCCAGTTGTGGAATCCCTGCCCCGGGAAAAGGACGATGTCAACTAAGCATAGGCAGTGCTGAGATTTATAGAGAAGTAAAGACAACTTCTGATGTTAAGCAAAGAAAGCTGAGCTGGATAAAAAGCTTGCTTGAGTAACATGAAGCTTTTCTTTTTATTTTTTTCTTCTTCCTCTTTTTCTTTCTTAAGCTTAACAAAAAAGAAAAATAGAAAATCCCCACTGATTGCATCCAGCTGTTAAAATTTTATGATACTGAGATCCCCAGTTGTCATGACCACTTCATGTAGTTTAATATGCAGTCGTATTCTTTTCAGTTTCATTTTCTTCCCCAACTTTAGTTAATAAAACACCTTTCAGACAGCCTGTTCTTAGCAGTTATAGAGTGCCTGGTCTTCTTTTATAAAGAGGAGAACTGTGTGCGGCTGTACCTTGGCACATGAGAAAGTTAAACTGCAACCATAATTCCCATTACTGTCAGTGAGAGCAGCGCTGATGCAAAGGCGCTGCAGGCTGAACAGCAGCAGGTTTCTTCTGATGACCGTGCACCAGCCCTGCTATAAAAAGGTCAGCTCTCTGCCCCAGCCAACTCCCCTTGCCTACAGATGGCTCTGGGCCCAAAGTGAGCAAATCTCTCTAAACTTTAGACATTCAGAGGCAACCAGCACCTCCCAAACTATTGTACATTTATTCTGTTTGATCCACAGCGAGCATGAGTGTTGTTATCTACACTGTTTGCACAGTTTCAGCTTGCTTTTATAAAGCACGTTTTGCTGCTTGATTGGCACAGATAAAATACCCAGGATAAAGGCTATGCCCATAATTTTACTTGTAAATGAACTAATATTCTTATTCTGCCATCACTCCCAGTTCCCTCCTGACTCACTGGTGTCTGCTTGCACCAGCAGCCATACATGTATAGGAGGTGTGGAAGTGATTCCCCGTGCTAGGGCAGCATTGGCATCAGGGGGGAAGAATACTCCAACAAACACTTCTGGTTTAAAGCTCTTTGTTTGGTGCAACACACTGGCATTGCTCTGTCTTGCTGCCACTGCTCCTGTATATAGAAAAAAACCGACCATACATTAAGAAAGAATAAATGTACACATCAGCAGCTCAAGGACCAGACCAGCTGATTTAATTAATCCCAGAACAAGCATTTTAAATAGGGGAATTCAGAATTATGATTCAGCTACAAAGGAAACAAAATATGCTACAGGCAAGAGGGTTTTGCTGTGCTCTAGCTGGTGAATGCTTCTTTTTGAGCCTTGGAATTCTTTTATGTAAGCTTTTTGCCTTTGTGGTGTTGAAAATGGTTTGAGGAATCTATTTAATGATGTAGTTTTATGTAATAGGTAACCACATTACTGTGTTAAATATAAAGCAGTCAAAGGAACTGAAAATGAACTTGTTGATTTCCTAAGAGGTTGCACTGATAAACACTTTGGTCAACCATTACATTTTGTGGACCATGTTAAAGGAAATAGTGTCTTCTGACATGCTCATCTTGAGGAAGCTTTATCCTTCCTATGCCAGTATTTATAGTCATAATTTAGTAGAAAGCCTCTAATGATGACACCTTACTGCTTTTTAATAATCTTTTAAAATTTAATCGTCTATTTAATCTTCTTTTACTGAGCAAAATAGCTGAGTTAATTCGGGACCTATAAAGGATGGACACTATGGCTGGCTGGGGTTGGAGCATGGAGGCTCCTGGTAGCTGCTGGCAGCCACAGGACTGTGCTGTAGCACTGCTCGTCAGAGAATACTTCAGCTGTTTCTCCAGGGCAAGTCATCAGCTTCCATTTGCTGTGCCTGCCTCTCTTGTGACAGGGATAGGAAAAATGACTTTTCAAATTTACAGAGATTTTAAAATGCAAAAATAGAAATGTAAAGGGAAAGGAGCACTTGCAGCATGCGGGGATGTTTTCTAAAACTGAGTAAAATTCACATCAAGTCCCTTTATTTAGTGGGGAAGATCCAGCTGACAGCTAACCTTTTGATATAAAACCACTATCAATTTGCCTTTTCCTGTCTTTCCTTGATCCCCTCCTTCTCCCCTCTATGCCTTTCACTCCCTCCCCAGTAAACCAAACAAAAAGGAAGGGGAAAAGAGTGGAATTACTGTGAACAGCTGTCACATCACAGTGTTCAGCCTGTGCCTCTCCTTCCCCTGCTGCCATCCTCAGTCACAACTTCTCCAGACAAGGGAATATTCCCAGCCTGAGGACTGCTGCAGCCCATCACCTTCCGAAATCAAAGCATTGCCAAGGGTCAAAATGAGTTTTATACTGCCCAGGAGTTTGTTTTGTTTGCCAGAGGCTATTCCATCAGCACCTCCCTGGTTTGGATCCGTATGCAGTGACTGTCCTGCACTGGTCCTGAAGGGTTTCTCTAAGGCAAATGGCTCCAGGTCCTGGTCTGGGAAGGCAGTAAGCAATACCCAGTGGGCTTGGCAGAGCTAGCACTGGTGGATTGCTTTGAACTAATGTAAGGAAAAATTAATTTTTCCCTACCATGAAATTAATTAAATAACAGTGGCAGGGTGGGAAGCAGATGCTGTGCTGAAGAATTAGCAGCTGAAACAAGGACTGAGGCAGAAACAACAGTAAGGAGAGACATGTTGACACTCCCAAGGTAGCATGAGTAGGGATGAGATTGGTACCCACATCTCTGAGGTGTCAGATAAGTGCTCATTTTCTCCCCAGAACTGGTAACAGAACAGTAACTAAGACATCTTGAAGTCTTCTCAGGGTCTGTGAGAAAACCCAGCTGCCACGCTCCAAGTAGCCATGCAGTGCTGAAGTGACAAGAGAGAAGCAAAGGAAAAAGAGATGGGTGAGAAAGGAATTGTGAAATAAAAGGATGCAAATAAATTTCTTTGTGCTGTTAGGCCAGACTGCAGTGATGCAACACTTCGTACAGACTCCTTCATCTTCTTTTGAAAGGAATTTTCTCTATGTCCCTGTCCCTCTCCAGTCAGAATGTGTGTTTATGATCATTCATAACAGCAAGAATCATTTAATAGCACCAGCCTGCATGAAGCCAAAGATGAAAGTCTGAGTTGAGGTATTCACCCCAAAAAACCCCAAATGCACAGTTAAATCTAGCTTATCAAAACTGCAAGTATTCTTACATAGAAGGAAAAGGTGCAAAAAAATCTGCAAATTATTTAACCTTTTTTCTAAAATGTGAAGTTACTATGCATCTAGGAGCTCCCACACTTCCGGAAGAAAAGAACAGCCCTAGAGACATATAGCCACTCAGTATTAAAGACAAAAAATAATGCAATTCAGCCCACAAATTGAGGGCTGAATCCTGCTGGATCTGAGTTCCTTTTGTGTTCCTATAAAATTAGGAATTGTGGCTATCGAAGAAAAAATGCTGAGTATCCTCCAGGGCTGGTTCATAGCCTTGCAGAAAGTCAGACTGAAAAGAAAACAAATTAAAGTCCCACAAAATTCCTCGGGAAAAAAAAAAATAAAACTGCATTGAAGCAACAGCTTTCACTTTTGCCCCCTCAAGAGCTGAAATAAGCAGGCACTGAGGTGGTAAGCAGTTATCATCCTGCCACCAGCAGCAGGATATACATTCTTTAGAAATGACAGAAATTGTCTGATCTAACAGAGTAGCTGAAAAAATTAGAAGTGATGGTGTGAGTGGGGGTTTGGTTTATATAGCTGGAGTTCCAAGACAGAAATGCAGATTATGACAGGTTAATGGAGCCTGTGACATTCCCTATACATGTAAATAAACACTGAATTTGAGAACCTCTGTTTTCCCCAAGCACTAGTAAATAAAAGTATAACAGATACTTCGTGTAAAGTAACCATATGCTTATAATTATACAAACATTGTGGATCCCCTGTGTGAAATTTCACATCTTTATTGCGTCTATTTTAATGTTTACAAAGTTAGCAGTAATTTTTCAAAATCAAATCTATCCTAAACAGGAAAAACAATTTCCTACATCGTTTTAATTTTCTACACCAGAGCAAATGAAAACAGAATCACTGTTGCAAACTTCTTCCCTTTCTCCTGATCTATACGCTGCGATTTGTCTTCCTAATGTCAGGATGTGTTTTGATGCACCAAGAATGCAGGAGTGGCTTCACTCTTCATGTCCATATATTAAGTTTTCAACTGTGAGTGAGAGACAATGTGGTTCTAATCTAAGACAGTGACAAAAATGCAGAGAGCTTGCAGAGAAGCAAAGTTGCCACGGGTTTGTGGCAAAATAAAACACTGCAAAAAGCAACAGTGATGCGTAGGGTTAGCCCTGCTCCTTCTCCCGACTTTTCTTGTGAGAAGAATTACCACAAAAAGCAGGAGCAAGAGGAAGAGGAATGGGAAAGCCTGTCCCCACACTGTGGGTCTGCACAAGCCTCCACTGAGCTGGAAGAGGGGGACTCATCTGGAAGAGCTCTGTGGGCTGTGGGGCTTTGGGAGAGGTGCAGATCCCTTGTAGGATGCTTGGAAAGTGAAACAGAACTTTCTTTGGAGGACCACAATGCAGGAGGTACTTCAGACTCTCCCAAAGCAATACTATTTATTTGGGTATCCTCCTTTGTCTTCTGTTAGTTCATACACCATAGTTTTGGCAGTTAAAAATCTTGATCTGCTTAGACCTTTGAGATTTATGTTGACAGTTTGGAGATGGGGCATGCTGAAATAAATATGTTTAGGAAAAAAGGATGGTTTTCTGTGTTAAGAGGAAAAAAATGTGGCTAATGTGATGGTCCGGAATGCAGGCAGCAGAGAAGGAGTTTGGTGCTCCATCTCAGAAGATGGAGCCTCTCAGCCAAGAGCAGGGCAGCCCAGCTGAGAGGGAGGCAGGGAGAGAAGCTGGCCCGTTATCCATAAGGGAAGATCCATTTGGGGAAGGGGAAACAACTCCTGGGCCAAAATATAGCTACTGAAAAATAAATATTCTTGCCAGTGTCAAGCACTGAAAACCAACATTTTCAGGGACACCGCAGAAAAAAATAGTGGTGCTAAGAATACTGAGGCTAAAAGGATAAGAATTTAATGCTTCAAAACCAGCGCCTTTGAAAAAAAAATCCCATTTTCAAAGCCAGGGCTTGTGGAGGCTGGTGCTTTGCTGAAAACCAGCACATATGGACTACACGGGCATTTTGGAAAATGTGCTAACTGCCGTGCTGGTAGGAATCCCTGCCCCCTGATCATGTGGTGTAACCACAGCCTTTTTGGAATCTATTGTGCTAAAGTGGGGAAAAGCCCATAGTTTGAGGGGGTACATTTTCCAGTCATCCTAATAAAGAATGATTTTGGCTCACAGAAATAAGAATCCTACAATAGATCGTTGATGTTAAAACAAGCATCAACCTAGATGCAAAAAAAAGGAAAAAAATACTTAGGAGGAATGTCTACAAACTGAACAACTCTGTACTCATATCCCTTACACACCACAGTAAGTCTTACAAATGACCACAAACCAGAGGTGAAATGAGTGAAGCTTATGTCTTGGCTTGACCACTTTGCAGGGATGAATTTTAACCTCTGACATTCTTCCTCAACCTGGCTGCTCATGTCATGGTTATAGCAAGAGAAATTTCCATTAAACTTCCAGATGAAAGAAATTGCATTTGATTTGGACTGCTTTCTGCCTTTCAAATTTGCCTCCATTCATTTATACATTTCCCCAGAATAGCAAATTCACGAAAAGAAAAAATGTGAAAGATGTGAAAAGTGTGTGTGCTAATGAAAGCATATTAATGAAACTAGTTTTAAAACTGCATTTTTGCAGTCTCTGAATTGCTTTAGTTCTGAGAAACATATTTAAAATTTAAAAAAATTGTTACAAAATATGCATAATGTAATTATGAGCTGAAATCTGGCCAACTTTTATTGTTGAGAAAACCGGAAAGGAAACAAGTTTTTCAAACACTATTCTTCTTTTCTGGTGGCTGTTATTATTTTATTCTTTTTATTGTTGCTGCCATTATTTCACTCTTTGCCATGCACTAAAGCAGGGATCCCAAGTGTCTCACAGGCACTGACTCATTCTCATGCCGCCCCACGAAGTGCCCACTCCTGCCTACAGCTCCCAGGTACAGTTCCACAGAGTTTTTCTCAGGAACAATCAAAAACAAGGCTTCTTAAGATGGCTCAACATATTCAAGTCCCTTTCAGTGACCTGACTGTTGCTCCATGAGGCGCCACAATTGTTATATCCCCACAGTTCCGTACTCCATCATTCCCTTAAGTGAGTGTCTTGGCAATTCGCTGTATTGAACAATGGCATTGTCTTCCAAAACGGCATGGGGACAACAGTGAGCAGCCTAAAGCTTTGAGAAACAGGCTGGAAAGCAGCACTGCCTATTTATGGCTATTACTGCTACCTGTGTGCACCCTCACCCTCTAAGAACAGTCTTGGGGTGCTACCAGGGGGCATCTGCCTTAGCAGGGCCGCAGCCTACGCTGCCTGAGAGGTCACAGAAGCCAGAGGAAAGCTCTCTGTTAGCTGCAGAGGGCTTCAAGTCAGGCCCCTGATAAAGAAGTGACAGTGCAAAGCAGCCATCCAAGTCAATTTTAGAGAATGCGCTAAAACATGCAAAGGCAGCAGGTAGAAATTAAATCAGGCTGATGGAAGTTGCTCTTCAGACCTTGCAGGTTTGCATTAGTATGAAACCACCTCCCCTTGGGAGAGGAGGAGGCCAAGGGAGGAAAAAGCCGAGAACAAAGAGGGAAGAGAGAGACAGACCAAGAGACAAAGACAGGAAGGGAACAGACACCCCGGGAGCACCAGAGGGGACCGTGGAAACCAGCAGAGTGAGAGTGGGAAAGGGCAGCCGTGCAGCAGCAGCATTTGGGACCACAAGGAGGGGATGTGGGAAGTGGGAACAATATCGGAAAAGAAAAACAGGACAATGAAATACAGCAGGAGAGAAAAGAAAGAGCCTGGGGGGCTAGGGTTGGGCAGAAGTTGACAGAGGAGAAACTGGAGCTGGGCAGCTGATTGGAGATAGCCGGCAGGAGCATGGAATAAGTGAATAGGACACAAAAGGAGCAGAAGGAAACAAAAAAGTGATGATAAGGCTCCGGAAGGAACTGGGTCATGGCAAGAAAAAAATAGCCAAAATGCTAAGTACAGAGCAGAAATGATGGGAGTGGCAAAGGGGAGCAGAAGCAACAAAAGTGAGGCATCAGAAAAGAGAAGCCAAAGGGACAGGAGGAGGGGGGATGCTCCCAGTGCAGAAAGCAGCTGATGAAAAGGGAGGGTAGTGGTCCAGAGGGTGTCTGCGAAGCCAGAGGATAGACAGGAGAAGTGAAAGCACAATAAATAAAAGGGGGTGAAGAAACAGGACAGAATGAAGTGGGAATTGGTTTTGCAGAACACTTGCCTCATTTCTGCACCGTCACTGATACTTTTTGTAGCCCTGTCTCTTCACAGTTCATCTACCGGCACCTCGCAGTACATCTATCCTGCTAGAAAGAAACCAAGGCAATGATGGGCCCCATTCTTTAACCCCAGCTGTATGATGTGTCCCACATCCACATGGGCACATCCAAATGGCCATCTAGGGACAGCGCCTGGCACAAGCCATAACTTGTAACAGGCCTGGGTATTGGCTGGGAAAGTGCTAGTTGGCATGGGCCAAAACCACACCAGGGAGCCCTCTAAGCCACGTATGGAGGGCTGCAGGATAGTGTGAGCTCCTGTCTTGGAATTATCTTTTTTTCTAGTAGAGATGCAGCCTGGTTCACTTGGAACCTGAGCCTGTCACTTGCTTTGAATATTCCCCTTATCTTCCTCATAGTCCCTAGCGTCTCTCCTTAGGAGATGGGGAACACAGTGGGACTAAGCACCCTACAGGCAAACTGTGCCAGGCTAGAAGCTTGCTTCATATGCCCTGTCAGGGTCTGCTTCCTCTCACTGATCCTGTGTTGCACTGGGGGTGGTGCCAAAAGCCCAGGCATGAGCTGCTCTCTCTTGGCAGAAAAGAGCAGAGAAAAAAAAAAGATAAGTCCATAAGTCCAAAGTATGACTGCATGAAGAATGGCAGCTGATGGAGGAGCATGATCAGAGATCTCAGATTCAATCTGGGATGAATACCAGATTCCCTTTATTTACTGTGGACCAGGCTTTCACAGCTAAACACGCATGACCTCTTACTGGAATGAGAGGAAAATCCACCAGTGGCAGAGCTGGGGCAGATAGAAGAGGTAGGAAGAAGTGGGCAATGGGACATCAGGACAGGAAAGGAGGAATGCTCAGCACAGGGCAGAGAAAAGCCACATGGGGAAGTGGAAGAGGGTGGTTTGTGGCTGCCTGCAGCAGCAGTGCCGTGGTTCAGGCAGGAGGATGAGAAGGTGAAGAGAAGCAAGTAGTGATCAGGACAGGTAAAGTAATGCAAGCATGTTACTATGCTTTGTCCAAGGCTGTGAACCCTAGACAGGTGATTGCAGGAAACCATTGGAGAACTGACGCTGGTTTTATGCTGAAGGATGGGCCTCTGAAAAGCCAAATGCAAAGGGGAAGGTGAATTTCTAAATCCTTGTACTTCTGCTTCACTGCTGTCTTTTGCATGACCAGGACAAGGCAAATGTGTGTCCTGCTTTGAGGAGTCTTTCCTGCCTGCCCCAGGCTACCTTTATCTTGCTGCCTTCCCAGTAGTGCCCAGTGCTGCCTTTTGCCAGACCCCAGCCTGGCACTGTGCTCCACTTGGGCTGGTCCCCTCTTGGTGGCCAATTTGCAGATTTTGAGACAAGGGGAATGGTCCCTGCGTCTTCCTATGCTTTCTCTTCCTTCTCTAATGGGTGTCAGGATCTGCCTCAAGGCTGCTAGCTAGATGGGTCCTGGCACATCCCAAGGTGAGACCCTCACTTGCCACCAAATTCTCCTTCTAAGATCCCTGCTTTGTGCGCAGTTTTCAGGCACATAGCCACGGGAATACAGAGAGCCTCAATCTTAAATCACGAGCATCGCACGAATCTGCCCACACTCAAACCTGGAGAACCTGCGAGGCACCTGAACAGATGACAGCGCCGTTGGGTGATGAGAAGCGGTACCCGAGAGGTGGCAGCAGGACGCGCGGCATCTCTCTGTGGCCCTCGTATCCACTTCCCGCGTGGAGAACACGGCAAGGAGGGAGCAAAGGGACCCCCAAGCAGCCGACCACGGGGTGTCCCGCCCCGCCGCGGACCGCCCCGCGGGGCGGGCTGGGTGCNCTCCTCTTCCTCCCCAGCGCCGCCGCCTCTCGCTATGAATGCACGCCGGGCCCTGCTCTCCGCCGCCTTGCTCGCCAGCCTCCTCTGGGATTTACCTTGCTGCCTCCCGGCTTCCCTCCCTGCCTCCTCGGAGCTCGCCGCCTCCTCCAGAGGTGGTCGCAGCCGCAGAATGCCGCGATCCCCACGGGAGAACCGCCCGCGGCAAGGGGGACACGCCATGGACCGGGCGCTCCCACGGGCGGAACCCCACGAGTACATGCTGTCTCTGTTCAGGACTTACTCTATCGCGGAGAAACTGGGCATCAACGCGAGCTTTTTTCAGTCGTCCAAATCCGCCAACACCATCACTAGTTTTGTAGACAGGGGACGAGGTAAGTTCTGCCCCCCACGCCCCTCACGGTCCCCCCGGGGCTGCGGGTGCCCCTTCCCGCTGCGCTCCACGGTACGAGGCTGCGGTCCCGTGAAGCCTGGTGCTGGGGAGGTGGGAAGCGCGCTGCAGTGGTCACCGGAGCTGTTCCCCGCCCCGGTGTGGCAGGAAAGCGCAGATCTCTCGGTAAATAGGGAGTCGCGTTGTTTTATTTTAAAGCAAACGGCTCCGCGGCACTAAACTCGAGCCAAGGCAGCCGCGAGAAACACGAGTGTTCCTCCCCGAATCGTCACGGGGTGGTGGAAAACACGCCCCAGCTTTGCAGGCGGAATTTAGGTATAAATTCAACCTTGAAAAAAAAATTAAATATCGCTCTTCTGATTTCTTTCCACCCGCCGGAGAAGGGGTGGCTCTTATCGACGCGGCTGCACGGCAAAAAGAAAGTTTAAACTCACCGAGGGCAAACATCTGCCCGAGGCTGCTCTCGCCTCGCGTTATCGGGGATACCTGCAAGAGTCCCGGCCCCGTCCGAGAGCGCTGGGGCTGGGACCCTCCGGCTCCACTTGCGGGAGGGCAGCGCGCAGCCCGGGTACCGCCCGGTACCGAGACTCAGCGAGGGGCGGCCGGACTTGACGTCTGCTCTGGGGCCGCATCCTTTGAGCTGTATGCGGGGTTGGTCCTCACGCACCCCGAGGCCGGGATTGGCAGCGGGGCCCGCTACCCCGGGCCGCAGAGCTTCCCGGGCAGCATCGGTGCCATGGGGCTCCCGGGCCCCCTCCGTGACCTGCCGCGGGGCCCTCCTGTGCTTTTCTCTCGTCGTCGTATTGCTCGTACCGGGGCCGCGAGTGCACGTTTATCGTCGGTCCAGAGTAAAATTTCCCCTCCATAAAAACGCCCCCCTGCCCCTCTTATTCCACCCTTTTTTTCGTTCCCCTGGTTGTGAACCATTAAGAACAGACTAATTAACAGGTTCTTAATGAAGGTTGCGCTTTCGTTCCTCCCCCTCTCCCTCATCTGAAGACCCTCCCCTCCGTCCGCGCCTCCTCGGGCACTGGTGTACCTGCCGGTGGCTGGCAGCACCGGGAGCCGGGGCAGCTCGCCCCCTCCCGCCGTATCCCCGGCTGTTTTAGGGCAAAACACGGCGCCGAAAAAGTCACACGGCTCCCTTGGAGGCCGATTGCCCCAAACCAAATCGAACCGAACACAAACCGACCCCCTTCACCGCCTCCCCGAGCCGGAAGCCTCTCCCCGCCCACGGCACCCAAAGCTCAGCCCCTTGCCCCATCGCTACGCCTGGCTCGGGGGGGTTCTTCGCTTCCCACCTCGGTGCCCGTCGCGCCTCTCTGGGCTCGGGAGGATGCGTGGAAGCGCCCGCAGTATGTGCCCCTCGCGGTCGGAAGCCCGCAGACGTTTTCGAGGGGAAAGGGGACGAGGGGTTTTGCTCTCCCTCTTGGCCTTATGGGGTTGTTTTCTTCGTCGCTGTTAAAAGCGGGGGTGGGGGGAAGAGGACTCGCTTTCTAGAAACACGGTTTCTAAAATTCAGCCGCCAGAAAGGAGTTGGACCGCTCCCCCTGACGGAGAGGAAACGGGGTGCTAATTCTGCAAGCCGCAGGAAATGGAGCCGCGCTCGATATCATCTTATTCTTAATAACCAGAAGAAAGACAGTTAATTTAAGAAATTTAGCTCATGTCGCTGCATGTGAGATTCTACTCCGGGGGAAGTGATTTGCTAACAGAAGTCCTGGTTTGATTAAGGAAAAGCCTCACTTTTCCCCATTGATTTTGATTTGATGTGTCACAGGCTGTGACCTTCTGCTGGACCTTCTGAGGGTTGCTTAGCATCAAGCCACTGATTGGAGTATTTCAACTCAGTGATCTAATTGAGTGTTCATGTCATAACATATCAAATATTGTCTAGTCTCCCATAATGAAGTGGACCAGCCGATGGCACATCACCAAAAAACTTCAAGAGAGCTTCCGTTCCTCTGAAGTATTAGCTATTTTACTGCCCACCTCCCCGTGGGCTCCTAGCCCAGTTAATTGGCGAGCTGGAGTTGTGCTGATGATGAACAGTCTTTGCTCAGGGAAAGCGGGGAAGGGGGGGCCAGATTTTCTGTCAATTCATTTGCAGACAATATAGCCGCCCAAATTGACCCAATTAGATGGGCTGTTCTTTACCTAAGCGGCAGCTCCGGGGGGGGATATGGCGGTGGCCGTCCCACCTGCCGCACGCCATCCTGCATGGCAGCATTTCGGGGGGACAGCAGCCCGCAGACGAGCGCGAAGCAACTTTTAGTCAGAGAAACACCCTTCCCGTACGAGGCGGGCTGTCGTGCCTGCGTGTCCGCAGAGGTCCGGCGGGGCTGCTCGGCTCTGACCGGCAGCAGGTCCCGGCCACAGCAGTCCCTAGCCCGCCCGTCCCACCGCCCTCTGAGGCTGCGGGACAGAGCGCTTCGATGCAGACACCGACAGCCGCTTTCCCTTGCTTCGCTTCTTCCCTTCCCGCTTGAAGCTGATCAGATCGTTTTCAGGGTAGCTCGAGAGGGAATGAAGCCGCACTACTGCTTAGTTCATATATAATATTTTCTGCCGTCGGTAGAAAAAGAGAGGAGAAAAGGGGGAAAGGGTTTGCGATTCCCCCTTCTCCACCCCCTCCCGCCCCCCACTCGCTCCCCCTTGTTACGGTCGCAAGATCAGACAGGACCTAGCTGAATGTAGGAAAATTACTGTTGGCACATGAAGTAACTCATTAAAACGCAGATGGTGCTCTCACTGGCCTCAGGACCCCCAGCATTGGAGCTCCACAGTAAGGCAAGACAATTAGGAGCTGCAAGGACTCCACCAGGCAGGGGAAAAAAAAAACGAGAGCGGGAGGGAGCTGGAGAAGGGAGCTATAAACAAGCAATCCCACAGCTAGCAAGAAACGCGGTATGACTGGGAAAAAATCGAAAACAAAAAAGAAATAGCCGGAGTGCGAGGGAGCACGATTTTCGAAAGGATCTCCGTGGGAAGGGATTGCCACGAGGGCCGGCTGCTGCCAGTGCCCCTCGCCTCACCCTTTTGTGTCTGCAGAGCTGCCCGCAGCACCAGCACCACGGCAGGGCTCCCACATATGAAATGCTGTGGTCCGCGCCTAAGGGACGGGGAAATCGAAATAGGTCGAGATCGCCTCCTTTTTCCCTTCCCGTTTTCTTTGTGCGGTTTCGCGTTCCAGTCAGGAGGCAGCTGATTCGGATGGACAGGGATCTGAACATTGTTGTTTTGCTCTTTCCATGAGGGTCGTGAGGGTGGTGAATAGAGGGCTAGGACGAAAGTGGGATCCCGTGTGCAGAAACTGAAAATGGCCCGGCTGTGCATGTGGCAGAAGAACAGAGTGTAAATCCCACTTGAAGTTCATCTAGTACAACATATTTATGCAAAAGAGCGGCTTTCTGGGTGGACCGAAAACTGCAATGTAGTGTAATCTGTGCAGCGCCTTTGCCCAAGCAGTGTTGTCGTTGGCAGAAGGAAAATGAAATATAAACAAGGAAGTATTTTAATGGGAAAGGAGGGAATTCACAACTGTTAATTATTTGGTGACCTTGTATTCGATTTGTTTGAGCCCCTTATAAAAACATTAATGCAGACCAGACGGCCGGAGCGCGGCAGTGAGCTGCCGCTCCTCATCCCCGCCGTGCACCGGGGAAAGGACCGAGCAGCCCGGATAGCCCGGTCCGGCCCGGCCCGGCCCGGCGGGGTCTCCGCACCCGCGGAGCCGGTGGCGCGGGGACGAGCGGAGCACGGGCGGCGGCTCCGCGCTGCCTGTGCCCGGAGGTGTTTGGGGGTTGGTGTTTCAGGGTTGGTATTTCGGGGTTGGTTTCGCAGCGGGAGCTGCGGAGCGGGGCCGGGGCGCGGGCGGAGCGGAGCGCAGCGTCCCTTCGGCGGCTGCACCTCTCGCCTCTTCGCAGAAAATTGGGGCTGTCGGCGGGGGGAGTATTTTTTAGTTTGTCTTTCGTTTGTTTGTTGTCCCTGGAGAAGGCGCGGGGACTCTCGCACGCAGTGCTGCGGGTCGGGAGGGCGGTCCGGGGAAGCAGAGCCGGGAGCTCCGTACATCAGGCAGCTCGGCGGGGCGGTGCGCTGCCGCGGAACCGCTCTGCTAACAGGACGAGTAATTAACGCCTATCAAACCATTCTGGTGTCTCATTTCGGACCTGGTCCTGATTTTTTTCGTTTCTGTTTTTTTTTTAAGTATTTATTTTTCTTAAATCCAGAAAGCCTCCTGCGGGGCATGCTGAGAGGCTGCTTTCGATTTTTTTTTTTTTTTTGGGGGGGGTGGGGNCGGGGACGGAGGTCCGAGCTCTCCGCCTCGGAGCTGTGGAGTTTCCGCCGCCCGCGGGGAGATGCTGTGCCGCAGCTGGGCTGGCCTCAACCGGCAGCCGAGTGGCCCGCGGGGAAAAAATCCGGGGCAGGCCAGGGCCACTCGGTGCTGGGCACGGCAGCGGGGAGCCTCGACCTCCTCGTTTACCTCCTCCCTTGATAGTAGAAAAAAAAACTTAAAACAGTAGATCAGAGAAAACCTTCCTTTCCTTCCGATTTCGGGGCAGGCTAAAACTGAGGGTAGGAGTCCTCTCATGCCTGAAGTCTAATTTATGGACGTAAGGGGATGTTTCAGTCTTTGCTAGTTACGGCCAGATCTGTATGCTCTGTTGCTCTATCTTAGCGCTTCCACATTTATCGCTCAGAAAGATCTTTGCTTCATTTCTTAGCTCCAAGCGCTGGGAATATTCAGGCCGATTTTCTCAACACGAATAATTATTATTTCTCCTCCATCGAAGTATTTCGGGTAGTGTAACCGCCGCAAATGGGGAAAGGGAAAGATACTGGATTAAGGTCTGTTACAGCAGGTAGAACCCCACCCCAAGGAAGCTCCTGTCCACCTCGGCGCATCTCCTGGGATGATGCCGACAGCCGAGGGCCCGGAGCCTTGCGAGACGTCCCGCGGGTGTTGCAGCGATCTCTCTACGTCCGAGGGCCGAGAGTCGCTCGTGGGAAGCGGGGAGGTGGCGGCGAGCGGGCGAGTGGGGCAAGGGCAGGCAGCCTTCCCGGAGCAGGTACGGTACAGCGGTGATCAAAGGTACATCACAGCCAGGTGCCTCCCCTCTCCGAGGAGGAAAAAAAAAAAAAAAAAAAAAAAAAAAAAAAAAAGGAAACAGCCCTCCAACAACTAGTTAGTGTTTTTGGTAGGATTGGGAATTCGTCCGAGGAAGGTGTGGTCTTTCTCGGTTACTCGATAGAGAAGCGAACGATACATTTAAATCTAATCACTCTCTGTAATAAAAAACCGCGGCGAGGCAGGCGCTGGGAGATGTGGAATTGAAACCCGGAGAAATACCACACATGGAGAGTCAGCCCCTTGTTTCCACAGCTTGGGTAATGCTCCGAAAGAAATACCTGTCAGCCTTGCTACTCTGCAGACAACGTGTGGGCAGACCTTCGCAATTAGGGACAATATATGTTTTAATTTCCAGATTATTGTTGTGCGAGTGTCTGCGAAGTGTCTTTAAACTGAAAATGTGCTTTTGGTTTGCGAGTTTAAATATGGCTTGAGAGAGAATTTGGGAATGGGAAAATTCTTCTTGAATGTGGTTTGAGTATAATTTGCAGTGATGTAAAGTTAAGATCTGAGCCCTGATGAATTGGCTGGGAGCCCAGTACCTGATCTGCCATGAAAAGGGAAACTTCGTGTAGCCTTCGTTAACCCCCGTCTCTCCTCAAAGCCCAGGCTGCGGCGAGAAAGCGACCCGGGAAACGGGAGAGGCTTCTCGCAGGGAATTGAGGGAAACGTCGCAGCCCAGTCATTCATTTCGCTTCGGAGATGCTGAAACTGCAGCCACCGCACGGCGGAGGAAAGCGCGGGGGAAGGCGGGCGGGGGCCCGGCTCAGCCCCCTCGGCCCGGTCCGGCCCTGCCCGGCCGTGGGAGCACCGGGCACGGCGCTGCCCGAGCGCCTCGCGAGGGGCAGAACGGAGTGGGGCTGCTCTCTCCTGTCCGCTACTAACACATCCTTAAATTTCAGATAGATCTATTCCCTCCTTCTGTTCCTCCTTCCCGCTCCTAATATTTTATTTTCGCCCGAAAAAAAAGAATAAACTACGGAGAGTCGAAATAGAACTAACACTTACTGAGGAGCTAACATTCATCTACATAAACGCTCCAAATATAAACACACCTCCCCCGTGCATTTTCTGCAATGTGGCTTTCCCCAACCCAGCTGGGATGACTTTGCTGTTCGCACCAAGTATTTCGGTAACGGGAATATCTGTAAGAACAGCTTCAGCTGGCCTGAGAAAAAGCCAGATCTCAGTTTCACCCCAGTCGTTCCTTGGGTTTAAAGCAAGACTGAAGAGGACAACTCCCAATCCGTTGTGCACTGCTCACAGGGAGAGAGAGGGACAGCCAGGGTGTCTCCATGCCGTCTCTGCTGGCGCTCTTTGTGTGCTGGGAAGGCAGCAGCTTCGCTGGAACAAAGGGTCCCCAACCTAGACCCGTCTCTCCCCGTTTTGTGGAGGTTCCGGAGGTCCCGCTTTCCCTCTCCGCCCTCCTGCTTTTCCCACCCTCTCGACGGCGCTGGGAGCGAGCCAGTACTGGTTTAGGATTATGTATTCATCTGGAATTATTAGGTTACAAGAGTGAATAAATAGCGTTTATCTGATCGGATCCAAAGCTGCTTATTTGAAACAACCGGCAGCCCTGCCCCTTTCCTTGCCCTCCCGAGAGAGGCACGGGAGCCGGCAGCTGCCTGAGCCAGTGGAACTTTTCCAGCACAGAGTTTCGGTGCTGCTGAAATCCATCTCAGAGGTCCGCTTGACCGAGGGCACGTTTCCCTGCAAAACGGCCGTGTCCCCAGCGTGCCATACCACCGAGCAACCCGGACCAGCCGTGCAACACCCCAAACCCTCGCCAAACTGGAGTCTCAAAAGATGCTGCTTGGGAAGCATCCCTGAGCGAGCCTTTTGGCGCCCACAGTGCCGGAGCTGGTTTCCTCCCGCACCTCCGGGTGACAGGGGTCTGCAGACACTCTAAAGCCCATTTTCAGCAGCGGGGACACGCGAGGAATTCAGCCTCTCGCTGCTTCACTGCCGTCTAAACTGCATGCCTGGATATTACCCCCAATGGGATTATTTCCTGCACCGCGACAGGCCACCTGCGTGACGGTTTCTCGGGGAGAGGCGCTGTCACCTTCGGGTCCCCTCATGCCTCGGGAATGGGCTGCTCTTTCCCTGAAAGCTAAGATTGCCGGGCAGCGCTGCCTTGCTCCTGCATCCCGGCAGAGATATGGGGGACCCCAGGACCGTGGCGCTGGCCAAGAATAGGACAGGGCGGAGTGTGTGTGTGAGGTATCTGCTCCGGAGGGACAGCGGCCTGGAGGCAGCACTCTCCTCACCCCCACTCCATAGCGACTGCGAGTATCAAAGACAGCGAGCATCTCTCTCTGAAACCCAGCGTGACACCCGCCTCTCCATCCCCTAAGCAACCAGAGCGATTAAAAGCGAATCCGTGCCCTGCCTTGGCTCTGCCCACATCCTGAAGCTGGGGATTGCGGCAGGGGAAGATGCTGATCTAGTTTCCTCGACGGTCGCTGGAGCCCTTGAACGAAGGTCTGAGGCATCTCGGCAGGGCCAGGAGATCCGTCTGCACCCCGACACATGTTGGATGCAGAAAAAAACAAATCCAAGACGACGGGAAAGAGAAGGAGGAGGATGACCTGCGCTTTCTTATCCGAGGGATGCTCATCCCCTTTTGTCTGAAGTTCCCAGGAACCCCTTGAAGGAGGAGGCAATGATACCAGAGATCTCCTGAGCTGTTGGACCCTCCTCCCGCAACCACGTGCACCTCAGCCCTTGGCCTCCACGGCCCGCGCCTGTGAGGGGCAGAACTACCCCCACGCGTCCCCAGAACCCACGGCAGACTCATGGACCGAATCCTGGTCTGTCCTTGCAGTGCTGATGAAACTGTCCAGCACCTCTAGGCAGCTCCCAATGGGTTTCACTTTTATTTTACAGCTCGATAAAGCAGCTGTTGTCGTCACCCGGACTCTGACGACATTTTTCGGGCTCTGCTCGTGTTTTTTTTAGTCTCCTTCCGCACTCCCCGAGCGGGATGCACGACCAGGCTGCCTCTCGCCCCTCGCTGGGAAAGAGCAGCCGCACCGCGAGGAAACAGACAAGCCTGAAGTGGGAGGCGGAGGCAGGGATGCGAAAGGCCTGGGTTAAAATTCTCCGGGATGCCTGAAGTGCCTGCCCGATTCCGCACCGATTCCGCACCGCTCCCGCCGGCACGCAGCCCCGGGGAGGTGGGGAAGCTCCGGTTAGGGAACTCCCTCTCCTTGCTGACTCCTCGTGCCACGGCGGGCGAGGCGGGGGCCGCGGCCGTGCTCCGGGAGCAGGGCAGGTGTGCGGGCCCCGGGGAGCGCCCAGCTCCGCAGCCGGGGATGCCGCGTGGGTGCGCGGCGCGGTGCGGGCGGGCGGCGGGGCCTCCCACGGCGGCTCCCGGCGGGCCGAGGGGGGCGCGCTCGGCAGGCAGCCAGGCTCCGCCGTAGGATCCCGTGGCCTGGCTGCGGGGCAGGTCTTTTTCCCAGCAATTCCCGCTGTCCCTGCTGCACTCCACGCTCCATCTCCCTGCTGACGTCTAGGGGAACACGCAGCGACGCTGGGCGACTGTCGAGTGTGCTAATCCGCACTGATTAACTGCACGTTAATCCGCATTGATTTTTACATCGTCGTGGCGCGTCTGAAGGTTTTGGTTTGCATAAATCATCCCCTTGTCTCTCCTGCTGCGCAGGAGGTTCCCAGAGACCTTTCAGGTAGAGCCGAGGTTGTGAAACAAACTGATTAGGAATAGCAATGACCTTTGATATCGATAAATAACAGGCGGGTGTGTATTTCTTTAGTCGCCGTTTCTACCCTGGGGGGGGCTGATTTTGGAAAAGCGGCGAGGGGCTGCTGAACAGAGGCACCAGTGACACTTTTACTATAGAAATCTACACAAGCTTTACTAGCTTCTGGGGAAACACAGGGGCTTTGGGAATTTTTGTATTTGCTGAGTTGTAAACATTTTATTGGAAAGCAGCTCGGGGAATCTGGTTTGCTTTCTGTGCTGCACTTTGTACATCGATGTGTCAAAAAAGAAGTCCAGGTTTTCCTCAGAGAAGAGATACGTGTATATGGGGCTGATAGGCAGAGGATGTGCGTGGAGCAGGGTCTAGTGCTGGAGAGCTGTCTCCTGTCTGGTGCGGGTTCTTCCGTACTTCCTTTCCTTCCCATATTCTTCCCTTCTCCTTTCTCCTCTCCCCACCCTCCCCCCGATCCCGGTCCCGGTCCGGCTGGGGGTGGGGGTGAGGCAGGCAGGAGCGGCCCCGGCCGGGCAAGCCGGCGGTGCTCCCTCCTTTTCCCGCCTCAGAGACCTCTCGGCAGATCCCCCCGAGCGCAACTGACTGTAATTATTTTTATCTCGCAGACGATCTCTCGCCCGCTCCCTTGAGACGGCAGCAGTATGTGTTTGATGTGTCGACCCTCTCGGAGACGGAGGAGCTCGTGGGGGCCGAGCTGCGGCTGTTCCGCCAGGCCCCCCACGGCCGCCCGCNCACCGCCTTCGCCAGCCGGCACGGCAAGCGGCACGGCAAGAAGGCCCGGCTGCGCTGCAGCAAGAAGCCGCTGCACGTCAACTTCAAGGAGCTGGGCTGGGACGACTGGATCATCGCCCCGCTGGAATACGAGGCCCACCACTGCGAGGGGGTGTGCGACTTCCCGCTGCGCTCCCACCTGGAGCCCACAAACCACGCCATCATCCAGACCCTCATGAACTCCATGGACCCCGGCTCCACACCGCCCAGCTGCTGCGTCCCCACCAAACTGACCCCCATCAGCATCCTCTACATCGACGCGGGCAACAACGTGGTGTACAAGCAGTACGAGGACATGGTGGTGGAGTCCTGCGGNCTCTGGACTCCCGCGCCCTGGACCCGCGAGCGGCCCCGTCCGCCGGCTGGGAGGTGTTCGACGTGCGGCAGGCCCTGCGGGAGCAGCGGCCCTGGAANCCTGCGGCTGCAGGTAGCGGGCGGGACGCCCCTCGGCGGCAGCCGGGTCTGCGTCTGGCGGAGGTGCAGCGGCGAGCGGGGCCCCGTCCCGCGGCTGGGGCGGAGAGACCGGCCCAGGGACCGGCCCAGGGACCGACCCAGGGGTTCCGTGGGGGCTACGGCAGCGTCGGCCCGCGGCTGCCGGCGGGGAAGGACAAGCAGGCCGGGCAGGCGGCGAGGCCCCCGCCCGGTCCCTTCCCCGCTCCCCTCTCCTCCCCCGGGGTTTATCTGGCGATCTATCTATCCTCCTCCCTCCAAAGGTGAAGGCAATTTACCAAGTACAAAAAGAGTCGGGGGAGGGAGAGGGAGCAGACTGATCCCTCTCTCTGAAGTTGCTCTGAAGAGGGCTGTTTCATTTCGGCCCTCTCTCTTTCACATTCCTGCAAGCTTACCAGCCAGAAATAGCCTACGGCCCCCCCTTCCCCTCTCTCACCCCCAAGGGGAAAAAAAAAGAAAGAGAAAAGGAGAAAAAAAAACACACCAAGAGTTGCTTAAGATTGTAATTATCAGCTAGGTTTTATTTTAAGACAGCAAAGAAAAACTGTGAAGAGCGAAGTGTTACAGAAAGCACAGCCGGGGTGGATTGGAAAGGAAACTCCGGGTCTCACGAAGAGTGCAAGGATTCCATTGCCAGGTCTCTGGGTAGCTGTGTCTCGGCAGCCCTCGCAACTTGCAGCAGTATTATACGCAAATGTTGTGTTGGAAAAGGTGTTTTATGTGAGATTTCTGTTTCTTTCCCACCTTTGGTCTCAGCTGTGGCTTCACCTGAGGAAAGTGCACTTCGAAGCTATGCCTAGCCCTTTCTTAATGTAATTATTATGTTCATAGTTTCAGGCTTTTCCCCACCGATTTCTAGAATTGTTGGCTTATCTGGTATTGCAGAGCTACAAACTTGTGGAAAAAAATTAAAAAGAGAAGAGAATAATAATATAAAATGCTAATAAAAAGACTCGACCAGGAGCATTAACTTAAAATGCACATTTTGCTTTGGATGCACTGTTGTTCATATAAAAGTTGTAAATATTTGTTTATTTAAACAGACTGAAAAGTGCAAAATGGAGATGAACAACATGCATTTCTTTTTTAGTGTACAAAATATGATATGCACTTGAAATGTTATAATTTCTAATATTTTTAAAAGTTTATATTTGAGTTGTACAGAATTAAGCATTAATCAAATATTTCATCCTTACTTAACATTATCATTTCCTTAAGATATTATTACAAGATTTAAATTCTGTGCTAATAATGGAGAAAATAATTTTTTTACTGTCTACCTCAATATAATGCAAGTATTTACAACTCTAAAGTTATCTGAGGTAAATTAATATCCAGAACATTTTTACAATACACCTTTACTGGACGATACTACAACTATTATTGTATTATTAAACATTTTTTTTTCCAAAAAGTCAGCTTGCTTTTATATGTTCTATTATTTGATTAAGTAATTCTGAGTTCTCAAGTAAATATTGGCTCTAATTCTAAAATGCTGCAGAGTTGAGCTGGATCAAGTGCCACTTGAAGGCGCACCTAAAGCCATTCCTCCTGTCTGAAGACTTTTTGTACTCTCACAAGATTTTTAGTTTCGTCTTTGGTATATGCCAGCAGCATAAAGCTGCATTGTGTTTTTATGCGTTTTATGCAATGATTATTGTAAGTGGGAGAATGCATTAAGGGGAAAAATTCAGGCAAACGTTTGTAAATCTCATCTGTACTGGGGACATTAATATACACTGTATGATGATGATGATGAGCAAAAGACAATGAATGTTTTATAAATGATATTTATTTTAATGCAATGGGTAATATATTTATTAAATATTTCCTGGCTATCTCTTAGATAATGAAGAACTATTCAATGAGTAGCTGTTTCAGTAAGAGAAGGATCCCCTCTCAGTGATGCATGCAGAGGTGGTACAGGCAGCTTGGGGGCTGTGAGCCCCACTCTCAGGGAAAAAAATAAAAGCCTCATCTTATATGCAGAAGGGCTGAAATAGCTGATCACCTTGTGGAATGTGTTTGAAAACAAGGTTCCTTTCATGGAAAGTGGAATTTTTTTGCCATATCACAAGATCTGATCCCACACGTTTTTCTCTGACCAGCTTTCACTCCCTTGGACTGGTGCTTGAACAAAGGAGTGCAGAATTGGGCCCAAGTGTTTGAATAGCAGCAGCTAAGAGACCTGTGGAAGACTCCAGCCTTAGACTAGGTACAACTGCCAGAAGAATATTGAGTTCTAGTACTTAACAGTGTTTCTAATAGTAGATTTAGAAATTATAGCTTAAAAAGGGCTTTTGTTTTAAAGGCAGGTTCACCATGTGCAGTTCTGACTGGTGGGGACTTTGGTTGCTGTTCTGACCGTACCAGTTCAGTCTTCTGCTGTGGATCAGGACTCTGCTCTCTTTATGAGGGGAAGAATGGGCAAATGATGTCCAACAAGCTACAATATACTCTCTGAGGAAAGGTAATAGATATATGTAACACATTGTCAACTGGAAATGAACATGATGTAAAATCTGAAGTTTTACAAAATTGTCAGCTAGAGGAGGCTGAATGAATCATCTCTTTATTTTGCTGTCTATTGAGCAAATGAATTATTGTGTGTACAGACAATGCTTTGGCTAAAACCATACGCTGAGAGTTTCAATGCAATTTCCTTTCCATGTAAAAACCAATATCGCTTCTGTTGCAAGCCCATTCATCACATGCATGGTGGCAAGCTGTGCTGTCACTGAGTTGTCCTTTCTGCTCTGCCTCAGACATGGCTTTGGGGAGCTTCATCAGACAAAGTTCAACTGTGGGAGGCCTTGGAAAACTTCCATCAAAGGAAGTTGTTAAAGAGGCAACGTTTTTCTGTCCTGGGTGTACAGTGTAGTGCAGTTTGTACCTTCTTACACGTTAGCTGAATTTTGGTGATGTCTTTAATAGCCAAAATATGTTTGAAAGCCCTTTGTCCCAAATGTCTGTGGTTAGTAACCTCCAAGAGGAGTGGAGAGCCAGAAAAAAAGAAAAAATACTTAGAAACTGCAGTATCTGCTTTGGAGGCACACCTTTTGGATATTGCTAACTGAAGCAGAGAAAGCACTGGCCTTTTTGAACATGTGTTCTGCGTGCTATAGCTAATATAACATTATCTGAACCCATTTTGACAAGTCTGCTATTCCTAAAGATAGGATCTATGTTCACTTCCTATTTTAGGTCTGCAGTATTCTTTTTGCACAAATCAGTAAAGGAGCAATATTGTGCTGAGGGAGGAGTGAACAGTTACAGCAAAGGTGATCAATGGTCTTTCTTTCCTTGCACTTCCCATCCTCTCTCCTATCCTTCCCCCAAGAGATACCCAGTAAATTGAAAATGTAACAAAAAATACCTGCAATTATTGTTTCAGCTTTTTACTACAAATACTGCAAGCCTTTGTTACAGAGAAATCCAGATATGGGAATGCAGTGGATACACAGCTCAGATCTCTCTCCTGCCAAAGTAATACGAAGTTTCTTTTCCATTTCTCAACTCCCCATGCGCAAAATCACATTTAAAAAGGGGAAATTATTTCTTTTATTATGTTGCTGGCCAGAAGAGGGAGCAGAATCTATGAAATAGTGGGAATAGACAACAAGGGACAGAAGACAGCTGAAGTTGGTCTGGCTGATGGTGTGATATTTATCAGCAGATGTTACACAATTCATCCATCACACTGGCTGTGCTGCTAAAGCAGAAGAAAGTCACTGACTCATCTTTGAAGTGTAGATATGCACTGGAACAAATTCTGAGTACATGAATGAAAAAAACAACCTGGGACTTAAGCCCGCCCTTTTATAAGTAAGCTCCTTTTTGGACCACAGACTCCCTCTTACATTTATTTGCAGAGAGGTGTATTTTTGAGAATGTTTTTTTTTTGTGGAAAAAGAAGCTGGAAGTTCCCCCTGAAGAGCAGATCCAGTCTTCCTCCTTGTTATCTCCATATAGATTAGAGGTTGGTCTGTTTACTGCATTTATAAAATAAGCACGTTGATTTTTAACAACTCAGTGTTTAACCTCAAATATTATTTGAGCTGATCACATTGTATGAAACATCTTCCTTCGTAAACTCTTATCTTTGCTTCAGAAGCACATCTGAAGCTTTGAGGAAGTTGAGTGACTGAACTTCACCCTTGTCAATCATTCAGAGGCTGGGCAGCAGGACAGCAGATATGAATAGCATGTAATTTGTTCTCTCACATAGCAGCCATGTGCTATAAAGGAGTATATTCCCCTAGAGCAGGGTCCTCTTGTCAGCATTCAGCTATATTATGTGATTAGATTTCCAAATATTTGTTCTTGTTTCTTTGCACTGTCAGACCCATTGTAAACTGAGGATGTTCCAGCTGTTCATAATCGTGAGGGAGGAGAATCAACATATTGTTCCTGCTACTCTCATCATATGCCTATTACTTGATGGCTGCAGCCTTGAAAAGTACCACTGTCTTAGTTAATATACATTACTATTTAGTGTATTATGCTGTTGGGAATTAGAAATGGTTCTCCCAAGGTTTTACCCAGACCTAATTTTGTGCAACATCAGCCTGATGCAGAGTATGGGACTTTATATTTGCCCATGTGCTAGCATTTTGACAAAAGTAGAGTTTGTTTAAACTATGGATGCTGTCAACTCCCTCTCTTTAACTGAGAAATCTGGAATTGGACTGTGGACCTTTATCCAATAAGACTGCTTTCCTACTAACAGCTTTCTGCACCATTTTTTAGGAAGACCTTAGGGAGAATCTCAATCCTATGGAACATTGTTAAATCAGTGAAAAAAACACTGCTTTCCAGAATGTGAGAATTTTATTACTAGAGAAAAATGAGTGAAAATGCTCCTAGGACAGCAGGGTTCAAGTGAGTGGGCAGGAGAGACCTCAGGTGAGTAAGAAAAGTGGAGGTCTGGTTGACAACTCATTGCTTTGGTGGAAGTGGGAAATTGCAGGAGGGCCATAGAAGAACGAAAGGGATAATGTAAGGGCAATCTGCCAAACATCTGAGATGTTTTCACTCTAATGGTAAGAGTATTGAGAATAAACAGGAAGAACAAGAAGTCTTGGGACACAACAAAGGCTACAGTTTAATCAGCATCACACAGGCTCAGTGAAATAAATTGTGGCACTTCAATATTAGCAGAGAGAGTATAATCTGTGTAGGAAGTAGAGGCAGTAAAAAAGGGAAGAGTATTATCTGGTATATTAAGAATGTATAGAAGGCCAGAGAGAGGGGAAAGATGGAGTGGTTGGAGATGAAACAGAGGAACAGTAAAACCCTACTAAAGATTACTGAATGAGGAGGAGGTTGATGTCACATTTTTGAGCAACTTCTGGGAGTGCCCTGAGGGTATGAGGTGGTGGTAATCAAGGACTTTACTTAACGAGGTTATCTGCTGTCAGAAAATTTTAAAACCAACAAAACAAAACCCAACAGCACAGCACAAAATGTTCTTCAGGTTTTTGGAATGTGCTTGGAGAACTCTTTGTTTCAAAGTATTAAGGCAATTATGGGAGACATGGCCAGATAAGATATGACAGATATCATTAATAAAGAGAAACTTGCTAGAAAGCAATTTGAGCTCATGTGTCTGTGGAGGAAGAGAGCAAGACCAAATGACTCCTGTATGGCAGATTTCCTCACTTTGGGCGTTTGATAGGGAAAGTTCTGAAGGGAGGAACAAAGAGGAGAAAGAATATTAAGAAAACAAGAAGTTTGAAAGAAATCCTTAGTTAAAGGTCTGCTAGGAACCTATCCTGCTGGCAAGGAGGACAGCATTGGAGAAAATCAAGGGATCTGAGTCAGAAGTTTTATGGTTATCTATTGACAAAAACCCATCATACAGAAAGTGAGCAAAGACACTACTAGGATAAGTAGAAGAGAAGTATAAAGAGTGCAAAAGGGATCAGAGAAAGAAATTAGGAAAAAGGGAAAAGGATTATCACTTTTTGGGGACGTTAAACAAAGAATGGGCTGAAGTGTGAAACATCACCTTTGCAAGTAGGAGACACTTGATAAGAGAGGCTGAACACACTTAGAACTAGCAAGGGAATTGAAATGCAGCTCACAGAAGAGAAGTGAAGGAACCTTTGACTAAAAGGCATATACTCAGAGCAGGAAGTCCTGGGAAAATTTGCTCTGGTATAATTAAAGAACTAACCCCATGAATTGCTGAAATATTAACAGGTGTATTTAGAAACACAGAGAAGATTTAAGACGTACCAAGAACTATAGACCAGACAACCTGTCTCAGATACCTCCACTACTCTGAGAATTATTGCAAAATCTTCAAGTGCTTCACAAAATAGCAACTGCAGAATGATGCAGCATGAATTTATCCAGAACAAATCATATCTAATTAGTCTCATGTTCTTCTTGGTAAGAGTGACATGCAACTCAAGCACATAAATTTCCAAAATGATTTTGCTACATTAAAGGGATAGTTTGATATAAGTACAGTGAAATGTAATAGCAACAATATAACTTAAGCACTTTATGTAAAATATTACACTTAAGAAAGGATAACATCAAGCAAAATATAAAAAACCCACTATCTAATAACTCTTATACAAGAGAGAATCTGGGCTGTATAGTGAAATTAGTTCCAAATGCAAGGTAATGAATGATTAATGTAGTTGCCCAGGATATTCCAGAGAATAACAACTGGAATATTAGGTGTCAGAAATATTCTGACATCTAGACTAATGAGGGCCCAGGTAGAATGCTGTCCCCAGTTTTAGGGGTCATGATATAACAAATAATTTTCTGCATCTTCTGGATCATTGGTAGTCTGCTGCCCACAGACTAAGATGACCTAGGACATCAGTATATCTGGGCACAGCAGACACCTGTGTGAGACTCACTCAGGGCCAGCTCTTTCTCTCTGTGTTCTGAAAAATATTTTCAGATATGTTTATCTAGGTGGGCCTTGCTCAGTAGCTTGCCATCAGAAGAGGAGGGAGTAAAGCTCCCAAGGTGCTGTTGCATGGAGAACTCTGCAGTGCCACAGTGTCTGAGATCTTTTCATCATAAACTGCCTGACACTGAGGAGAACTAAAAACTGTTATGCACTCATCTGCAATTATCTCCCTTGAGACATACAGATCTGAATTTGCCTCTTGAAATGGGAAAAGGGGATTATTGTGATGTCTATTTGGCACCTAAACTGGACTGTATGCCTTCTGGGATGTCATTAGTACTGAGCAGAGTGGGATAAATGTCTCTCATAACTTTATATAAGGCATTCTGTTTAATGCAGCCAGATGAATGCTTCACAATGAGGGAGTCCCTTTGTTCACTTCCACTCAGATGGGGTCCGGCACTGGATGAAAGTTTCTTGTTGCCATCATAAACCAGACAATGGGTCATAGCATGACAAAAATGTGCTTCTGTGAATTCACCAGGCACAATTTGCTGTTGATGCCAGTTCTGGTCAAAAAACTCCCAAACCTCAATCAGCCTAAAACCAGTTATCTGCACTTTCCAGCAGATGTTTTGCAGCCAGCTGTGTCCTACAGCTGACTCTGAAATACTTTTCAGAAACTAGATTTTGTGTCCTCAAGAGTTTTAATCTAACATTGCTGTTCCGTTTGTCATTTCATATTGGTTCAGATGTGGAGCTCTAGAGAGGAGTTTTGCATATTACTGTGACCAGGCAAATAAAAGCAATGAAAAATCTGGTCCATCTTGAACCAGAAACCCTGCAGACATGGGGGGAATCAGTTCTTGGATGTGTGTCTGCAGGCCCTTGGCACAGCTGTGAGCTGAGTACAGCATACTTCCTAATCAACATACATCTTTGATTAGTGAAGATGGACATCCAGTATGACACAGGCTCCCAAATGTTTTTTTTGCTTTGTTGTTTTAGAGGGAAGTAAATTATTATCATAATCTAAAGCTGGAATTCTGTAAACCATACTCCTGTCTCTTTTTGTCAATACAAGCAAAATATTTTCATTAACAGCACTGAAGTTGTACTGACTCTTCTCTATCATTTAGTCGCTCTTTCTTTTTGTTCTTTTAGAGTCTAAAAACCTATTTAAATTAGGATGAATCTCTGCCAAAGGCTGTTTTGCTGGGAGACAATGCAAACAAATTCATGACCGACAAAACAGGCAGCAGAGCCATGAAACATTAGGCATCTACTGTAGGTATGGCTGAAAGATTTGAGAGAGAAAGAGGAAATAAAGAAGTGTTCATCATTTAAGGACTTCTCAAGTGTTTCTGACTTCACATTTTATCTCAGGAGATCTTTACATTAAGATGAATGTCTGAGATGGCAAGGAAGGTGGGATTGACCTGAGGCCATTAGACGTGTGGCAAACAATTGGAAAACAGTCATATTTGCTTGAAAAACAAAAAAACCCTTTTTTTTTTTCTCTAATTATGAGAGCTATGGTATTAGGAATTGCTGAGGCATCTACTCTCTAGCTGCCCCTTAAGTACCACACTGTTACAGATGTGAGAGGTTTAGAGCAGCTTAGAGAAAGCCAGGACGGTGTACTCCTGGGCATTATGTTTTGTACAGCTTGGTAGTCCTAGTGGGTTTGCAAATATTTCTTGCTCTGGGTTCTGCTCTGTTCTCTATCAGCAACCACCAGGACAAATTCCTTGATGTGAAGGTAGAATTTGTTTCAGATGGAACAGCCCAGAGATAATGTGTCCTCCTCCCTACAGCTTTGGCTCTGGTCTTTTCTGTTTGTGGCACAAACTTTGCCAGAAGCTCTGAGGCATTTAGACTCAGCCTAGCTAGAGGGTTTGTTTTGTGCGAGGAAGTATATGCATTTGAATTCAAAGCAGATTTTTTTATGCAGTGTCAAATTCTGTGCAGATGGAACATGATATGATATGTTGAAGTGGGATATATAGCATATGGCTATAATTCAGGGAAACACATTTCTCCAGCTGGATACCTGCTATTGAGTTGGAAAACACGTGTCCTGCATTCTGGTAGGCTTCCACTAGAACAGTGCGAGGACATAAAAGACAGGTCATTCCTGGTATTGAGTATCAGCTAATACCTACATCTATTTCACTGGTTTCATAGTGCTGTTCACAATTAAGCCTCCTGTTATCACAATGAGCATAGTGCAACTGAAAAAAAAAAAGCTATTGCTGAGCTCTACACCCGCAGGTACATATGGACAAGCAAACATAAGCAAACAGGCTGGACTGCTTTTGGGCTGGATGACCATGCCTCTGCTCTTTCCTGTCCCCAGGGAAAACAGAGCCCGTGCTGCCTCAGTGTGCGGCACTTCTTCCAGACACCAGTCCCTGACTCTGGGGCTGCATCCCATGTCTCCAGGGATCCCCTGAACCTGGAGATCCCCTTGGGTGCAGCACCAGCCTACAGCCCATGTCTTGCTCAGTCTCACTGTGGTGCTGCAGTGAGCATCTGGATGGGAGCAATGGTGCCTTTGGACAGAGAAGCTGCAGCTCTGCCTGGGTGCTGCATGGTCTGGCAAGGTGCAGGCATAATTTCACAGCATCCCTAAGCAGGCAGGAGATGAGCTGTACATGATAGACCTATTCCTCAAGGAAAATGGGCTCATTTTGGCCAATGGGAGAAGCGAGATGTGACTTAAGCTGTATTAATCACCAACTTCTGCCTTCTGCCAGGCAGAGGTAGGCCGTGCATACAGCTTCTTCTGTGGTTCAGCTGTTAAATACCTCATGGACGGACTCATGAGTAGTTACCTGCCTCAGCCTACTTAAAATAATGAAGCAATTATAAACCATTGCCCTGGAGTGATCCATCCTTTTCAATGCTGCTGTTCCCTGCCTGCTGATCACCCTCTCTGCTCCCTTGCACCCATCCAGGCTCTGACATCGCTCTGCTCCATCCCAACCAAGCACAGTGAGTAAATAACCATTTCTGTCCTTTGATCAGACTAACAATGCTCCCCTCTCACACCCTTGCTTCTGCTTTTTCTTTTGCAAATTCTACTCCTCTTGCACTTAGTTTTATTTTCAAAACCTTATGTAGCTAATAAATACTCTGAATGTTGTCCTTTCTCCGGCCTCTTGGTGATGATGGCGTCTGCTACTTCCTCCTTCCTCTCCCTCTTCCACCTGTGGGTTTTTCTATGTTAGTCACCCCTTCCTACTCCCAGATTTAAAGCCTAGGATCACTGTCATAGCTACACAAATTTCATTATCCTCAGATGCACTGTGCCCTTGCAATTCTGCTAGTTCAGTTCACACCATGCCACCCCCCCAAAGACTAGTCTGGCAAAATCCTGATAGCAAAAGTAGAGGCTGACTGGTATGCAAAAAAAAAAAAAAAAAGCTTTCCCCAGTGGCTTTTTTTTTTTTTTGCTTTCTTATTTTTACATTAAAAATTGCTACAATTTTTATGATGCAAAGCTCTGCCACCTCACTGGAACATACATATTCCTAAGAAGAATAAAAGAGATCTTTATGTGGAAAAAATATCACTGAAAGAAATTTCACTGTTGATATTAAAGAAGGTTCTACAAGGATTCAGGTAAAATATCGTTTTCTGTTTTCATCTTTGCCTTCTCCATTTTTTCAATACCATGTGCCAAGCAAAATAGGAAAACACAAAATCCTAAAAACATAAATTTTTCATAAAAAAGGTGAACATTTTAATTTCATTACAGGCTTACCTCCTCAGTGACCCTTCTCACCCTAACATTCTGTTTTCTGTTTTTTTTTTTAAATCAGCAACTGTTTCCCTCCACAGCAGGAGTGGCTGGGGCAGCTGGGATGCTCTGAGACCTGGCAGGTTCAGCACTGCAGGAACCAGGTGCAGGTGAATGTGCTGGTTCCTGGTGTGCCATGGGGCTCCCTGGGACATGGCAGTGACACCAAGAGCAGGGGCTGTGCCTTCCTCTGCCGAGCACACCTCCCTGGCATGGCTGAGCCATAAACCCAGACACCATGCTCAGTGCACTGGCTTGTCCTCAGACTGCTGATGGCTCCTAATTCACCTGAAGTGACATAACCGGCATGGTGCAACCCATCCCTTGTTTCCAGAAATTCAAAGAGATTCCTCCTAGAAGGCTGTGGGAAGCAGAGAAATATGTATGTGACCTGAGGGCAGGCATAGGTAGCTCCCATGGTGGAGGCTCTGGAGCAGCTCAGCATTTCCCTTTTGCAGACAGCCTGCAATGCATCTTGATGAAGAAAATACTGTAATTATACTGACAATTTCTAAAAGGTTTTTCATGTTGGAATAAGGACTGAAAACCACAAAAAAAAAAAAAGACAGACGTTGTCCTGCATGAAGGGTGTGGAAATTGCAACATATTTTCTGCCTTTATACATTGCAATTTTCAACATATTCCATACATATTCCTGTCCCCTTTGTGCACAAGCACGGCAAAGTTTGAGTTCCATGGGCAAAAAAAAATAGTATTTTAAAATGTTAGTTTCATTAACAATATAAACATTTTTTAAAAAGGAAAAGAGGAGGTAGAAAGCAAGTTGCAGGGTTCTCATTCTTCTTATTTGTGCTGGAAGGTGACAGGAGGTCGTGTTACTTACATGAACGGCAACAGCTCAACAGCACAGCCCCAGTTATGGATATTTGTAATCAAACCAAAATCAACAGTGATGATGCCCAGAGGTGTGTGAGGGTTGGAGCTGCTCATAAATGTCACGTGAGAAAAAAACCCACAGCAGCTGTTATTAAGTGTAGTGAACACTCTGCTCTGGGTTTTGGCTCATATGCACCCCTGAGGCATTCATGGGGACCCTGGGGTATCTGATGGAGGTGGTCACGGCTTTCCAATGTGTCTAGTCACTGTGAGAGGCACTTCAGAAGAGGGAGTTCAAAGAGCCCATTGCCATCTCCATTTCCTGCCCTTCTCAGTCCCTGGACCTTACAAAGGATATCTCTGCTGCCCGTTTAGGATGGGGAGAAGCTGAAGGAGATAAGCATGTCACTTCTCTGAGGCAGCAAATGCTCCATGAGGAGATGATGATTTGTGTGCCAGCATAACAAAGCAGGTCAGAGCTCTGCAAACAGCACAGTTCAAAAGTGAGGAAAGCAATCCCAGCTGGAACATGTGGTGTGTGCCTCATGTGGCAGTGAAGTGACCCTGGGAATAAAGTGGCTGCTGGAAGCTGTCCAAGGGCTACCACACAGCAGTTGGTGGCAGGTCTTGCTGTGCCCACTGTGGGTGGTGGTGGAGGGTCACACCTGTGCTGGTGGGAAAGTAAGAGTGGTGCACATGTTGTTATTGACCCAGGAGGGAAGCACAAACTTTTATTTCCATGACCTTTATGGAGGAATAGTGCTCAGTATTGTTGTGACAGGAGAAGAGCTGCTTTTATAAGGAGAGGACTCTGTAATTAAGGCACATAGATGCTGTGGGAAAGTCCTGATCAATACCTTGGGATGATGGAGCTGAATATCTATTCCTATCAAATTCAGGTTCTGACTAAGCTCTTGGAGAAATACAATGTTTCTGTTTAATAATAGAAAAAGTGCATTACTGTGAAGTGTTGAATGCTATCCAAATTTTGGACAGCTCTGTCTCTCCTGAGTTTTATGTTTGTGATAAGTAAGTAATGTCTCGCAGTAACTCTGAAAACCTAAATACTTGGCTGCCTGTGTATTTCATGGAAAGTTCCCCTGATTTTGGAAGGTCACATAAATGTTACAATTTTGCCAGATGTGAAAACCTAGGAGCCTCCCCTGAGTGCTGCAGACCAGCAAGTCACTGGCCACCTTTGGAGGCCACAATCATTGTTCATCAGTTTATTAGATGGGCTATACACAGGAATAATCTCTATGGAGTTAGGAAGTTCAGGCCAGTGAATACTTCTGTACCATTTGCAAGCTGTTGGAGGGGAAAAAACCCAGCATCTTTTTTATCTACAACCTTTTCCTCACTGAAATATGGTTTCAAAGGAATCTGAGCCAAAGGGCCTGATGCTGGCTTTGTGTCTTATATAGAGCTGCTGTTTTTCATGCAACACACCTGAGTTTTCAAAATGGCATAAAAGCCAATTTAACCAGTCTCAGAGGAATGAGCTGGGGTGTGGGGTGCCCTTCTGGGCACTGTAGATGATGGCAGTGCCCATGATCCATCCCAGGGCATGGAGTGCTGGAACGCTCGTGGCTCCACTTGGATTTCAGATACAAGACCCACAGTGATGCAAAGGGAGCATACTTGAAGCTTTTGTCTGCTTATGAAAGCACCTTTCTGGTTGGCTTGCCTGACCAATGGAGGGCCCAAGGTGCTGAGGGATTCTTTTGTATTTCTGAAACGAGCTGTATAATGGTCTCTTTCACACTAGTGCACTAATGGAAAAGGCAGAGGTAAAGCACCTCCTACCAACACCTCACAGAGCCCACCAAGCTCTGCAAATATTACCAAACAAGTGACAGCAGCCTTCAGGTGGCTCAGCATGACATGCAGAGTGACATGGTGGCATCCTGCAGAAGCCCCAGAAAGGGGGAACTGCTGGGTCTTTGCTTTCTCATTTCAGCATCAGGTGGTCTCATGTGGGCAGTGCCCTGTGGGGCAGCAGCATCTCTTTACCGCTGAGCTTCAAGAGATGGCAGGGCTGCCCAAACCCTCTTGTACCTGCAGGGCTGGCTCTTAGATCCTGTACACTGGGGTGTAGTTATAAAGACCTTTCAGGTCTGATATCTACGCAGGATCTCATGGGTTATGCTTCTGCTTTCCTAAAACAGTGAGTGGTGACAACTACCTCCATATTTCCTTCCAAGTGTCTGAGAGGCTGAGTCATTGGCAATTTTCATGTGATCACCTTCCTTGTATTTACCCTGGCACATGAAGTTGGACAAAGCATCAGTGTGCTAAAACAAGGCAAAGATAGGGAGCTACTGTATCTTATGTTTAGTTTAATATAACAGTTTGAGAGGAGACTCATGCATGGTCTCAACTGGCCTGAGTCCACATCTGCTTGATTTACTCCAGCTGAGGATCTGGCTCTGAACCATTTCTTCCTCATAGATGTAGCTGCAGTCAAGCCAATTGGTACATGTCTGTGCAGATGAGCATCCTGTGTAAAAATCAACAGGGAGCAAATGGAGGAGTAAAATTTCAAGGACAGAATGGCAGTGTTTGGCTAACCCCTGCCCCTAGCCCAAAGTGCATCCAGATGATCTCAATCACCACAGGACTTGGTCTAGGCTATGCTCTACTCTCCGAGTCTTCTCTCTCCTACCTCTTGCAGATATCCCCCAAGCCCTACAAGCCCCTGCCTCTCAGCTTCTGTTCAAGCAGTAGCTCCTGCCCTTGCCCTGGCAGAAGCACGTTGCCTTTGGGGATGGCAAGCTGCATTCTCTCTGGCAGACTTGCTTCTTCTGCCTTTTTATATCCTGAGTACCCTCCTCAGACTCTTATGCTGGCCTGGAAGCTGGATGGAAATGTGCCATGGGTGCCTTTCAAACACAGCCTGCAGCTGAGACCACATCCACCTGTTTCAGTCTGAGACTGATTTTCTTCTACAGAGGATAGGAACAACAGACATGCGAAGATTTTTCAAGGCTGCAGGAACAGTTTCAGATCTGCACAGACAATCTAAAATTTTGGGTGCTCTGAACTCACCATACAGGTCCCTTCCTTGGGGAAGACCTGTGTGGAAGAATTTGTGAGTATTTGGGGCACCAGTTGCCAAACACACAGGCTGACTTCTGGGCTGCAGGGCAAGAGAAGCTGCATGGGCTCTCTGCAGGCAAAACTGTGTGGAGTATGAAACACCTGGTGGGATGCCTAGGGCTGGGTGCACCACTGAGGCTGCACCCAGTACAGCCACTGCAGATTGCAGATTCTTGTGGATGTCCCATCCTCTTTCCCAGAAGGGTGACACTAGCTTACACTGACCCTCACAATACATCTTTGGCTTTCTTATCTCTATGCAATGCTCTATCTGACAGCATATACATTTTCACTGCTTTTCTGCAATGACTTTGATTGTGCATGAGTTTAGAAAAGCCACAGGATTTCTTACAGGAGTCTTGCCCCTGAAAGAAGTTCAAAATTTCCTGTCTTGTGTTTTTGTCTTTAGCTGCCTATTATTTAAGTCGCCCCTTATCTTTACTAATATCTATCCTGCATCCCACCTTTGGTACACCATAATCCTTTCAATGACATGACCTGGAAGTAGCTGTATAACAATGCTTCCTCTTTTCCTCATGAATTCCAAGAGATTAATTCCTTCTGTGTCTCAGCTATCATAGAATTATAGAATATGTGGAATTGGAAGGGACCCATCAGGATCTTCAAGTCCAGCTCCTGTACATGACACCCCAAGGGTCACTCCATGTGCCTGAGAACACTGTCAAATGTTTCTTGAACTCTGTCAGGCTGCTGCTGTGACCACTTCTCTGGCCTCCTGTGAATTGTGGGAACTTAAATGTCTGTATTTCCAATTTGCAGGTCTCTTTCACTGGAAAACCATAAATAACAGCATGGTGATGCCACACAGGAAGAGGTACAAAATTCAGTGAGCTGATTTCTGAGTATCATCCTGCATGATGGAACCTTCTGCCTGCACATACCACTGCCTTCTTTCCTTTCCATCTAGTCAGCATGTTGATCCCATGAAAGCATTGATCTTCATACATCATGCTTTGCAAACCACTGTAAAAACACAGCACACCAGCTCCTCTTGGTACTAAATAGTTTATATCAGTAACAAAGTTTCCTTGCCCATCTCTTGGCAATCCCTTCTTCCAATTGAGTCACAAAGAAGTTTTACGTAGTGACAGAAGTTGAAGTTTCCTGGTTTTAATGTTTGTTCAGTAAAACATTTTATGTTCCTGGAAAGATACCAGCTTGTCATTAATGGATTCTTGGCTTGATGCCAGCAGCTAATAGTTTTATTGGTCCTTACACATACAGCACAATTGTGCAATTTGGGTAACTGCACTGAGCTGCATCTTCCTCTTCTTTAATTCTGACGCAAAAAGTGCTTGAGCATGGACAGCCATCAGAGTCAGTAGAGGAGGAAGGGATGAGGGACTGTGCCCTCCTGAGCTTTGCAAGGGTTATACACAGCTCCTGGCAGGCAGCTGGAGACGTCCACAGCCCCTGTGAGGGGCAGGGTTAGCTGGACACCATCCACACGTTGGCTGTGCAATGCTGAGTTCTCCTGGGTCGCCCTGGATCTTGCCAGGATCATTGTCCCCTTGCTGCCCATGGTCCTGATCCCACATTCCTGGTGTGATCCCCACTCCTCCCCTCTGCTCCCTAGAGCACAGGCAGGCAGAGCTGGCTGCCAGCTGGGGCTGTAGGCAGAGCCCTGTGACTGCACAAGTGGGATCTGGAACCAGAGCACAATTGTATACTTAAAATACCTGTCTCGTTCAATCTCATTTTCCACTGGCAGTTCAGATGAGGCCACTTCTTTCTTAAAGCCTCTTCCTCTGCTAGTCTCAGTGACAAGAGGAAAAGTGGCAGTGCCATTATTTTTCGATGGGGGCTTGCATTTGTTTTTCAGCTGGAGAAGTCAGGGTGCTGTACACACACATAAGCATTTCAAAGGTATGACGCAGTGGGAGAAAAATGAGTGCTTTGGTGCTACAGGTCAAGTTTATTTAACACTACAATGTTTTAAAACAGAGTGATGCCATTTCAATTAAATACCCTAGAATGTTTTGCAAGGTAATAATTTAAGAAACTCTTCAGAACTACTTTTGCAAATCAAGCACATCTTGCATAAAACACCCTGGCAGTAAAATTGTACGTGTGAGAAAAAATATGTTGAGGCCTTTACTAGAAATGAGGGAAGTAGTAATTTTCTTTTCAGGACAGTCTGGTTTGTAATAGCATGTTACTATATCACTTAGCCTGTTCTGTATTTCTTCTGCAATATTTGTGTTTTGCTTCTCTCTTGCAGCAACCTTGTGATAAAATTGTAAGGGACAATGAGAAGAGAAAATAAAACAAAGAACAAGAGGGCACTTGAATTTATACAGCACATTTAAACCTGCCTGCATCTCTTCCTCTGTTATCTCCATTCCTGCTCTCTCTTTGTGTTTTCCACTGATCAAACTCAGTTCCACAGCTAGGATTGACTGAGACCCAAAACTGGACTTCAGAGAAGCAGATGGTTGTAGGGACCAAAGAGACACAAAACACTTTAAAAGTTAATTCTGTCTAATTCTCTTGGTATTGCGACCTCTGGTTTGTAAAACTCTGAGATATCTTTTGATTATTGAAAGTTTTGCAAGGGATTTTGTTTTTCCTCAGAACCATTGGTTATTTGATACTTTTCTGTAAAGAAATATTTGACAAAGCTGTGGCACAATGGTGTCTCATTCTATTTTTAGGAAGAATGGAAATCGGAGGAAGGAAATTTCCAAAGTGAGTGTCAGATTCTGATCTCTTTTACAGAAGGATAAATCCAGGGTAATTCAGTGCAGTTTCTTTAGATTTATGCTAGCATAAATAAGATAACAATTTGGCTCTGGGAATCTCTGTAGCTCCCCATTTGCTCATCTAACAGCTGGCAGCTTGCTTCTTGCTCTTTCTCTTGCTTTCTGGGCTAATTTGTCTTGTCTGGTGCTCAAGTTGGGGCCAAATGAACTCAGGACTTGGTTAAATGAACAAATGTGTTTTGCACAACACACAACTATGAATGGCTCAAGATCCTTCACATGATCATACATATTTCAGATTTCCCTAAGGTCAGAAATTAATGGCTAGTAAATGGATAGAAATATTACTTCACACAGTATGTAGTCAACCTGTGGAATTTGGTGCTGCGGGAGGTCACTGATTCAAATAATGGATCACGATTTGAAAAATGGCTGGATAATTTTATGTCCATTTATTACACTTGGAGCTGGACAAGCAAAGATTGAGGTAAGCGGGCCTTTCGCACCAGGATAGACATGAACTCCCCTGCAGAGACTAGGAGGAATTTTCCCCTTGGGTTGTACCCACTTGGAAATCAGCTTTGCCTGCTTTCCTCTGTCATTCCACAGTGGGAGACAGAAGGAGGGAGCAAGTGAAGCTGAGGTTTGCAGGGCTGTGTCTGCTGCAAAACCTCAGATCCCAACCCCTCCTGACTTTGAAGGAATTAAGATCTACATCTAGAGCCAAGCCAGATCTACATTACCTCCACCTGCTTTAGGTGCTTTTTGAGTGTAATCTGTGTGCTGGAACTGGTCTCACACACTAACTGACAGAGAACAAAATACACATTCACATACGTAAGCTGACGCGCTGATGTTTACAAATTAAGTCAGACAACAAAATCACTTCCAAACCATTTTAGAAAACAAGTAGCTCAGCTGTAAACCATGAGTCTCTATTCAAGTATTTATACTTGTGTTCTAACCTCTCCTTGGGATTTTCCTAGTGAAGGCACCAACCAGCCCCGTGCAGTTTCCCAGCCATAGGTATCTAGTGACATTTGAGAGGACCTGTCTCACCAAGACATCCTCTGGTGGTTGGTGGGGAGAGGGTTTATGGGAAACTCCTCTCTCCAGCTGCTTGGGGCCAGGTGACACCAGCTGGGGCATCTCAAATAGCCCAAAAGTCCGACGCTGAGGCAATGAAATCCTACTTACTGCGTCAAAACACTAACATACATCCTATCCAGTATATCTCCAAAAGGGAGCTGAGGTTGTTTTCCAGAACTGCAGAAGCTTCCTGGAACAGTGCTGATCATTGTCTAGGGCATGACCCCAGGGTTTAGTGACAGATTAAACACTAAACCCTCCCTCCCCCCCGGGTTTAGTGCTCTGTACTAGACTCAAACTTGCAGTATGGGTAATACTGTCTGTAAGTCTTAGGACTAGGTCTAGGTCTAAGCAGGAGTGCAAACACACTCTCAGAAGCAGACCTTCCTGCAAACCTGCTTTTCTAAAAAAGTTGACTAAATCACACAGGAAACAAAGGGTGGGAGGATTTCCGCTAGAACACATGAGCTCTGAGAAGGTATTTCAGTGGAGGCAGCAAGTAGGTGTGATTTGGAGTGCCTGGAGCAGCATAATCCTAGATACTTGGTTTCCAGTGTTCGCTTTCTGTGGAGGTCCTTACAGAGGGAACCCGGTAGTATATGGGAGAGATCTTGCCATCTTCAGGAAAAGACACAGGCAATTACATTTCATAGGAAAAATTACAGAATTGCACAGCAGAGGAATACAACTGACAGCAGCATATGGAGGGAGCCTGAGGACTGCACAGAATTGCATATCACTGGATTTTGGTCCCTGTTACATACACGAAGCTATTATTTTTTATTACTGACTGCTCTGACTGCATTAAACACCTGAACAATAAAGACGTCGTGGTTTCCTGTCATAGCTGGGAAAGCGAGGTCAGTGGGAAATTTGTCCCTAGCTCCTCTCAAAACATCAGCTTTGCCTTTGAGATGGCCAGAGGATCTGAGTGAGTCTGCTGAGCAGTTCCATGCTCTGATTTGATCGTATTCAGACCAGAAAAGAGCTCTTCTCTCACACAAGGACTTTGAAAAAGGTTTGTGCAAATAGCAGGTCTCTCACTTGACTCAGGAAATCTGTGACTTGCCAGGTTTTTTGAGAAAATCCTCACTCTTCTGTTTGGAACCTGGTTGGGAGAGCAGATCACCACATGGTAACTATCAGTTCTGAACAAGCTCTGCCCTTAACTTTTTTAGGTTCAGCTGAAAATGAGTTTGCAAACAGCCTCAGCATTTTGAGTCCCACTTTGAACTGTTGATCAAAGAAATAATGACATTTCTACTTGGCTCAGCACAGCTCAGGACAACTAAACACTTTGAGGTGATCTTTTTGGCAAGTAGGAAAACTCTTCCTGCTGAAGTTGCCCATGATGAAGCCTGCAGCCACAGTGAATAATCTCTGGATTCCCAATCCCTTGCAGATGCAGACACAGGCCTCCTCTCCTCCTTTGTTCTCCTCTGCTGTTTTGTCAACGGTGAACAGAGACCTGCCAGCAGCTGCAATATGCTCATAAAAAAAAGGCAAAGGTCTCCACTCACCTCTGTCTCCCAGGCAGCTGTTCACAAACGTCCTGCTCTTTACTGTTCTCAGTATATTGAAGTATCTGCAGGTGTTGTCAGATGCTGAGAATCCAGAGTGCCTTCAGCTGGTGGGGTCAGAGGCACACAGTGGCTGTACATGACCAACAAGCCTTGGCTTTGCATGGGTTGGACTTGAGAGGGGAAGCTGCACCAGCAGACAGATCCACTTGTATCCTAAGAGTTTCTCACACATGTTCAATTGATTTCAGATATCCAGAAATTCCCATTGCATCTCTTTTGTGTTTATGACCTTTTCTCTCTGAGATGAAAGCACAGCAGGAGCTGGTACTGGTGGAGAGACAAGGTGTGACTCCAATGAGTTAATCTGTAGGAATAACCAGAATAAAAAATTTATTATACAGCTGAACAAGGCTTTAAGTGGGAAATGCTTCACAGAACCACAGCTTCATCCAAAAATCGTAGAACATTTTGCTAAAACACAGCACTACCTAAATGAAGCTGCTGAGTGAGTTTCTCACATCCAGAGGAATTTTACCTTTCCCTGGAGAGAACATGGAATATCGGAGATTGAGATTCAACCCCCTCAGCTAAACTAGAGAATCTAGGTCACCTGTAGGGCCAGCAGATGTTTTCTGAGTCTGTTTTTTCATGGTAGCATCCATGGAAAATATTGTGTTTTGATTTCATTCTACGGAGAAATAAAATATATTGACCTTCGTGTTTCACACAAAATAGAGTTCTGGTTTTCTGAATAGGCCTAGCTAGCAGTGAGTAATAAGACCAAACTTTAGGAATACTACATCCCCCTGCATATTCTGGACTTTACAATTTTTAAATTAATGTTTTGTAGACCTGGGCATGCAAGGGAGTCTCACAAACATTTTTATTTATTTTTTTGAAATCCAGTTATGAAGAACGCATTATTTTTATAGGCATATGAGTGTGCATCTGTATGTAACAGTGTAAGTAAAAATTGACACATGTAACAGTGGTCAAGGAAAAGCGCTATTTAAATCTCAGTGCATAGCTTCAAGTTAGGCTTGAGGTACAATTAGACATTACAGAGTTCTTCAAGAGCAGGGATAGGGCTAATGAAGTAATTAATGGTCCTTCATTATGCCCTTGCTGGTGCAGAAGTACTGCTGAAGTAAGAGCAAAGGGAGCTGGCTGCTGGTGGAAGGCATGGCTAAAGGACCATGCTTTTTGCCCAGCAGACCTGGATTCACAGGACTGGAAAGGCAGCCTAGAACATCACTGGGGCACCAAGCTGTGTGCAGCTAAATCTGACAACATGGATATTCAACTGATTTAACCATCCTAGTAATTTCTGACCAAGAACATTTATGATAGGATTTTCTTTCTTGAGCTGTGTTAACACTTGGGATAACCATGGTGTGTAGTGTCCCTACAGAACTACTGATAAGTCCATGTCCAGGCATTACAGTATGCAGGGCTAAGCCTTTGAGGGGGCTGGTTCATCATCAGTTACAATCTCTCTAGGATCTGCTGTAAAGGGTTGTCATCCACATCACCTTCCTCCACTGGATTTGCCAGGAGGTGTGTATGACCTCCTAGGACTTCAAAACGTGATTCATTGTGTATTACAGAATGTCCATTCCTCTGGGCAGTGATTAAATTGCCTTTGATGTGGGTCACTGTGGAAGGATGAAGGCTGCATGATGTCACCAGTTTCCCTCTGACGGACCCATGCAGCCCTGCCAATGTCAATACAGAGTGGTGGTGCTGGCTGGCTGTGAGAATCACTGTGCTGAGTCCTTCCAACCCTGCAGGGTCTGTCAGGGGTTTATCAGCCTCTTTGGCTGCTACAGGCAACACTTCACAGACCCCTGCAAAGAGTCAGCACAGGCAACTGTCATGTAAGTCAGTGTGGAGCTGAGCTATAGCTTCTATTTTTAAAACAAATACTTCTACAGAGCTTTTTAGTGTTCCTTCTTGTCTCTGCTCTGGGTGTGTGTGCCTGTGAGGGTGGAAGGGGGGTGTTTAAGCTATATATGCATCTGATACTCTTTTTCTGGTACTCTTCCAACCATGCAAAACTCAATGCTATTTTGATGATGGCTCAGAAAAAATCAACTATGTTTTAACTGGTATGCAGTCAGTTTCTGGTTTCCCAGGACAGTAGCAATCAAATTTTAATATTTTGGGATAGTAGGAACAAAGTATAGAGTAAAGCAAAAATGCAGATATTGTAAAAGCTACTTGCATCTGGGAATGTATTTATCATTGAAAAACTTAAAACTTGGCTTGCTGGAAAGTAGAGTGTCTCAGACTGGTCCCTAACTGACCCCAAAGCACTTCTAAGCAACATATCTACAGCTAGGGGTAATGGATGCTGCTAGCTCTGATACAGGCTCCTACAGATGCTGTTGGACAGGTGTCCTTTATCTCCAGGGAATGCTGGTGCCTTAACAGAGTCCAGAGCTGGTGCTGCTGCCTTGGCCTTTGCAGGTATCTCTATATATTTATATCTATATCTATATCTATATCTATANATCTATTGCTATCTATCTATCTATCTCTATATCTATATCTCATCTATATCTATATAATCTATGTCTATGTCTATATCATCTAAATCGTCTATATCATCTATATCATCTATATCTATCTATAAGGAGCGAGATGAGTTGAGTTCAGAAGCTAAAGCAAAAAGTGTAGTAAGTAGTCAGGAGGTGAGTGGTGAGGATGGCATGGGATGTGCTCCTGCATTTTACAGGTAGTGAGGGGCACAGGTGTAGGATGTGGATTTGGGGTTGCACCTTGGTGGAAGGCAGTAGGAGGAAGACAGTGCTGCTCACTCAGGAACATTTCCTAGGCTTACAACACAAACCAACACGAATCATCCTATATATTACTTCTAAGAAGTGGGGAAACTCATTGCAAGCATATGAGAAGCAAAACAAAAAAATCCATCAATGAAGCAGCAGCAGGCAGGGCTGGTGGGAGGGAAGCTGTGTGGGCAGAGAGGTTTCACTGAGGGCAGGTAGCCAGTGACTGACTGTTACTTGTTGTAGAACAATGACATGAAAAATGAAGCCAGGTCAGCAGAAAAGCAGGCAAAAATGGCAGTGTTCAGCTAAAGATGGCCAGAGGGAAGTGTTTGTAATGTGATCCTGGAGTAGACTACTGCCTGGGAATGGGGAATAGAAATAGCAAAGAAATTGCATCTGGCTATTTTGAGTCCAAACGTGATTGTAGAACTTGTTTTCTCTTTTTTATTTTTGTAATTGAGTGGGATGACATCAGTGAAATCTCTGATTCTGCCATTTTTTTACTTAATTAAAATGAGCAGAATTCCCTGTAATGCCTGGGTTGGGAAGCACAGCCAGGAGCCAGGCAGAAAAGCAATCATGGCAAAAGGGTTGTGAGCTGATAGTGTCGTTGAACTGAGAAGAACCAAATGGTGGAGATATCAAAATTACTTGTCTGGAATTAGGGGAAGAAAAAAATCACAGACAAGGTCTAAAACAAGACCCACAGACTTTGCAGTTGGAATTAAGACTTGAAGCAGCTGGAGATGTCAGAGAAGGAATTAAAAGAGGGTATAAAATATGAGCTGAAGGCTTTGCAAAAAAATGAGAGCAATGTCTGGAAGTTTCCCAAAAAGGCAAAGGAACAAGACTTAGATTGAAAATTGTTGAAGACAACATCTACAAAGCAATTCCCCATCTTGGGAAGCCACCTGGGTGCAGCATTTTAAACCAGCAAAGGCTTTGTTGAGGCTCTTGATAGCCTGATTGCTGTATTCTACTTGAGATTATTCACTAGAAGGAAGGAGCCTAAGCAACTTGTGACTGAATGAAACTTCTAATTGGTTTGAGACTTGTCAGCAGAAACAGACTGATGTGAGGATTCCAGAGGATGCATTATGACTCCGAGAAGGATGCTGGAGGTCACAGTGGCCATACAGTCCCTGGATTTTACTGTGACAAATAGGATTGGGTTTAGCACTTTCTTAGTTCACTCATAACCTGGAGGCCTGAGGAGTCATCTTGCCTAGCTCCAGAGATATAAAAAAGAATATCTCTAGGGAGCGAGATTCCACAACTCTTGCTGAAGTAAAAATCACCCTTAGATGTTTTTGCAGATTAAATAGAATTCATATCCCCAAGTTCATCACGAGTGATACTATGAACAAAAACTGCCAGCTGGAGTGATTTGGGCCTACTTGAGCACAAAAACTTGAGTAGGTTCTAAGGAGTTTCTTTGCAATGGCTCGTCCCAGAAAGCCACAATTTCCCAGTTGCTATGATTTCTCATGGCAGGAAGCCTGTGGTTGGGACCGCACTTGCCACGACCATCTACAGCCACATGTGCTGCTCAGACACTGTGTGTGTGGGAAGATGACAGTGCTGCAGGGCTGCAGCTGTGCACAGTCCTGGGCACCACGTCCTTCCACAGCCTGGCCTCCCAGCCCCAGTTGTGGGCACCAGACATGAGCAAGGAATGTGCAGAAATGCATGGAAAGGGAAGGATGCCTCTTCTCTTCCCATGACCTGCAGGGGAGCAGGCACTCCTGCCCAGGCCAAATGTGCTCTCAAGGCTGTTGTCTCACAGTACAGCTGAGGACATTTTCTGGCCACAGCAAGGTGGTTTGGACTAAAGATGTGTTAGAGTTGGGAGGCACACAGCAGAACTACAGTGTCTGAGGGAGTCAAAGTCGCAGAGCCACAGTATGGAAAAATATCTGAAGCTGACAGGCACTTCTGAAGATTGTCTGGTCCAACCCCTGCTCCAACACCATCAGCTGCAGCAGGTTGATAAGGCTGTGCCCTGTCAGACTTTGAATATCTCCAGGGATGGAGACTTCACCACCTCCCTGGTCAGCCTGTACCAGTGCTTGACCGCCCTCCACATAAAAATATTTTTCTCTTATGTTTTAAATGAAATTTCTTGTGCTTCAATTTGTGAGGTCAGTGCCCAGTGCCTGGGAGGATTTCTCATGGGAAGCAGCACATTGGTGCCTGCAGGAGAAGGGTGAGGGCAGGGATGAGGGCCTGCCTGATGGGTGGGATATTCTATAACCACCAGCCCTCAACCCCATGGCAATTGGGTGTGGTGGTGCCAAGATTTACTTTCTCCTCAGATTTGACAAGTGTTTTGCAGAAGGACACCACTGGACACAGACTTTTCAGTGCTTGAAGAGCAAGTGGCAAGAGTGAGATGGGTTGTGCAGGAGGGTGGTCCCTCCAGAGCCCAGTCATTGCCCGGGCTGCAGGAACACCCACTGCTCTCTCCTTGGGCAGCTCCTCTCCCCACCTGATCGATGCAGGTGCTGACAGTGGGGTGTGAAGGATGCTTCTGCTATGCTGGATGTATGTGTGGGATCTGAGTAGGAAGAGCTGAAGTTTTAATGCAGAAGTTGCTTAACTTCTTTTCCCAAAACGTTCCTGAGGTGTATTTGCACTGAGTCACCTCCCTTCTAGTCTTGGACTCAAAAATAAAATAATGGAAAGAAAAAATCCTGATGGTGACAGCGCAGGCTTAGATGTTAAAATCAGCTCTCCTTTGTGGGTAGGAGTTCATTTATACACATGATTTATGCCTGTTGGAATGAGAGGGACAGACTTAACAAATGACAGGTTTTGAATGGTTGCAAGTAATGTTATTAATGTCTGCTGACTTGATGCCCTGCCCAACTTTGAACTTCTTTCAATTGTATGGGGCTGAACAAGAGCTGCATGAGTTTTGAAATATTTCCACATAAAATAAGCTCTGAGATGGATGGAGAAATGTGAGTTTCCTAATGGGGCCTAGTAAGAAGAGTGCAGGAGTGAAAGGAAAAAAAAAAAGAACGGGGTTATAAGAATCTTCCTCAATTGAAACAAAAACAAAGAATCAGAAGAAATATATTTCAGTGCCAACTGCCGTTGCCTGATGGGTTGCACTGCTGCCAATTAGAGGATCGGATCTTTCAAAAAGGCATTTGCATCAGCTTGCACCTGCTCTGCAGGTCAAGCAGCACTGCATCCATAACTCCAGCAACTACAGCCTCCCAGGCCAGGGCTACTGAATCCCAGCCTTAATTTATTTAAACACATACGAGATGATTCAGTAGGTGCTAATGCTGCTAATTCAGTAGGTGTTAATGCGTGAATAATTATAGACATATTTAAGCAGCTGGTGCTGTGCCTTCAAAAGTTTCTGTGCATGGAAATTAATAGCTCTGTGGTGGCATATGTGCTTACATGATATAAAATGAAGATGTTGGTAGCAGCTTCATGTTAAAGTTCGAGTTAGCATTTTCATTTGAAGTAGAATTTAAACTTCTTGTTTTACACTTGTATGTCTCCAGACATGGTACCACAGATCCACAGATCCTCAGAAAAGATTTTATTTTTTTTCTGCATACTTAAAAAAAAAAAAAACACCACTGTTTTTTTACATCTGTCCTTGATTTCCCCTCATTTCCCAGGATCCCCAACAGCACTAGCTCAGTTCTGACAAACTTCCTCCACGTACATGTACTGATGATACAGCTTTTTGGAGCTAGATGGAATAGGTGCTGGAGCTGCTCTTCACTTGACTTAAGTCTGTTTATGTAGTTCCAGGTGAATGCTTTGCCTTGAGCAGGTGATAGGGCACCTAAGATGGACACACCCCATAGAAAATATACCTGTATGAAGTGCAAACACTGCAGATTGACAGTGAAAACAGGGACAATGGGAACAACAGTACAGTTTGGGCCCCATTGACTGCAAATAATACTTTCTCATGTATTTTGCTGTCAGGACAAAAGAGTTTCCAGGCTTCTGCTCAGAGGTGCACAGCACCTTGAAGGATCAGCTCCCACAGAGTTCTGGGCTGAGGCAGGAACTGACAGCAAGGTTTTGACGTGTCAACTCTTTGGCTTTGGGACAGAAAACAGGGTCGAGTTGATGCTGCCTGGTAGATTTCCCTGGGTCATCCTGACAGCTGTAGAAAGCCCTTTATTGCTTTTCCCAGATAACAAGGAGGAGCCTGCTTTCTTTCTTACCTCCTGCCTTCCTGTAAAGGCAGTGTCAGTGCTGCTTCTCCTTCAGCTGCCTGGCCCGTGACAGTGCCCAGCAAAGCCTTGCAGGGCAGGGGTTCTACCAAGCAAGGGCTGCAGACCCAGGCATTTTCTATATATAAATATACACCATGAGAGCAGAGAGCTTTATTGACCCAGACTGCTGTGATTCCAGCATTTTTTGCCTAGAACAGGTGATGGGACCTCTGGCCCATCTATGGTGGCTACTTTCAAAAAATGGCATGGCTTTGGATGGGAACCATTCCACAGACAGCTAGGATGTCACAAAGCTTAGATTAATTAAATAAGCATTGCTCTAGCAGCTGTTTTAAATAGCTGCACATTAGACTGACTTCCAGTGCCTCCGTTTTTAATAGATGAATGTCATGTGAAGGTTTCACATTATCATTTGGATGAAATACAGATTTTTGAAGATAGAATTATATCCAGTATTTTTTTTTTTTTGCATTTCCAGGAATGTCATATTAATATGTTCTCTGTTCCTTTGCAAAAGGCACAAAGCTGTCTCACCAGCATCAGACATACTGCACAAGAATGTCTCACAACTGTTAATTAAAAAAAGTCCGGGATGACAGGCAACAAGGTCTGTTCACATGTGCTTTGTATGCAGGCAAGGAAGTCTCAGAGTTCATGAATGGTTCATTTATACTGCACTTTAACTTATCTGTTTCTTGAGTGCTCCCAGTCTTTTAAAAATGTTGTATAAATTTGCACTGGATACCCCTCACCTAAACTGATTATCAGTATCAGATCCAAAAATAATTTAATTCCTCTAAACACTACCTGTTGCTTCCTGTTCCACTGTACAATAGTTTATTGTCTGGCTCTGTTGTGCCACATTTTGTGCTGTCAACTGAAGCCACAGATGGGCTGAAAGGGGAGATGAAAGTGTTCTGCACTTCTTTACAGACCATAACCCAAAACCCAGGGAATGCACTTTACATCAGATGCCCCCTAGCCATGCAAGTAATGACTGCTTTACCTTCATCTTTGTACTGATATCTGTGAGTTGTCTGGGATTCAGAAAGTATGTATGGTGCATGGGGTGAGGGGGGCAGAGGCTGTTCATTAGATAAAAGCTACGTTTTCCTGACTTGTCAAAAAGGTGAACTGTAAAAGAATTCACCATGGTTTACACGCAAATCACAAGAATTTGCTTTTTCTATTGTTACAGTTACAGAAAAGTTGAGTGTTTAGTGTAGCCCAGTATTTTTCACTAAATAATCCTGCAGGAGCAGAAACATGAAGAAAGCTGACCTGTTTCTGTCTTCTTGTGGACAAGCCTTTATCCTCTGCCCCTTTGTCCCCATTGTGGGGTGGAGGATGTCTGGTATTTCTGCTTCTGAGACAGGCACCTCTCACCCTCACTGCTCTCCTTGAGGTGCTACTGGGGGGGGCAGGCTGGGCCCTCAGGACACCCAGTGACAGGAGAGGTGACAAGCCCAGCAGCTGGGGAATCACCCCCAGCCACCCTGCTGCTAACTTCTCACTGGGGAAACCACACTTCCCTCATCCCTGAGACAAAAAACTCAGGCATGGAACTCAGATGTAACTCAGGTATAAAATCCTTTACTCATTCATGGTTTCTCCCTCAATCAGGTCTTCATTACTGCTCCAATATTTTCTTTGGACTTTTTCCTTTTCATAATTTCCCTGATTCACTTTGCAGCTTATTTTGAAGGACAGATCCTTAGATACACACAAAGAAGAAAAAATGGAACAGGAGAGAGAAGGGGAGAGAGAGGAGGAGGGAGAAGGGGAGGGGAAAGGATAAAGGGGAAAGGGGAAAGGGGAAAGGGGAAAGGGGAAAGGGGAAAGGGGAAAGGGGAAAGGGGAAAGGGGAAAGGGGAAAGGGGAAAGGGGAAAGGGGAAAGGGGAAAGGGGAAAGGGGAAAGGGGAAAGGGGAAAGGGGAAAGGGGAAAGGGGAAAGGGGAAAGGGGAAAGGGGAAAGGGGAAAGGGGAAAGGGGAAAGGGGAAAGGGGAAAGGGGAAAGGGGAAAGGGAAAGGGAAAGGAAGGGGAAGATGAAAAAACCCCCTGAAACATCGCCTCCACAAACCAATCCAAACCAAACCAAACCAAACTAGAAAAAAAGCCACATAACAAAAAAAAGAGGGCAGAGCTTTGCAAGGGTGCTTGGCATATGCAAAAAAATGCAGCCAGGAACTATCAGCAGGAACAGACCCATGGGCTCTCTCCCCCAGAATAAACCCTGAACAGCAGGAGGCAGTTCCTTGCTCTGGTCCAGGCCACACACAGGTCAGACTTTCCTCAAAGCCCGCCTGCTCTGGGTCACCAACCCACAGCAGGTCCTCACTGCCCAAGTCCCCAGGAAGAGTGGGCCTTGTTGCTCACCTTTAAGGACTGTTTGTCTGCCTCGTTTGGCTTCTGAGGAGGCAGGCATTGACATTCAAGCACCAAGAATGTTCTGACAGCAGCTCTTTCTATTAGGTTCTACCTGGGTTCTGTCTGGACTGGTTGTGCTGGGAACAGCAGTCCTGTGAGACCTCCATGGTAAGGAGAAGGTGCAATTAGATCGGAGTATCAGTTCTGGATACAAGAAAGCTGCTTCCTGTTGTGAAACAAGCTTGTGTTTATCCATTTAAGAGCAAATTGTAAAGACAAGATTGGATTTGAGAGTTGAGCAATACTCTTGGTGCACACAGGGAGAGGGAGAGAAAATTCTCATCTTTCAAAATCCTTGAAAGGGGTCAAAGAAATGTATGCTTCCAGAGGTGTGTTTCACACTGAATCTGTTGTACATGTTCATCAGCGATTCTGCAACACGGACCATATTTCTAGCACCAAAAATCCTCTCCTTGGTATCTACCTCTAGCATTTTCTTCTAGCATGTCTCAGAATTGTTCTACTTGTATCCTGGAATCTTCTTGCACTTCTTATTCTTGGTGTCTGCTGTCCCTTTTAGATATTCCTTCTCTCAGACCCACAAAACACATTAGAGACCACATAGCAAATTAACGAATCTTCTGCACCTTTTCCTCCATTGGTAGCCATGCTGCCAATTATGCCTTAGGAAAAAACGTCAAAAAACCCTATTTCTTTTAAGTAAGGACCACAGCAGCTCTGCAAGCCCTGTGTTTAAGAACCAGGAGGTGAAGCAGGTGACAAACAAGGGATGACAAGATGGTGAGATGACCTAGAACAGAGGTTTCATTGACTCATATTCAGCTGTTGAGTCTCTGTTTGATGCCTAAGGACAAAGACTCAGGGGCTGGCAGTGAAGGAAAAAAGGCATCAGGTAGAAAGGAGGCTGGAGAGGCAGGCTTGTGTGTAGGCAACAGGAACTGGACAAAGTGAGCTCTTTGTGGGCACAGGGATGGGCTCTATCCTGGTGTCACCACTTTGTTGTCCCTTGTCACTGCTGAAATGCCCTATCAAAACTGACAGACCAAAATATGGCAGACAAAACACATTTAAACTCCATTTATTTTTTAGGTCCACTTTTCTGCAGAGGAAAAAACACCCTCAAAGTGTCATATTGAGCCAAAAGATTTAATAGAATGTTTAGCTCTTCTTTCTGGCATCTGCCAAGCCCTGAGGCACCTAAAACTCTGCACTGGCCTGCTGAAGAGCACCTCACCTCCACTTGGCAGCCTACAAGAGCTTGGCATCTTTCCTAGGCTGGATGTTGTTCCAGCCATGTGGCCCAGGGGCTTGAGCTGGTGCTGCCTGCACCTGTTGTGCTCTGTGGGAGTTTGGCCAGGGGAGGGTCGTAGCCATGCTCTGATAACCAGTTAATTGTTGTATGTTAAATAGTCATTTCAGGAGCTGTAGCAATAGATGTTAGAGCAAAAATGAGACTCTCAAAGTCCCTCTCTGGGCGATGATTGAGGCTGAGAGCGCTCTTGCTTGCTCTCTCCCTGTGGTCTCTTTCCTCTCTGGAAATGCTGTGCTATGAGCCCTTGCAGGCAGCTGAGCCAACAAGATTTGGGAGCTATTATCTTTGATCTATCTGTTGACCACCTTCACTAAGAGCACCTTCTCAGGCTTTTTTCCTAGAGTGAAAAGCTGGCTTTTACTCAAGTTCTGAAACAAAGCACACACTTAGGAAATACGGGGAAACAAATTATGCTTAAGGTAATATTTCACAGCCAGGTTTTCCTTATTGGCCCTTTCAGCAGCCATCAGCACAGGAAAGGATGCTGGTAAGGTGCATGGGACATGATGCCTATGTGAGGAGAAGAATGGGGGTTACAAAAATTACTGATCTAATTTTAAAATATACAAGAAAAAGAAGTTGAGAAAAATAGACACCAAACTGATTGTTTCTCCAGTAGAGGCTTGCTTCTGCTCCAGCCACAAAGGATGCACACTTCATCTTGTATCTTAACTTACAGAAGCACTAACAATGACAAATTGTTTAATAAAATACACAACTAGGAGGCATTTTGGGACTCACCAATAAAAAATCCACTGGAGATCTTAGTGCTTCAAAATTAAAGTTCACAAAATGAAAATCATTGCAATTTTAAAATACCATTTTCACATTCTACCCTTGTTGACAGTGCAGGCAGAGGAGGGAAAAGCTGCCAGGCCTGGGGCAGGGTGAGGGGCTCAGCCACCCCTATGCTGACAATGACTGGACCACCATGTGCCAGTGCTGTAGATCTGCCTTGGCTGTGCTTGTTTTGCTAGAATGGATGCAACGTGATTGTTCAGGGACAGTTCAGCACAGGACAAAATGACAGCTGGGGGAAGAAACCACAGATTTCTCTCTTAGTATTTCTCTCTGCAAGAAGCCAGTGTGTCCCTGAATTGGTGGCACTGGTCTGCACTGGATGTGCAGAGAGTTAGGCCTTCAGGGGATCAGGATGTTCCAAAACCACAGAGACAACAAACTGGTCATGAACAATGTCCCAGCTCTTGACCACATCCAGCATATGTAATTAGATGGGAAACTCTACATCTTGGTACTAATTTCTGGATGATTCCTTGCAACTGTTTCTCCTCTGGATATCAGACTCTAAGCAAATGCATGATCAAAACAGCAGATGAGACTGATCTCAAAATATGCTTTGTTCATCTACAAAGGAAAGGTGAGTGCCATTCAATTGTGTCTGATAATCATGGAATAGTTTGGGGTGGAAGGAACCTGTAATATCGTCTTGTCCATCCCCTCTGCAATGACCAGGGACATCTTCAACTATATCAGGTTTCTCAGAGCCACCATCCAATCTAACCTTGAATGTTTCCAGGGATGGGTCATCTACTGCCTCTCGAGGCAACCTGTAACAGTGTTTAACCATCCCCACTGTAAGAAAACTTTCTTCCTTAGTTCTAATCTAAATCAACCTCCTTTTAGTTTAAAACCATTACCTCTTGTCCTATTAAAGCAGAATGTTTCAAAATAACCTAACAAGTAGTCAGTAATATATTTAATTGTAACGATGACTTTGTAATATTAGACAACCTTGTAAGATGAGTTTGTAGTACAGAGTGAATACATCACAGTGCAGTTGTCCATTAATTTGCTGGTGCAGCACAGAGCAACCACACAAAGAGAGCTGGCCAAAGCTCATGAGGCTGTGTAGAGTCTGGGGCTGACCTGGCCTTGAACTGCTCTGGGAAAGGTGCATCTTGACAGGAACTCCATGTGCTGGATGTCTCAGGCCAAAAAGTCAGCAGGTGTTTGGAGAACACAGTGGAAGGGATATATGGGACACCTTTGTCACCAGCATGACTGTAGTGTGATGTGCAGGCGCTGGCAGGCAGCCAAGGAGAGGCACATATCATGGAGAGAGCCATGAGCAAGCATCACTCTCAGCTGTTTGAGGAGGAATCCATAAATATATTCCTTCTGCTTTGGATGAATGGAGCAAGGGAGGTTTACTTGGCTCACATGTTCATGTTTTACTTCAGTGCTGCCTCAAACCAACCAAGACCCTCAGAATCCTCTCTGGAGTATGCAAAAGAACTTCTGTCACTGATTGTTTTCTCTTGCAACAAGGAATAAAAAAAAGGTGAGGCGGAAGAAACAGAACATGCTTTGGGCACTTATACTTTGTGGTAATCCTGGACTCCATTTCTGTCTTCTTACTGCTTAATCCAAGACTTTTATATGTGCAGCCAAAAAGGGTGACAAAGCGGTTGACTTCCCACAAAGCTTACTCTTGAGTGGGGGATTTTCTTTGTAATACTGTGTTAGTGGCAGTGGAATAAGCAGTGGAGCATGATCAGGGTGGAATTGTTGACCTGAAGAAATGTGTGTTAGTGCAGTGACACATTGCTTCCAAGGAATAGGAAACAAACCATCAAGAATGCCAGAAAAATGCTTCATTTCATAACTGGCCTGTGAGAGTAGCATCTGGCAGGTAGTGCTATATGTACCAAATACCTAACAAACACAAAAAAACTGAAACATTATAACATTAAAATTCAGGGTCACATCAGCAACAATATGGAGATTGGCAGGAGTGGTTTTGAAAGACTCTGCCATGTCTACTGTTTTTTGATTGTGCAGAAGGACTGAAACCACTGATTTTATGAAAAGAGCATGGAGAGCAGCAGCCCAGGCACTGGAGAGGAAATTGTCCCCTGGGTAATATGGTGCCATGGAAATACAATCTGATGGCCAAAGTCACCAGATGGTGCTATTGTGCACACTATTTTTGTGTGTGTGTGACCATCGTCTGTGCTTTGAAGGGACCTTGAGGGGTTTCTCTGTAGGATGAGGGCTCTGGGGTGGTTTGCCCTCTACCTTCTTCCCTCCTGGTCCAATGCAGACCTTGGAGCTGAGCACTCCTAGGCTGATCACTGCTTTGTTGGCCCTAATTCCCAAATGGGGACCACCTCCATGCCATTTCACCCTCCACTGTTTGAAGATAAAGAATAAATGAAACATGCTATACACAGAAAACCCCTAATTCCAAATCACTGATTTCTTCCCTATGGGAAATCCAATCTCCACTCAAGAGGATGTAAAAAAAAGGCTGGAGATTCCATCATGCCGAAGGAGGCAAGGAGCATATCTTCCTAGCTGATCAACAAAAGTGCCTTCTGAAATATCCCACAGCAAAATTACTCTGCAGCCAGGCACAAAATTCCCATCCTTTGGGCTACAATCCCACGGAACTGAAGGACACTGCTGTGTGCTCCAGGAGAGTGCTTCTTTCTGGAAAGGCTCTGCTTTCTCTTCTGAGTGAACCCTGTAGATCAACTCCCAACAGTGGGATCATGGTCAGAGCAGCTCTGTGACACTGAAGCATGATGAGCAGAATACATCCCAGGTTCAGAAACACCTGTCTCAGTTCCTGTCACCACCAGAATAATATATGCAATATTACATATCTACATAATTTTAGCCATTTAACAGTAATAATTTATATGCATTCAGGCATATATTAGTAAAATGCATATTTATATATAAATAACATATCAAATTATAATTATAACATATAGTATGCTGTATACCTATATAATAGGACCTAATCCCATTAAAACACCTCCATAACATTATGTCTGTGGGACCCTTTCTCCAAAGGGAGCACACTGCCTGTTCAGTCATGCTTGCTGAACTTGGGGGCAGATGTGGGAATCATCCACTTTGTCTCTGCTTGCCTGGAATCTTGGTCTGCACTACCACCATCTCTATGGTCCTGATATCCAGAGCAGGCACAAGAGGAGGACATGGACCTAGCACCAGATGATCCTTTGCAGAGTTCTGTGTTTGAGCACCTGTTACATGCCACAGGACAAATGAAAGGCAGGGAATGGTGTTGAGCTGGCCAAGCTAAGACCTGATTTCAGCATCTTGCAGTGGTAGGGGTGCAGACTGAGGTAAGGGATGTAGACTGTAGCTACATAAGGTTGGAATATTCATATTTAACTGGGCATGTGCAAGTCATTATGGGGACAGTTATGATCCCACTACTTCTTATGGAAAATGTGGGAAAAATGTGGGGGGGAGGAAAGATTTGTATTGATGGTTCAACCTTGGCTGCTGTGGGGGTCTCTATAGGGAAGGTCAGTCTGGAAAACACCACTGCTAGCATCAGGGATCTGGGAAAGATGCAAGACTATGTGATGGCCTTGGTGAGACCTCACCTGAAGTGCTGCTTTCAGTTCTGGGCCCCTCAATTCAGGAAGGACATTGGGGTGCTGGAGCGTGCCCAGAGAAGGACAACAGAGCTGGTGAAGGGTCTGGAGCACAAATCCTATGAGGAGTGGCTGAGGGAGATGAGGCGGTTTAGCCTGTGAAAAAAGGAGACTCAGGGGAGACCTTATCACTCTCTACAAGTACCTGAAATAAGGCTGTAGTGAGGTGGGGGTCAACCTCTTCTCCCAGGTAAAAAGTGACAGGATTAGAGGAAATGCCGCCAGTTGCACCAGAGGAGGTTTAGATTGGATATTAGGAAAGGGATGTAAAGCATTGGAACAGAGTCCCCGTGGAAGTGATGTAGCCACCATCCCCAGAAGTGTTCAAAAACCATGTGAATATGGCACTTGAGACATGGTTTAATGATGAACATGGTGGTGGTGAACAGTCAGACTAGATGACCTTTAAAGGACTTTCCCTACTATGATTCTATGATTCTGTGATTCTGTGTTCAAAGTTATGCATTATAATTATTTTGCTTTATGCCCATTCTATAGGTTGCTTAGTGAACCTGTTTTTCCTAATGACTGTTCTCTAATTATTTTTTAAAATGCATAATCAGTTTCTAAACAGTATTTATACAAAAAGTGTGACCCTGAGATCCCGAGTAACATGGGAAAGGTATGAATGGGTATTTCAAAACTGCCATTGCAAGATATATCAGGAGTATGGCTGAGAGGACTAAACTCACTTTGGCATCGTCCCCTCTGATTGAAGTCCTGCTGCTGCAGTGTCTGCTGAGCTGAGGAACTGTCTGTGCTCAGTGTCTGGAGCAGGGATGAAAACTGCTGCCTGGTCTGTACCCCCAGAGTAGGACCTGCTCTAGCAGGTGGCAATAGGGTGTTTGTAAGATGCCCACACCACTGGTCTCCCCCCAGAACTGCCCCAGGGCCACAACAGGAGCCTGCTGTCTCTGCTGCTTGAACAGTAGCGGGCACCACAAGCAAGGGAGTCCATCCGCAAACATGGAAGATTAAACCATTTTGTCCCAAAGCACCCCACTGCTGGCTGAGTTCTATTCCTCAGTGATTAAAACCAGGGGGACATAATTTTGACTCAGAAACAGTGGAAGGGGAGCAGCCCCCTCTGAGTGGGTACCATTTGCCTTGCTTGCACCAGACCAAGCCCCATAGCTGCAGAGATCCAGCAGCAAAGCTGCCCATGGGGAGAAGCAACACTGGCCTGCAAGAGCCCCCACGCAGGGACAGGGATGGGGCTGGGATTGGGGCACTCCCCTGAGTGAGTGCAGCTGCCGGAGGGGGATGAAGCAGCATCCGAATGCTTTTAGCAGCAGACACAGGACTTGAATCAATAATACAAGAAAGCCTGTGGTCGGCGGCTTTTCTGGCCACAGCAGATGGACCACCATTCAAGGAAGGGTTTGAGGCTTCCTCTGCCTGAGGGGATTTTAAACCACATTCCCACATTTCAGGGGAGTACCCTCATCTCTCTCTGGCCTGTAGGTCTCTGTAGAAACTGCATCATTGCCAGGAATCACAGGGCTGGGAGGAAACTGAGCAACAAGCATGACTTTTGTAGGGTAGTTATCTGGGCAGGGCTGCTCTGGTGTCTACACCCAAGAGCAACACTATCCATGGAGATACTCATACCTCAGCTGGTTATGACCCTGTACTACCTGATCTAACTTGAGGTTGTATTTCACTTTGAAGTTTACCCTGCTCTGAGTGGGGGGTGGACTAGATGACCTCCAGAGGTATCTTCAAAGCTAAATTATCCTGTGATTCTATGTCTACCACTGTTTTTTATCCAGCTACTGTTTCATGTAAAATCCCTCAGTGAAGTCCCCTAGCCATTAGGTACAGGCATGTTGCTTCTTGCCTGTTCTACCTCTGCCTCCATAAATCTAAGGAAGCTCAGCTGCGGAGGTACAAAGTCTTCAGCAGGTTTTTATATAATGCACAAAGATTAAAAGCTACTGCAGTTGCCAGTAAAGGCAAAACTCTCAGGGTCTCTCTTAAGTAAAATCTCCACTAATTTAATCAAAGAACTAAATTATATGTTTTAATAATTTGTATAACTGAGGGTTATTCAGTTCTGCATAAAATTTTGCATAGAAATCCACTTTTCTGCTGCTACCCTTAAACAAACAGAAATAACCTCAGCATATTAAGATAATATAAAAGTGCATTTAATCGCAACAAAAGATACATTGATGTATGTGTTGGGTATGAACACAGGCAGATAAATGTAATAATATACAAAACCATTATATTAAATGAAGCCTGAAAAATAAATACACTTATTGTATTTTTTAGTGGCAAATAAATAAATATTTAAATATTTATTTAAATCAATCAATTTGATTTTATTTTTTATCCATTATGTTTAGATACAGAGAAGTACAGTAAGTACTGATTGTATAACAAAAGATATAAAAGATATACATTAACTCAGGCACTGAAAAACAAAAATGTTGAATTCTAACATTTTTAGGGTGAGAAGAGTTATACTTTAAAAAAAATATTTTCAAAAGCATGTCCTGTTTTCAAGCTGTATTTATTTTCCATGAAGTAACAAGCTCTACAGTGTGGTGTGTTCTACAGCATATGAAAATATTTAGTGTGTTAAATTTATGGCCGAGGGCAAAGAGCTGAACTTGGGAACCTATTTAAAGTGCAGTGGAAGTCTGTAAAGATAACGATGGGGAGTTGAAAGCAGTGAAGCCTCAGACAGTAATATCTCAATAACAAAGAGCTAATACTTTGCTGCAGAGGCTTTCTCAGCAACAGTTGGTCCATTTTTGTCATTATGTCTAATCAAGTCCAGTCTTGCCTCGGCCTCCTCAGCCAGCAGACATCCAGCACTTAAATATAACCGTATGTGTCCAGTGTGATTACAAGCGTCGTAACGCGCTCCCGGCTCTGTCCTCCCACCTCCAGCTGGCCCCAGAGCCCAGGGTGTCACATTCCAGGTTTCATCCTCTGAACGTGTGTGCTGATGGCACGTGATGTTGGAGGGCTCAGGAGGGCTGTGGGGTGGCTGTCACCCATGGGCAGAAACATGTCCTCCCTGAGCCCAGCCCCAGACACCCACGATGGGAAACATCACCAATCCTGCCAAAAAGCACCCGGAATCATACGGGCTTGGGCTCCCATTGCACCCATATTCCTTCAGATGATTGTGGACTTCACTTCCCTGGCACTGACCCTGACCTCACTGAAGGCCAAGCATGTAAAACCCCACCCCTGCCACGCAGAGGACAGTATTTGCCTCCTTGTGCAAGTGGAGACAGGAGGCAAGAGCCAAAGGCGGGAGCTGTCTGAAGTGCTTTCTGCAATTACACTGAAAAATTCTTTAGCATGAGTCAAGGGTAAAAAATTAAGAAAGTGCCAAGGAACAAAATTAACTATGAGAGGTTTCACAAGGTAAACAACTTGGCTCATAATTTGTTTAGGTTCTAATGTTTCCTACATGTCTTAATGCTCTTGAAAGGATTCCTACTCTGAGCTAATAGTTCGAATAAAGACATTAAATTGTCCATATTGCTTATTAATTATGTACAGGCACTGGAATCCCAGTTGTGGCTTTTAAACAAATTTTAGTGAACAACATCCACTACCCTGGAGGAAGCAGAGGAGAACAAGCTTTTGCACAGCTTGGGTAGGATATAGGGTTTTATTCATCCCTCCTGATGTTTACCAAAGTCCCTATCCCCGTGACCTTTCCCAAAAAGTGTTGAACAGCCTGCAGGAGTGATGGGGTATCCAGCACAGGTGACAGGGGGATGCATGACCTGGGACTAATAATCATCTTAAGGCCAGTCTCTGAGTCCAGCTCCAGCTGGGATGAGGAAGGCACTGAACCTCTCATGAAAAAAAGCTCTCCATGTAGTGAGTTGTATATCCAGTGAGGGAACAAAGGCCTTGAGAAAGTGGTCCTGCTGAAATGTTTTTCAGGATTATAGTTTCCCTTTTGGTACAATGGTCTCTAGTGCTACTGGAGAGAACAGAGATGGGCAGAGAGCTCTGATGTTTCCACTCTTTCCCCCATTCATGCCAAAAGCCAGGAGGAGCAGGAGCAGCTCTGCTGTGGAGGCCAGAGGTCTTGCTCTGGTGTGGTCTGGGCAAACTGGTATGTACCCATGTGATGAACAAATCAAGGTGTGATTTTAGTGTGGGAGCAGTGGGCATGAGCAGCCCACCAGCAAACAGGAGGGAAGGTAATCCACCTCCCCTTTCTATTGCTGCTTCCAGTGCCATGCTGAAGACAGGCAGGCAGGCAAGAGACATGTTGGGAAGAAAGGGCAGTAGGCTGCTCCACACTCCTTCCCTAGGAAGGAAGCTGAGTTGCTAATATTATCTGTATTTATTATATTTATGTGGTGCTGAGCTCATCTTTGAGACATCTGGGCCCAAGAACAGTAATTAAAATGAACAACTGTTGACAGCATTTGTCACAAATTGAACAACTGGCATAAATCAAACTGCCTGGAGTCTCAGCCATCTCTCCCAAGGAGTGGATAAATACCATCTAGCCAAATTAAGAAAGCTCTGTGGAGAGCAAATGTTTGTGGCACGGAGTCAAAAACACGCCAGTGTCGAGTTCTGTTTTGGTTCTAGAGGAGAAAATCCCCCAGCCCAGGTGCCCTCCTTGAGGGATGCCTGTCTGCCCTCCACCCACTCCCACCCTCACCATGCCTCTGATTCCAGCTATGGCACAAACAGAGCAGGGTTTCTGGCAGCAGGGAAGGTTAAAAACAGCAGCAAGCTCTGTCTGAGGGTGGATTTTGCATTCTGCGCAAATACCACTGGCTTTGCTGCTAACTGAAGTTTGCAGCTAATTAAAGCACAAACCAAACCAAAATCCCACCCAAACCCCTCTGAAATCCATGACATGCAAACATAGGATGTATTTTATAAGCACTCAAGAGCAGCTAAGTTCATTAGGCAAAGATCCATTTAACTCAATATCCCAAAGCAACCGTTTAGGGGACAGCATAAATATGAGTAAGCAGACATAGTGCCATCTTCCAAGTCCTCTGCTAACCTCTGACCATTTGCAGCTGAGAGACATTTAGACGGCAAGGCTTGAGCTTGAGCAAACAAAATCTATCTTAGAAAAACACATGCCAAGCATATAATAATTATGGATCAAGTCCTTAAGACATACAAATCCATATAGCACCTTTATTCGTTTCTTAGAAAGCTGGTAGATTTTCTCTACTTAGACCAGGGGCCAATTTAACACCATTTGTAATTAGAGTTGCTTTTTTACTCCCTTCCAAAGATTGTAAGGCTGGATACAGGTGTTGGTCCTACCCATCACATTCCCTTTTCTTCCCACAACTGAAAACACAGGCAGTTTTCTGAAAGAATTGCTCTGGTTGTGAGCTTCTTCTGTAGCCTATTGGGTCACCAAAAAGTCAGGACTAAATAAAAAGAGAGACACCACCAGTCTCCCCTGCAGGGCTGCCCTGCCCCAGGGCCCTGCATGACCCCAGGCCAGCTGGACAGAGCGGGCTGCAACTTGTCCCCAGCCCCAGTGAAGAAGGTGGGACAGCAATGCAGAGGATTATTTCAGGAAGCTCCCTGGCTCGGGCAGCACTCACAGGGCGCGTTCTCGAGTTTTGCATTCATGTGGCTGCAAATAGGTGCAGGAGTTCGTGCCTCCTCATGTAGCTCCAAGAGTGGGGCCAGAGTGGCCAGGAGCTGCATGTAGGACATCTGACAACAGCTAGAGGAAGAAGATAGCAACAGATCAGGCTTTGCTGCCCAGGTCTGCGACCCTCATTCTGCTCTGCAGTAATTCTGAGGTTTACGAGAAGCCCCGTGGGTGTCTGTTTTGTGGCTGCTGAAGGTGCACCACCATGTGCCCAGCCCACCATTGCCCCCTTTCCATCCCTGCCCTGGCACCATTCCCAGTGCTGCCCCTCCAGCTGTGCATGGGGAAACACAGATCAGCCCAGTTTCTCTAAGCTCCAGCAATTCCTTGCATGTTGTGTCCCATCTGCCCTAGCAGACAGCTCTAGACTGGCTTGGATCTTCAGACCCTGTTCTTTAAAGCTGACTCAGTTGTTTTACAAGGGTGCTGAAGGATGAGGGACCTCTCTTGACTGTATTTATTCTCTTTCCCTCATTCAGCAGTGCTCATCTTCACCTTTGCAGACCTGAAATAGCTCCCTGCATCTGGATTCAGAAAAACTCCAGTTTTCTGTTTTTTCTCGAAGTTTACAGAGGAGCAAAGATTTTGTGCATGCAATCTTTCAAATAACATTTGCAGCTTTCTTCTTACCCTTATTTATTATGTGTTTGGCACCGGCTGTTGCTTGCAGCATTGTTATACCAAGCACCATGCAAACACAGAGCAGGAAAGCTGCTGCTGACTAGAAGAGCTTGCAATCTTAATAGCATAAATCAGTGCTGTGATTATAAATAGAAAAAAACCTGCTAATTCATGCTGGCATGCTCCCAGCTGGAAAAAGAGGAATGGGTAAGTTCTGCTTATTTTCTCAGTCTCAATCAGAGCCTCACACACTGTGCTTCCAACATCTCTGCTCTTTCCAGTGGTGACCCCTTCAGGTTCACCTCAGTCCTCCAGACTGTCCTGCTCCAGTGACATACAATCATAACAGTGCTTTTCTAGAATAGAGAAAGCCTGTGATCACTGGAGGGATGGTTTGGGCTCTCTATCTTCAGGATTCAGTCTTATTAATGAAATTCTGGTGAAAAAAATACACTTGCTTTGTTCGGAGTGTGAGATATGTGTCTTGAAAGGCAGTAATTGTGGCAAAGTTTTACTTTTGGCAAGCTAAAGTAAACAACAGGCTGTCTAAATGGATGTGATGTCCAAGTACTTTCTCATCCCAGGGGCTGAGATGCTAGCTCTGCTTGCTTTGTTTGGACTAGCCAGTATAAAACAATCTGCATACCATAATCTGAAAGGAAAGGTCAGCCCAAAGGTCACACGTTTTAAGGGTGTTACTTCAAAGACATTTATCTCCTTTACAACACCATTAAGTCCCTGGTAATGGTCTATTGTCTTTCATCATCTCAACCTCTTCACCTGCCTGTTTATGTTTGGCCAAGCCTCCCGATGCAGGCACAGGGGAAGCAGGTGCTTAGTGGCTCCTGCTTGACGGAGCACACTCCGTGTTATTTGAGAAAGCAGCAGGCTGTTACAAGACTATCAAGCCATAACCACAGTCATGCTCTTCCCCCTTCCTGCAGAAACCAGCAGTTAAATCCTGCACTTTTCAGCTGTTGTTTCTGGTCCAGCCCCTCTTGTCCTTTTCAGTTGCACTGTTCAGGTGGGGATTTCCACCAAGGTGGTTCCTCTGAGATGACTGGTCCCTGAGATGACAGGTTCCTGAGATGACTGGTCCCTGAGATGACCAGTCCCTGCTGTTTTCCTGCCATGCTGCTTTCACCCCACTGCTGCCAGAGGATGAGTTTGCTTGTTATACCTGGGAAGCATAATGACCCCTCTTCTCTCCATCCTCTTTTTTATATTACGTAGCTTGGATGCCAATCCCATCACCACCATTAGTCTACAACACCTGGGGCAAGATCTCATCTACGTGATGCAGTAATTCAGATACTGTCCCACTGACTTCAGTGGGTATCACCAGAGCAAAGTTCATCAGCTGAATATCCAAAACAAACTCTTTCCTGAAGACCTTGATGGTGTGTCCTGGGGTTATTTTCACAGGCAAAAATGCCCTGCTCCCATGGGCACCTCTTTGGGGTTGCTAGAACACCTGAGACAAAAAGTCAGAGAGCACTGTGATGAAGTTCCTCTAGACTGAAAAATTAAAATATTTCTTCTGTTTTCTTTTATGCTAAGGTTCACCATACCTAGACGCACATAGCTTGGTCATGCCCGAAGGGCAAGGTTTACACTCACAGTGTTCTTGAGGTGTTCCATAATTTTTGCAGTTTCAGTGAGAGGAGACCAGGCTCTCCACTGCATCGAGATGCTGTGACTGAGGTGACTGAGAGAAGAAAATCTTTTTCATTCTCAGTTATTTTGCCTTCTAATTTGCAGCAACTCTCGTGCTGTTGAGAGAGGGGACGTAGGTTTGGTGGGTGGTGTGGGGAGGTAGGGACTGTGTGGGGCATGCTGAGTGTGGGGTCATGCTGCTGGATGAGGACAGCTGCTGAGCCCCTGGATGGGAGGAGGAAGCAGTGCCCTAGGTCTTGGCTGAAGACTGATGGATGCAGCACAAGGAGTCACTCAGGAGCCCTCACACAAGAGCATGGCTGGGTACCTGCTTCATGCAGGGTCTAGGACCTCTCCTACAATCTTATTGTTATTGTCAAGTATTATCAGCTATTGTTATTGTCCATTCCAATTATACAGTTCATCACAAATTCTCTCAAGATGTTCCTTGTTCTCTTTCCATCAGGCAGTAGTGGGGGGACATTTTTCAAGCTTTCCTAGGAAGAGTTGGTAAGTGCAATTTCCATTTAGAAGTTTCCCATAAAAGTTCATCTTCCACACACATAACCTAAATATTTGAGCTGAAATTCTCATGCCATGTTGAATTAGCTAGGCAAATAATCAAATTAAGTAGTCTGGGCAATTCTATCAATAAGAGAGTAAGAAAGAAACTCTCCAGATGAATTCTAGCACTGTTGCATTTGGCCCTTGGGTCTTAAAATTACTTAAGAGATCAGAACATGCCTTTTCCTGTTCCCATGAAAAGGTGGTCAAATTTGATGAAGCTGTGGAAAAAAATCAATCTGACACATCTGTGTACATTTTGCCTAATGTTTGGTAGTTCTTATCCTAAATATTCTGCCTGCCTTGAGTGTAGCTCAGCTTAAACAGAGAGGGCCTGAGCAGGACTTTTCCTGAGATTTCTTCCTCTGGTCCTGGCATCCCAGGCATAGCCTGGAAAAAAGAGAGCATCTCTCTTGTGCTCCCTATGCCTCCCAGCTAAGGTGCAAGACAAGAAGTGAGGAATGTAAAGCTTTTGGAAAGTGGGAAAGAGCAGCTGGACAGAATTAATCCTGTGTATGGTGGTGAAGCAGAGGCTGGAGCAGACCCAGGCTGAGGAGACAGGATGCATGATGGTAAAATATCTCCTACACACTAGAGCACCTGTTCCTGTAGACATTTGCCTTTTTCTTTTGCGTGCTCTCCTACTGGCAAATGAAAGCTTTGGCAAAAATGGATGAAAAGCCACAATTCTCAGCCTGCAGAGAATTTTTTTTGGGGGTTCTTTTCTTTTCTTTTCTTTTCTTTTCTCTTCTCTTCTCTTCTCTTCTCCTCTCTTCTTTGTTGTTGTTGTTGTTTTTGTTTGTTTCATATTTTTGTTCCAAACTGGGATGAATATCTGAAATACTGATTTTGTTTTTTGTACTGGACAATTTTTTAAAATGTCTTTTTTTTACAGTGGTGTCTTTAATTCCAGCATTCTTAACCTTTAAGTTATTGGCTTTGCAGAGTTATGCTCCTTTTATGTATAGTTAATGTGTAACTTTATACAATATATGAAATATCTTAGGAAGATGATGTGTGAGAAACACACCCATGTGTGTTTGCCTATATCTCTGTATATTACATAGCCATAAAATTTTAGTTTTCATCTCTTCCAGAGGTGAAGAAACGTATTATTTAATAGGAACTCTGTTATTCACTGGAAATATATAAGTCTAAACTTTTTGCCCTCTAATTACTTTAAATGCTAGATATTTATTTTTCTAAATTCTACACAACCAGATCCATGTTCATAAACAAATATGTAGTTACTGGAAAATTCAGAGGAATTTTATAATTCAGATCTCTCTCTTGCTAAAACTCTAATTTGACTGACCATATACAGCAGGTTTATTTCTTTATTAATTGCATTATCAGACCCAGAATTTGGAATGGAATTTTCCAATTTGAGCTCTTGTGGTCACATGTTCCTCTATGCAGGCTGAGGCTGTAAGAAACAGCCTGTTCTTCATCTTTTTAAGGCAGCTTGCTTTTTTAGTGAGAACAGTGCAGAAATGTTTGCATTTGATAGCTGGGAATGATGCTCTTTCTCTTCATTTCTCTGCTGACTTTGCTGAACAGCTAAGGATGTCCAGGTTCTCAGCTGGCAGAAGGTGGAAAAATGCCAAGAAATTCAAAGGAGTCACACTGAGCTTCACCAGCCAGGAACTTGCCCCATAACTTTTATTTTAGGCAGAAGAGGGAGTATAAACATTTCCACGGGTCTGGAAAGAACTCCTTTCTACGTGCTTATTACATGCTTCAAGTGGACATTTTTAGAAATTAGTAGTTACTCAAAAATGAAAAACTGGCTGGTTGCATCTCTCTGCCAGCACACTCACCGACTTCATAGAGTTCATAACTCATTACAGGGAGTGAGAATTTTGCCCTAGCTTCACAAGAAGTGAGAAAAAAATTGTCTAATGGGACTTTAGGCAGAAATTACAAAGCTCCTTCTGGTTTTGCTTAATTTGGCTTCTTGTCCAGTCCTGCTGCTCTCCCCAGCCTGTGCTTGTCCCATCCAGCTAACAAAGCTGATTGTAAAGCCTGATGTGACAGGCTCAGGGCAGGCATGTTGAAAGTCAAATTGATGTGTTTGGCATTTTTTGTTAAACCAAATCTCAAACAGATCCATTCTTAGAGGCCTTGGCTGCAGCTGCCAAGGGCCTGCCATGCAAATTCTCGCTGCTGTGTTACCTGAGGAGGGTCCCAGGGCAAGCTCCATGCCAGAGCAACTCTTCTTCCACATTTAACAAACCACCACCCCCTCCAATAATGTTATTTTGATTCTCAGAACCAATACTGAGCTATAAAAGAAGTGATAAATCTGCTGTTGATACACTGCCAATGTTTGCTGCAATTACCTGGAGTGGAACAGTAATAATGCAGTCTTTCTGGGGTTCCTCACAATGGGATTTGAAATAGCTTATTTTTTAGTAATTTTATTTTACCTCTGACAATGTTTTCTATCTTTGGTGGATTTTTTTCACCAACAAGACAAATTTCAATATAGTTCTACCATGCCTGCCACTTGGTTCCCAGATTTCATAGGACCAGCTATAGTGGAGGTAGACTATCAATTTAAGAGAGTACCCCATTTTTCTTTGTTATATATGCAGTGTTTTGCAGATCTACCTTTTTTTCAAGGCTGCTTCTCTTTGGGAGCTCTGAACAGTGATCTGTGTATATGGATGTACAACACAGTGTGTAGTTTTTGAAAGTTTCTCTCTGCTTTCATAATAGATAATTTCTAACATCTAATCATCTTGTTTGATTTCAGTGATTTATCAAGGCTGTGTTATGCATTAACAGCCTGAAAATCAGGCCCAGGTTTCATGCCAAGCCCATGTTACAGGCTCAGATTTCCCTGGGGGAGAGTGGAAAGTAAGAAAGAGATGGAGGGTGCTTGCTTGAGTGTCTGCTTGACTGTCCCCCTTCCCCAAGCACTGCCATGGTTTCCCTCTGGTTGATGCCACAAGTACAAGGACGACTCATCTCCATTGCTTCTTCATCTCTCACCTGGGTCCTGTATCCCATTTTGGGGGGGGCCTAACATCCTCATCTGCCTTCCAGGGAGTTTGGCTGCCTATGACTCTGTAGAGTGGATTGTGTGAGGTGTACTTTTAAATACTTTGAGAGATTCAAATAAACTGCCAGAAAGTGGTCAATGGGTAATAGAAGTGCCTAAACATGAAGGTAGGTGAAAAAATGCCTGGTTTTAGATTATTTAATTATTTTAATAAAAAGTATTTTCCTCTCCCTACATGATTATGTTTCAGATAAGGAGTCTGTGCCCAAATGTGTGGCATGTGCTAACACACTATGCTATGCCACATAGCATCAGATACAAACCTCTTCCTAGCTGGACAGTGAATTCATGATTTGAGAAGTCACTAAGCCTAACTGTGGCATTTCAGAAGCCTGCATAGGCATAGATATTTGTCTTTTTTTTCTTGTGAGCCTCAGGGGGGCTGTTGATGGGCACCCTGGAGGCCCCAAATCAACCTTTATTTATTTCTATCCCAGATTCCCAAGCATGCATGACACTGGGACTCAAATAGTCAGTCCTCAGATGGAAAAAGAGAAGGGAGGGGAAGGGAAGATTCTGTAAAATTAATAACAAGCTTGAGTTTTCATATTCTGTGTTTGTCTGGTGTATAGGAAATAACATCAAGGAGAGAGCTGGAGATGTGTGTTGCCTGTGGTAGGGAAGGTAAATGTGGAAAGAGAGAGAACAGTCTGTGACATGGCTCATAATCATCTACCTCTGTCTCCTGAAATGCAGTGGAAATATTTTATATTAGGCCAGATAAGGATGAGCCATTTTGGTGTTTGGACACAAGAACTTTTTGAATGGAGGCTGCTTTTAGAGAAAATTATGATTTATTTGAAAGTAATGAGCAAAACCAAATGAGATGCCTTGATGCTTGCCAGTACATGAGCAAGAAAAACCTACGGTTCCTGCTGGACATCTCTCCCAGGACTAGTAATGGGAGAACATATTTTCATCCTTAGATTGAGAGACCTACATTCACTAAGAACTTTAGACATCCCAGGAAATCAATGAGAATTAGATCCCCAGATGCCTCTGTGAATTTGACATAATTAGTTCCAGGAAAACACTGCCCAGGCACTTTTCCCCTGCTACATACAGGACTGAAATGCAAGCAGGGATACTTTAGAGCAACTGTAAAAATCACATACTTGTGGATTTGGGTCAGTAAGCATTTCTTTCTAGTTTTGCTCAGGTGAGAAGAGATCAGAGATGGGACAGGAATCTACAGGGCTCAGGGATTTTGAACACTTTTCAATTTACTGAAATCACTGGGAACAGAGCAAATACAGACACAAGTCACAAATCAGCGGGTGACACAAGCCAAAAGTAGTTTTTAAAGGAAGGCAAACAGGCCTGGTTCTTAATGAGGCCACAGATGTTACTTGAGATTTTGCTCCAGTAACTATCAAGACCGCACTAGCATTACACACAGATGTTACGCCAAATGATCTTGGGAAGTGGGGGCGTGATGTCATTGGGGGGTTTCAAATCTGGAACACATAATCAACTTATCTTTGTTCTGAGAGCTCTCATTATAGTCCCTTGGGCTTGTTCACATGTCTATTTGCATAGGAAGTGCCCTGAGGAGAGATCCTGTTCCATGACACACATAACTATGGTGACAGTCCAATATACCTGTTGCTTAAGTTTCTCCTTATGAGTGGATATATTTTGGAGAAGAATTATGGTTGGGTGGAAAGAGGATAAATGGTCTAACTCCCCATCCAGTTCTGAAAACATATTACTTCCAGAGGAAACCCTGAGAGCCTGTAGAGTTGAAGCTCTCCAGGGTAGCGTGATAGTCCAGATATTTTCTGAGTGAATGACCCAGCAGAACTGTGTTGTGTTCATAACAAAGAATATTAGTAATGAGTGGTAAGATAGTATTTTAAAAGTTTTCCCTCTAATTAATATTGTAACATTTTACTTTGGCAATGATTTCTCTGTCCATACCCTTTTGTCACTGTCTTGAACCTCTCATTTTGTCTAGCTGAAAAACATCCTTAAGTGCCTCTTATAATAGAAATTGGCTCAGATACTCATCACATTTCTGCTTTTGCTAGATGAATTTGAAAGGAATAGGAAAACAACAGCCATCTCTATTATTGGATGTTTCTTCTGAAAATAAATCTCATGTTCAATACTCAGATGCTAAAAATAAGTTGCTGTGCTGAGCCAGCATGGCTACCGTCTCAGTTGATTCCCACTGAGCACATATTTAAGGGTCTTTTTGAGTCAACACATTATAAAACAGGCCTTGCAAGGAGCTCTAACAACTCCTCTTCATCTTCAAAAAAAAAGTGTGTGGGACCAGTGGTCCAATAGCAGACATATAAAAACTTCACATTTTATCTAGAGAAATATTTTCCTATAGACTTTAATGATGTGTTAGGGCTTTCTAAACAAAAGTAGGCTCCAGTTATTTTCTTTTCTATGTGTGTAAATAGCAAAATTTAAAAAATTTGATTTAATGTCTTGGCAGCTTCAAGGGCAAGAAATCTTATGGATGCCCCAAACCCAATTTGGACAGCACACAAATGATGGAATCACTGTATGGGAAGGCAAAGCATTTTAGCTGATCTTCATTGCTTCTTCCAAAAGTAGAGATATTGTGTTGGGCCATCATAACTAGGAATGAAGGATAGTATGAAAATAGTTTGCCTGTCCTTATCGATAGAAACTCATAACAGTATTGCTCAGAAGAGAACCTAGGCAGGTCAATATCTGCAAAATTCCTCTCAGAGTACAGGGAAGCAGTGCTTTATCTCCATGGAGTGTAAGTCTCCAGGCTGACAGCACTGCATAGTGCTCTCCCAGACTGTATTAACTTATATCTCTGTGCCTTCAACCTCATAAAAACAGGGCTTGTAAGCAGCTGGAGCTATGCTGTTGTGGGGAAGAGGGGCTGTACAGAGGACTGCAGCCAGACAGCATTAGCTCCCTGGGCTATAGAGGGCTGATCTCCCCAGCATCTCCAGCTACCTTTGACCAGGACAAAGGTGAAATGTTCCTCTCTGTAATCACCCTTGCTCCTTGTTCTCACCTTCAGCCCTCTTCCATGGTAGCTGTTGCTCTTTGTGCTTTCTCTGGGCAGAGTCACTGAAGGCTTCTGAGACAAAAAAAATTTTTTTGGCTTACCCTGGATCTAGCTCTCCTCCAAAGGATAGATGTCACCAGCACAGGTGAAGGTATCCTGTGTGGTATAGGTGTCCACAGGGAAGCCTGTGGTGGTGGGGCAAGCAACAGGGAAAGCATCTGGCAAGTCTGGCAAGATACAGTGCAACCCTAGACCCTGGTGATGGGGGAGACAGTGACAGGGCAGAACCCAGCTGGGTCAGACAAGGCAAGGACAGCCCTAATGGTCACTGGTGGGTTGTCTTTCTCCTTTAAGCAGATATGGGGTTAGATGCCTGGCATAGTGTGGTGTGAATCTGGGTCTTGAGACAAGCACTGCAAAACCATGGTAACAGCTTTTGCCCCTTTGCAGTCATCCTTACCTGCCCCCACGGTAATCCAGCTCAAGATCAAGTCAAGTGGCTTTTTGGTCACTTTTTGGGAGAGTTGTCTGTGTTGGTACATGTGCCTAGCACTGGCAGTCAGTCTCTACAGGATACCCTGTCAGGGTTGAGAGCAGCCCCCAGCTGGTTTATCTTCCACCTTCTATACCAGATGGGTGTTGCTGTGGCTGAGGAGAACTGAGGAACTAAGGAAGTTCCAAATAAAAAACTCACAGCCCTGCACTGGAATATTCATGAAACTGTTTTGGGGACTGGGACAAGAATCACAGAATTACTTTGAAACCCTCTTCTTCCCATTACCTATCACCAGCTGGTGCCAAAGAGAAGCTGGAAGGGCAACTTCAGTGGAATTACACTGGGATAAGACTGGGTGATTTCACTGCACAAGAATTACCACTTCATTGCATGGAATTTGAGGGGTTTCTCAGGGCTAGTTGAATCCTAACATAGTTCAAAAGGCATTCAAATTTAGAAAAGTTGAGAGCAAGCATAATTTAGAAACTATTCCATGCTGGAATCCTCTATAGATGATTGCAGTCAGGAAAATCATTATCAGAATGTAGCCATTTAGGCAAAAATAATGTAACAAAGGGTCTGGTTTGGGTGGTTTTGCTTTCTTAACAAAATGTTCTCCTGCACTGCAAATACAAAGGGAAGGAGGAAGGGAAGTATCTGGCTATTTAAATGAAAAATTACTTTTCTCTGCAATCACCTTCTGTCAATAAAATGCTTATTTTCTGACATGTCAATTAGGTGATTCAAAAGCCAGATGACCACTGCCTTCCATTTAGTACTGCTCAGCTGGGTTAAATGTCTTAAGTGTTTACCCTTTATGACCAGTGGCATGTATCTGTTCTTAGTCAAACTGTGCTATGTGTGACATGTTTGCCTGTAGGTTTTTCTCTTGAGGTAAAGTCAACCATTATTATCAGATTCTAAGAAAAATGGTAGGTTAGGACAGTGGTTTCACTGACAGAAATGGGTACAGCTTGTTTTACAGTAATGTGTACGAGAAATATGAAACAGATGAGAAGAATTCACATAGAATTAACCAGCCTGCAATTTAAAGTGCTGCCATTAAATAGGATCATGTATCCATGCTTGATACTTCAAAAGAAATCTCTGCTGTGTAAGACCAGCTATTAGCAAGGAACATTTTGTCCGGTATCTCAAACCAATTTTAAAAGATCTTGTTACAGACACACACAACCATGTGTAAATGAAAGTATTTACTTCAGAATCTTTAAGACTTGATTTTGTTCACACAAAAGGATTGAGGGTTTAAGGAAGAATTTTGAATGAGGAAAAAATACATAAACTCTGGGTTCTGATAGAGTCCTAGGAAGAAAGATGGTGACAATATCGATATAACCTTTTACTAAGGCTTGCTCTGAGCACACAACACTATCTTCTTGTTTAAAAGAACAGAGCAGGCAGTGGAGTGAGAAAGATTCACATGATAACATTAATTTAGCTAATTTTAAACGTGTTAAATCTTTAGAAAGCTGTCTTCTGTCAACCACTATGGAATGCAGCCCAAGACTTTTGGGGGGAAAAGCCAAGACACTTCCTTTCTGACTTCTGGCCTGAACTGAAAGTGAAATGCTCATTTGGCAGATATAAATAAATAAGCTGAGACAATAGAAGTAAATTTCCCAGACAAAAAATAATCAGAGAAAGGCCTTTGTGAGTAAGAGCAGGACAGCAGGACTCACTTCACCGGAAAGCTGGCAGGAAACAACCACCTCAGTAAAACATTCTTTGGGTCAGACCTGCTGAGCAGCACCATTTTCAGACCTGGGGTGGGGACGTTCACATCCACACCCACCCTTTTGTGAGCCTTGCAAATCCAGCGAGTCATTAGCAGTTTGGCCTGAACAGTGTCACTGAAAAGCAAGAAGTGCTTAGTGCTCGGACCTTCAGCCTGGCTCCCCACGGGGTAAATGTCTCTGCCGCTGCCAGCATGCCCCAAAGCCCAGAGGAAAACCTGAGAGGTGAGTGCCAGTATCATGACTTGAACACACTGCTGACTTTTTGGGGAATCAGTTGGGGCACTGCTGGGCAGAACTGGGTAGTTCTGCAATTCATCCAGCATCTCAGGGAAATGTGAGTGTGACCTGCTTGTGGGACTCAAGGTAACTCAGGCTGGAAGGGGTCTCCGGAGGTCTCTAGACTAATTTTCTCTAGACTAATGCTCAAAGAAGGGTAAACTCTGAGGTCAGCCCAGGTTGCTCAGGGCTTTATAGAGTCTGAGGCAGTCGGAAACTTCTAGGGATGGAAGCTGAACTGTTCTCATTCTGATGCTCTTTTCTCACCCCAGCCTAATGATGCCATGCTCAGTGACACACAGATGATTCTGGCAATCCAGAAGGGACATTCAAAGCAATGGGATGCAATTGGACTCTGTGGGTGCCCCTGCATTCTGCTACATGTTCCCAGAGACCTGGTTCTTTCATTTCTCCAGGTATCACTCACTGGGCCAAGCCATGGTTCACCTTTGGACTGTGTCCTATGTCCCTTACTGCTGAAGCCAAGGCAGCGTATGTACCTGGGTCTCATCTTGGCATTTCCAGCCACAGCAGTTCCAAAACTCTTTGAGGTTCCTCAGTTTCAGAGTCTTTAAGTCCTTCTCAGAGGTCTGTCTTGATTCACTGCTGCCTCTGGGTGTCTGGAGCACAAAGGTTTGCAAACAACTTCTCCTTTCAGATATTGTGTAATGTAATCACAGCATTTCACAGAATCACAAAATTGCTGAGGTTGAAAGGAACCTCTGGAGGTTATCTAGTCCAAATTTGTGCTCAAAGCAGGGTCAGCTATAGCAGGCTGCTCACAGCTGAGTCCACTTCTCTTTTGAATATCTCCAAGGATAGACTCCATAAATACTTTGGACAACCTGTGCCAGTATTCAAACATCCTCACAGCAAGTAAATGCCTGTCTTATGTTTACATGGAATTTCCTGCATTTCAGTCTGTGCCCATTGCATATTGCCATATTACCATTATACCATGTTACACACTGAAATTCAATGTACAATGAAACTCTTGTGCATATTGTTGTCAGAATAATCTCTGTCTGATCAACTTGTATTTTATAACAAAAACACAACACTTAATATTACATTTTCAGAGGAAGGAAATATATTTATTCACATAACAACTTGCCCAGTAGCTTAAACAGACAATGTGAGAAAAAAATAGCTTGGAGTTTTTAAAATAACTTATGATCCACAATTAAGATTTCTATAGAATTTCACCAATTTTATGCAGCTATATAAAACATGATTCTTAATCTAGTTTGTGAAGATATTTCACTATTTTATACTGTCATGAGGAATAATACAGTTGGATACAGCTGCTGAAGTTTGTTTTTTTCATTCTTCTAAAAGGAGGAAACCAAAACTACAAATGTCAATTAACAAGTTTTTCTATATTCTGCATTGCCATATTTGGTGCTGTATTCTTAGGGTTAAGAATGTTAGTGTCACATTATACATATAAAGAAGCACTTACAGACAAGATACACATGACATCCCCCATGATCAAAGGACTCCTTTTCAGAAGTCAGTATCTCTTCAGTTGAGAAAGTCTTCTCATTATATAGGGTAGGTTTGTTCCAAATGATGCAATGCTCTGCCAGTTCAGCAAACTGAAGCAATACGGAAAAACTCTGTTGTGTCCCATCAGTTTTGTGAGATTACCACTAAGCTTTCTCTTCTCCATGAAGAGAAACAGGTCCAGCTCTCTCAGCCACTCGTATGACAAATGAGCAGTTCCTTAAACATCCTAGCAAACTTGCTCCCATATGTCCACGTCTCTCTTGTACTGGAGAGTCCACATGGGAAGAAGTCAGTGGAGCATCTAGGTGTCTCTCATCAGTGCTGAACAGAGAGGAAGAACCGACTTCTTCAACTTGCTGGCAACATTCTTCCTAATGCCATGCAGGGGCTTTATTTCTTTTTGTTACAAGGGTGCATTGCTGGCTCATGGTCAAGTTGGTGCCCATCTAGACTCTCAAGACACTTTTCTGCAAAGCTGTTTTCCACTGGGTCAACTTCCAGTATGCTCTGATGCATGGGAGTTGTTCCTGCTCAGGAATTCACACCTTCTTGAATTCTTTGGGACTCCTGTCGGCTCAGTTCTCCTGCGTGTCCCTACCCCATGAACATCAGCACAACCTTCTGGTTTATTAACCGCTCCTACCAGTTTTTTATCTTCCAAAAAGTTTCTGTGTGCACTTTGCCTTATCACCCACATGTTAATGAAAGTAATTAAAAGTGTAGGACCTAGATCCATCCAGGGGTCCCCTAAGCATCAACACCACTGGTGACTGACCTTCAATTGGACTTCATGCTGCTAATCACAGGCCTTCAAGCTCCACAGTTCAGCCAGGTTGCAATTACCACCATCTATCCAGCTCATACTTACTCCATTTGTCTATAGGCATGTTACAGGAGACAGTGTTGACAGCAACTGTTGCTCTCCTCTCATCCACCAAGCCAGTCATTTAGTCATAAAACATTGTTGGTTCAGTCAGGCAGGATTCACCCCTTGTAAATCCTATGTTGATGACGCCAAACCACCTTCTTGTCCTCTCTGTGTTTGGACACGGCTTCCAGGATTAGTCACTCCATCACCTTCCCAGTGACTGAGGTGCAGATGCCTGATCCATGGTTCTCTGGATCATCCATCTTGCTTTCTCCAATATAGAGTGATATTTGATCTCTTTCATTTTGTAGGAACCTCCCCTTGATGCCTTAAGTTTTAGCTTTCATATTGTACAGATTCTGTACTGCATTAGTATATAGCTCTGAGCTTCATATAAAGTGTTAGCAAGTTCTCTTCACAGTTTAGTTAGGCAGAACAATCCTTTTCTAGCCCGAGAACCAAGGACACCATTGCAGCTTCAGGCCCAAAAAGTGTAAACAACAGCAGATTGAGGAGAGAAATCTGGGAGGATTTCTATGGGACTTCATAACCTGGAGCTGTAATTGAACAATTAACCCCAACATGTAAATGGACCAAAATTTAGAAAAATGTGAAAATGTGTGACCCATCGTCCACCTTGGGTGTAGCCTCAGCCGGGCTCTTGTACTGCCCCAGGTGAATCCTTTGAAGGCCTTTTAATAAATACCTGCTTTATTCCTTAAACACTGTCTAGACTCTGCTCTAGGTAGCCTCTCAAGGCATCATGCTGTATGCCATGGCCTTTCAAACATAATCAAGAATGGCCCTACAAAGACATCAGCCAGCTCTCTCACCAGTCACAGATACATCCATCAGGCCACACAGATCTGTCTATGTTCAGTTTCCTGAAGTACTCTTTAACCTGGTTGACTTTAACAGAGGGTAAGTCTTCCTTGCTTCAGGCTTTCTGGCTGGTCTTGGGAATATGGGATTCCTAAATAGTGTTCTTACCCATAAAGACTAAGGTGAAGGAACCACTGAGCACTGCAGCTTTCTCCATGTTCGGTGTCACCAGGTCCCCTACACCATTCAGCACTGAGCCTAGCTTTCCCTAGTCTTCCTTTGCTGCTGATATGCTTGCAGAAGCCCTTCTTGCTGCCCATTACATCCCTCACCAGTTCCAGCTGTCGATGGGCTTTGGCTTTCCTAATCCATTTAATGAAATATTTACCACCACAGTGAAAGGAATTTCCTTCATTTCGCTGAGACCAGTCAGATTTATGGGCTTAAAAATGCTAATAAGACTATGCCTGTAGTACTGTATACTGTGTTTAAAAATCTCTAACCCTTCTAATGACAGCACTATCATTAACTGTGCTTTCCCGTTATAATTTATTTTGCCAACAAGTCTCTCAGAAATTTGATTTTCCATACTTCACATCTGAACTCAGTACCCTTTTGAATGCTGCAAGTGTGATCTCTTGCTGCTGAACTCTCTTTGAAGCATTTGCCCAGGCAGGAAAAAAATTATTCATGTGATCCCATATGATTTCAGACTAGCCATTAAAGTCTAAGCCCATTTGAGGAGGTGACTGAAAAATTTTGAAACCTGAGGGAATGGGTTGAGGTTTTGCTATTGACCTGATTCTATAATGAGACAAATCACTTCACTGCCTTGCTTTCAAAGCCTTTCCAAATGAAGTATGAATCAAACCTGAACCCTTATATATTACAGAGAATTTTAGCCCTTACTTCAGGGAGGAGGAACAGGGTTTCACATGTAACTACCTTTCCATATTAATGTTTGGAAGTAAAATATGTCTACATCTTACGTGTAACATGCCTGAAAAGCTTGTAGGAATTGCTCCAATAAAGTTCTGGTGTATTTCTTTCATTGTGGGATGGCTCAGAAGTGAAGGAAACAGGGCTCCTCTTATAATTAGGATTAAAAATTTGGAAGAGAGATATGGATAACATACTTTTGTCTCACAACAAATCAGTGACAGACCATGTGCACTTCAGGTCCTGAGCCTGCACAAGAGCGATTGAGAGTATGGACAGACAGTGGAGTGTAGAGTTTGGTTCATGTTAGGCCATGTGCAAGACTCAAAGGGAAACTTTGGTCGGGTGGTCTGTCCAAAGTCAGAAAGAGCTAGAAGGAGAGAGGGACTCTTGATATTGAGTGTTGTTTTTCCTCAGCTCCTTGGAGAATGAAGGGAACAGTGAGCTTTAGAATAATTCATAGGCTGAAAGTGACAGTGAAGTTTTTGGGGTCCCACAGTTCTGGGTTGGGAATGAATCTGGGATTGAATATGTAGCTAAAACTACAGAAACAAAGAGTATGGTTTTGGAATCTGGTTTAGCTTCTGAGGACAGCCACATGGAATGGCTCACATCTGTACAGGAAAATGCTTTCTCACTAAGATGGTGTAGTATAGTCCAAAATTGCACCAGGGAGAATGCAGAGAACTAAACAGCATGGGTCAAAGTCAAAGTCAAGCTTCTGGTTTCTTTTATTAATATAGTTTAAATTTGGGGATGGTTGTGGTTTAAACTTGGTAGGAATCTAAGCACCACACAGCTGCTTGCCCAGTGCCCTACAGTGGATGAGAGGGAGAAGGATAAAAGTGAGAAAAGTAATTGAGATATGAACAGCTTAAAAAGAAAATTTTAAAAAATTAAAAAAAAATTAGCAAAAGATGAAAAAACTAACAAAGAGAGAGGAAAAAGCAAACAAACCTGTGAAAAACAAGTGATGTAAATGAAAGCAATTTCTCACCACCAACAGACCAGTGCCAGACCCTGAGCAACAGCAGTTGCCACCAACTTCCACCATCCCAGAATTAGAACTAAACATGACATAATATGTTCTGGGATGTCCCCTTGGTCAGCTGGGGTCAACAGCCTCAGCTTTGTACCCTCCCAACTTCATGTGGACCCTCAGTCTATTCTCTGGCAGGGCAGTGTGAGACAGAAGAAATATATTGATGCTGTGCAAGCACCGTTCAGCAATAATTAATGCATACCTTTATTATCACTGTTTTCATCACAAATCCTTAACACAGTCCCACAAATAATATTATGAAGAAAATTGTCTCTATCCCAGCCAAGCCCAGTCTGGTGTTGCTGGCCTGTCTGCCATTAGCATGATTCCTACAGGAGAATCAAGGTACTCTGGACCAATCAAGAAAGAAGACTATTTACCTTTATAGTCTTTAAATTGTATTTTTAAATTTAATTTTTAACTACAAAAGCTGTGGATTTTGCCAGTGAAAGATTTTCCTTTGTCTCCAACGTAAAAGTTTTTCCTGGCAATAAGTTGATAGCAGGATTTTTCAGCTTCTGGCTTTGAAATGAACCCTGAACCTGTGACAGTGATCTTCAGGATCATGTTCCCTGTCCATGTCCTGGAGAAATGCCTGAGTAAAATGCCTGAGTGCAGGATATCTTGGTGCCTTCCTCACCAGCTGCAGAGCTTTCTCTCTGTGTACAACCACAGCTCCAGTTCTCCCATTTGTACAGAGAGCATTTTGCAGCACATACACATACCTGTGCCCCATACACTCAATTGCTTTTGTCAGTCACTGCCTCTCAACCCACCCCTGAGCCACTGCACAGAGCTCAAAGGAGGTGCATACACTTGCATTCCCAAGGGGATTTTAGCAACTTATTCCCAGTTAAGCCAATACTTTAAAGAGCAGAAAGATGGGATATGATTTATGAGGTTTCCTCTGGTTTTACCTCACTCCCTAAATCTCCTCCACGTTATCTGTGAAGGCTCAGACCCTCAGGACCAAATGGATGTTGTTTTCCCACTGTTTTCTTTCAAAGTCAAGCTGTGGAAAACAGTGCCTCAGTATAGGATAAACAGCAAAGCTTTCCCATTTGAAGAATTTATTTTTAAAAAACACTGTTGCCAATTAGTACCCAAAATGAGTATTAAGGAAGAATGAAGGGGGAAAATACAACAGCACTGCTGAAAGGATACGTTTTCATGTTCATAGAAAGTTTAAAGCTAACAACTAGGAAAATCAAATTAGTACAGACATCTGGAGAGAGGGGAAATTGTGTTTCTATTGTGCAATGTTAATGCCCTAAAATGTTTAAAACAACAGGGCTGGGGATGTGAGACTTCATTTAATTAACATGCTAGGAAACCTTATTATCAAGTTGAATGTGAATTCTTCTTGATATTTTACTCGCTCCATTGCCTGAGGCTGGCTACAGGAGGCCTTATCCCTATTTTCCTGTAAAAACTACTTCCACATTCCACATCCCAATTACTCTGAAGGGCATACCCAAGCTCCCAATAAAATCATGCTTGGAGTCTTTGCTGACTTCTAAATTCTATTCTACATGTGTTTCTGATCACAAAATCAGATTTCCAAATGTCAAAATTATACTTTGAGTGGAGACTGAATAATAGTTTAAGCCTTTTTATTTGTGTAGAAAGCCAAAAATGAAAATGTGAAGCACCTGAGAACTCTCTAAATTGCTTGCTTTATTTCCACTTGGAGCAGTGTCCTGAGACCTATTGTATTGCAGTTCATCTACACTTCATGTTGTAAACACCGAGGGGGCAAGGGCTGCTCAGATTTGCCTAGTGCAACATCTCCATCACGCTGGTGGGGACAACCCACTACTGCTTTTGTTCAAAGAAGTCATTAAACCAAGAATAATTCAGAAAGGTAGGTTTTGGTTTCATTGGTCAGGCCTTGTTAAGGTGGATCTAGGTAACCCATTCCTCTCTGGTTAGCACCTATGGCCCTTGTTTTGGCTGTGGAGGGCAGACTGACTGAATATGGCAAGGGGGAAAAAGAGCAGGTAAGCTGGAAGCTTTTAGTCAGGCCTTCTGTTATGGGAAAGTTACAGCAGTGAGAGGGCAGGATGGGGCACAGGCTTCCATTTCACACCTTTGCTAATGGCAGCTGACAGTGGTGGCCTTGGCTAGCGTGGCTGTGCAGGGCTGCAGACAGGGCTCCCTGCCTACACCTGTGCACAGGATGGTTTGGTAGCCTCTGCATTTGCATGTGCTCAGCCATGGGAAAGGCTGGGGAAGCAGTAGCTGCACAGGCTGACCCAGAGATTGGCCATGGATTCTGGTGGGGGTAGGAGAGGACTCACAGCCCCTTCCTGCTGCACAGCCGTCTACTGCTCTCTGCACAAGCTGTATGTCCAGACCCAATATTGCCTATAAAATGGATGTTGGCAAGATTTTCAGAAGCACCATTTAGTCTTTGTACACAAGGAGCCCACTCACCAATTCAATGTGTTTCCTTATGTGTTTTTTGTTTAAATACTGTCCTCCCCACTCCACATCGTCAACATGGATAATAGCAAGCGATTTACTGCATGATATTCCCCTCTCAAGCTCCACTGCTTTTCTTCTGTCAGATGCTCATTGTAAATTCTTGTAATGTGAAACAGCTCACTGGAGCAGGGCTCCACATTTTCTCCTGTTTCTGGTAACTTGTGAGAAGTTGTCACTTCGTATCCAGGAGAGCTCCAGGGAAAGATGACAGACACCACAGGCTGCACATTGCAGAGCTGGAGGAAATGGATACTAAACACAATGTCATTTAGATCTAAAATAATAGCTCTTAAGTGTTCACTGTTGTTTGTAATAAATATATTATATATAAACTTTTGCTTGTGGCTGAAATCTAAACTATCTGTTTTAAATGAATGATAACATAAAACATGTCATAATTCCTGGTCCATTACTATTGATGCAGCACAACTTAACATTCCACAACATGGTTTGACTGAACCATGCATAATCATGAAAAGGTGAAAGCATCTGAATGCCAAATGTACAACTCCTATAGCCCTTGGTCCATTGCAGTTTAATAACAGCAGTTTCTGCTAGTCATCCATTGCTTCAATGTTGTCCTTGGGACTGATTATTTATGGATCTGAAGATTTTATTTTTTCTTTGTAATGCAAGGTGGATGACCTTGACTAGGCTTTGTGAGGGTTTAACTCTGGATGAGAAAGACTGAAAACCTCAATCCACTTCTGTCCTTCACTTCCGTTTCCGGTGGAAAATTAAGCCCTCTTTATCCAGCCCTGTTCGGCACAGTCTGGCAGGAGTCTCTTTGCTTGGGGGTCTGCTGCTGTTACTGGTGACAGTGGGTTTACCTAAATCTGTAGCTCATCACTAGGTGATCTGTTCAAATGGCTCTGAAAAAAAACATCAAAAGAAGCTGAATGCCATATCTAGAAGCAACTGACAGCTGGGGTCATCACATACAAGCTTTCGCCAAGCAAAAGTATTTAAGTGGTGAATGCTTGACTTGTGAAGAGATTTGTATCACATAATGACATCAGAATTCACTTATGGCATGAGCATGCTCTAGAAAGTGATCTTCACTGCAATGTAATGTAGAAAAAAGTGGACAAAAATAGGAGAAAAATAGGGGAAAGGAGGGGCAGAGAAATGGCTAAAAGACCTTAGCTTTTGTTCTTTAGAAACAGAGGAAGTCTGTATGCACCCTTGTGTATATTTGAAACCTTCCAACGCATTTGATTTTTTCTTCTGTGACAGCTAGTCTTGTGTCAAAATGGGGATCTTTGGCGTCCTCATAATGAGCTTGTGGACGCTCAATTCATTGCCTATTACCACCTGACCTGGTTTTCCATTCATCATGCTGTCTGCAGCACCACCACAATGATTTAGACCATTTACAAATAGAGTAGAGGGAAGTGAATCTAGAGTTTAGTGTACAGAAGGATTTGTAGGCAAAGTTCAGATGAGGGAAAAAACAGAGAAGCTTTTCTTCTTAAAATTGTCTTAATTTGATTAAATTTGGCAGTTAATTTTCTGTCAAATGACACAGACAAACAAGTCAACCTTTAAAATACTCGATACAAAAATTGTGAGAGTATATGTGTATATATGTGGATGTATATAAAATCATGCACTTATATGTGTAACCATAGATATCTGCTTTCAGATTCAAATCCATCAGCATCCTTTTCTTTACACAAAGTGTAGTTAAAGCAAGGAGCTTGTGACCAGTGTACCAATGGGCAAAAAACTGTGAGAAAACTAAGAGGCAGAAAAGACAAACAAGGATTTTTTTGACCACAAAGTTGCAATTTACAGTTTAGGTGATCTCTGAGCCACAGTCTGAGAGCAGCTGAAAGGTTTTATCAGGGAAATTATGATTGCTCACTCTCTTGTTGTTATAGCCTTGTTGCCCACTCTGGGACAGGGACCAGGTATGTTTCTCTGCTGGGGAAGCAGGGATGTGCTTATGGTGTGTTTTCACTGTGCTTACCTGACAGCAGGATGCAGTGACGATCCAGTTCTACAGCAGTCAGGAAGCTATGTGAAGCAATGTAAAGAAATGTGATACAGATGTGCTGTCTTTTAAAATTCTGATATGATGCCAAAGCTGCAATTACAGGATTTAGCTCAGCTGCCCCAGTGGCTCTCTGGGACAAGATAGATTACATGTGGCATTTTGTCCCCAGCAGAGAGCTTGTGCCGCCAATGTTAACTCATCCCTGTGAATGGAGCAGCTGACTGAGGGGAGGACTTGGTGGAATTGAAAATTCTGTTATGGATCAGCTGGATTCTGTGGTCTTGACCATGTGTCACACAAAAAACTCAGCACTCTTTGTGATGAAAACTTCACTTTGAGGACTTAGTCTTAGGTGTGATTCAGCTGAAACAGCCACTTCAGGTTATTGTCACCCTGTTCAAAATGTGGTGGGAAGGCAAGGACTCAACTGAAACTAGACAAAAACATGTAAAGAAAAGTTATTTTCAAATGTTTCAAATGCAAACAAGGGAGAATATAAAGGAGAACTTCAAAAACCCCAGAACCTTGAGAGTCCCTGCAAGAATTAGAGTTTCTCATGCTGGGGCTCTGTGGGTTTGAATGAGAAATCAACATAAAATGAATATGAAATACTAACTTACACTACAACTGGCTCAGATTAGGCAGAGATTCCCTGAAATCCTATATATCTAAAATATTTTGTGTATCTAGCTAGACACCCATTCCCCAGGACCACTATTTAGCAGGTTTATGAGATACTGGAAATGTCTAAGGGAAAATATCAGCCCTTAGTGGGAAAAGACCAGCAGCTTTTAATTTCACTCACCATCTGCAGCACATTCCATTCTGTCTTGTGAAACTGAAAACAAATTTGGCAGAAGGCAGTCATCTGATTTTCATGTAATTCAATAATTTATCATGAAAAATATTCATTTATAAACAATTACTTGTTTTGGAACGATAGCAGCTGTCATTTTGGAGTTTGTAGTTCCCCCCAATGGGGTATTTTTCTGAGTTTATCCGTCATTAAATCACGCAGTGTTCAGTGTGTTTGGAATCTGGTCTGAATGCATTTTACAACGTGTTTATGTTTTGTTATGTGCATAATTTTGTTTTTGCTTTACAGACATGAAATCCAATATTGCCAGATGTAGAAATCTCTCTTTTCTGAGCAGCTCCTCTTGATACAACCCTTTGGCTTTCAGGAGGAATTCCCCCATACAAAATACCACCATTTCTGTTTTGCAGTCACGAATCTGCAACTACCCAAGTCACACACAATAAACAGCTCCAGCTAGAGTCCCTCCAGGCTTGACCAAAAGACCCATGTAAGCATTGCCTTTTGGATTTAGCTAAAAGCATGCAAACATTTTCTTTCATTACTGTCATGCTATCACAGGGTGAAAACAAGACAATACCAACCCAGCAAAGAAGACTCACACAAGCTGCCAGCCTCAGGCAGGACCCTGATGTTACCAGCATGACTGCTGTTTGTGTGCATAGGAACTACAGTCAGGAAGTCTTGAGAGAAGGAGCCTGACAGCATTATCTCTATGCTGATGTTTTTTCAGAAATAACAACTCTATAGTCTTATAGATATGATGGGAGAAGGTAATAAAAAATGAATGAGTTTCTCAATAATAAGTACATTGGTTGGCAAATGATTAAACAGAAATTGGAGTTAGGCTATTGTGGTGTTTTAGAAAACCTAAAGATTTTATAAAGACCTATGAGATCCCTCCCTTAAAGATCTAAGATCCCTCTCAAAGAGGTGATTTTCCTATCTTCTTGGTTATTTTACCTTAGAAAGGACTGTGAGGTATCACCTGAAGTCAAATCATCTATGTCAAATCTGGGGACACCTTGGCACCACAGAAGTTCTCCCAAAAAGAGACTCTTTTTTGGAGCTTAAAAACCATTATAAAATCATTCATTAGAAAGTGGGATGGAACACACTCTTTAGAAAACATTTAAAATACGAGTGATTTGGTTAACAAACTTTTCCATTTTCAGTTGATGGGTTTGTTGCTTGTGGCTTCACATGTGCTCAACTCCCTGAGCGCTCTGTGTTACTTTGGACTTAATTTCAAAATGAAGATTAGAAGTAAAAGGTTAGAAAACAAGCAAAGATTAGAAGATATTTCCTGTTGAGAACTTCCTGTAAAAGCTGTTGTTATGGAAATTTAGCCATTTTACTATTAAAACACAGATGACTCTATGGAAGAACATATGAAGCAATGAAAGAAAGATAAGAGCTGGGTTTTTAACATACTGGGAAGATGGACAGCAAAAAGGGTTCTTGCTATTAACTCCCATCCAATTTCTGTTCAACACTTCAGCATGTACTTAAGGTTAAGCATGTGCTGAGGTCCCAGTGTACAAGTTGGCCCTGAGCCAGACATGCATTCAAAGATCTCTGAACAGAGCAAACAAGCACACATTTCACTACTTTGCCAAACTGGGCTGGTACAATTTGTCAGATTCATCAATGCCTTGGGAAAAGGGGAAATGTAAAAGGGTAAACTTGGCAGCTGACAGCTGTTATATCTAGGTTGGCTGATATTTGGGGAGAAGCTGAAATGCTCATTCATTGGTCAGTTCAGTGGGAGATGAAACTCAAGGCAGACAGAGGCAGAACAACACATGCTGGAGGCAACTACCTTAAACTTTCAGGCCCATGACGAACTCATAAATCAAGTGCAGCCATCAAAAAAAACCTCAATAAAATCCTAGCAACCGTTGTGGACAGCTCCATGAACACCTCTGTTCTGCAGAAAGCAGAGATGCGGCAATCCAAACAAAATGTTGGGACATAGAAGAAAGGTAATGGAAAAAAAAAGATGAAGTATTAAAACATAACTGAACCAAGAGTGTGGGATTTCACATTCATTTCTGGTTACCCTTTCTTCTGCCAGATGGCTGGTGTAGCTGAAAAGAATAATGGAAACAGGAGAAACAGAGAGATTTTAAAGGTTTGTGGCTATTTGCTTATCAAAAGAAAAGAAAAACAGAAAAGAGAGTGAAATGCTACCTACTAGAGATGCAAATGATGATGGGGAAAAAAATACATAATGTACACCTTTTAACCTTTTTTTTGTCACTGAACAAAATAGAAAAGGGTCCTCCAGGAAACTTGCCAAAAGTTGAACCAATAGTTGTGTACTACACCATTGTATTGAAAGCTAACCCAACTAAATCTTTGCTTTTTAATTATAAGTTTCTTTAACCTTTAGATCTCATTGCTCCAAAATTTGTGGAATTTGAAAAAAATAATTAAATACTACACACTGATGTGGATACTTGGCATAACCTCAACTGCTTAATACAGGATTTACTCCTGTGCTAGAAACAGATGGCTTCATATTTCTGTGCATAACCCAGCTCTTGAGAAGGGGGAAAGATTCTTTTCCTTGGAATAGAGTTGTTTGGGTTTTTTCCCATACTTGCTGACTACAGTCCTATGCATCTGTCTATAAGAATCTACTAACCAGAGGCTGCATAACAACCTGCATAACAAACTGTGATTGATCAAATCCAGCATTTGCTCTGTGCCTTCCTTCCTCAATGGAGAAGACTTCCCAGCGAAAACACTAGGTGGGCAAACTAACTGCATTGGGCAACATCCTCCACAGGCAAAAAATTTTGGCCTGTTTGTTTATGTGTTCCCTCCATGCATCAGAAAGCAGCCATGAGCCATAGAAATATACCTAAAACCCTAAATCACTGAAGCAAGGAGACCGACCTTTCTCCACATTTCCCCTCTTGTGGTGACATGACTGACAGCCCAGCTGAAGTGGAAACATTCAAGAATCAGGTTGGATGGGGCTCTGAGCATCCTGATCTGGTTGAATGTGTCACTGCTCACTGCAAGGGGGTGGGAATGGATGATCTTAAAGGTCTCTTCTAACCCAAATTATTCTATGATTGTACGATTCTCTTCTTTTCTTCACCTCTTTTATGCTGTGTCAGAAAAGATGTCTTTGCCCTCAGACCTGCACTAAGCACAGGAAAAATTAGAACTCTGAAAAACTAGCTGCTATTTGGGTCCAGGTTCTCTGCTGTCCTGGCTCCACTGAACTGACAATGGTGAAGAAGGGCACCCAGTAATACCTGGCCAGCACAGAGTACATTCCATCTCTGGTGTGTTTCCCAAAGCTTACACCATGGATCTGCAGGACAGCCCTGAGGGCTATGCTGGCATTGCTGCTGTACAGAGGGTGAATAGCAAGTTTAGGTGACATCCCCAGGGCCTTGGTGGGGAGCACTTTCAGACCAAGGGGTAGTGCAGGGGAATCCCCACTCCAACAGTCAGAAGAAAACACCAGCTCTACAAGACTGGCCAGTTTTTTCCTAGGATTTGTAGGAAATTTATAACTACCTTTTGACATTCAGTGTGCCTGCAGTGTCAGCGTGGAAATTTATGAAAGAAAATAAAAGAAAAACAAGCTGATGGAGGAATGTGTTATATTTGAAATATGGTAAGTGGCTGCTGGTGTTGCTAAGAATCACTGGTTTTAACAAAGAATTTCTAGGAAACCCCCCTTCTCCCCATCACATGCAGCAACCCAAAGCAAGAACAGAGGTGGACTGCCTGATTTATCTCATATGTAACCATCCTGCGTTTTTCAGAAGATGTTTTAAATGATTTGGTCAACCTAATTCAAATTTATATGAGAAAAACCTGTGAGAAGTAATAATTTTGGGGTAATGTAGAGTTATAAACCAGTCAATACTGGCTTTGTACAAAACGCAACCTTTCTTTAGAGTGCTGAGTCAAATGAAATTACTGAAGTTTTTCAGCCAGCAGTAGACAACTTGCAAAGGCTACACAGCAGATGCTGCTGACTGTGTTGGTAAGGGCTGAAGATGTACATCACAGCCTCTTCTGTATGCTAGGGAAAAGCAAGCTAATCCCTTACTCTATCACAGTAGCACAGCCTACTTCCCATTCCTGCTCCTACATCCACCCCAGTATAGCTGTGGCTTTGGTCATCATTTGCTTTCTCCTCAGGGTGTAGGAAGAAGTGAGCACAGGGCCCTGCTCACTTAGATGCCAAAGGCAGAGATGTCTTTTTGGCCCATGTCCTGCTTTGACAGAAAAAACATGGAGGAGGCTCTCTGAGATTACTTCCTTTCCCAAGTTTTCTCACTGGAGCTTACATTGTCTGGTGCTGTAGAAATCTCATTGTAGAAGCAAAAGTGGAGAATGACCCCAGATATTCATATGGGAGAAACTGCATCTTTCAGGCTAGAAGGAGCCCCAGATATCTGTGCTCAGAAAAACATCTCCTTACTCTTTGCTGGCCTGGCTAGATAAGTCTGGCTTATATTTTTATATCTAGAATTTCTGGTTTTATGTGACTGCCAAATTTCAAAATTACAAACCTTTGATATTTACCTGTGTTTTGTTTTGTTCCTTACAACCCTTGAATGGCAGATTTGAGACTTGCCCAACTCTCCCTGTACATTCCTGTATCCCCTGGGAACCAGAGCCTCTAACTAACAGAGTTAGTTCTGCTGCACCACGGGCACAAAACTTCATTACACCCCCAACTCAGACCCCTGCCAGGCTTCCTCCTTCACCTTTGGTGGTTCCTGAGAGGTGGCAGCTTGTGTTATTGTGTGGAGAATGCACACACTGATTTCACCAGGGCTCGTTGCAAAGATACCAAATCTTTCAAAGTGAAAATAAATTAGCCCACAACTGCTAGGCAAAACAGGCTTGATAAATGGAAGTTTTAGTCAGTAATGTTTAAAGTGAAATCAGTAAAGTGTGCATAATGATGGATGAGTCTAAAGATTTTTATTAAATACAATAGCCTAAAGAAATGTAGGAAGCTGTTATAAATGAAGTGAATGCCAGTTTAACTAAAACAACTCTTGTTTAGAGAAAAATGTTGGGATTTATTATCCTATTAGTTGCTTTTTTTCTACCCCCTTTTTTTTTTTTTTGTAAGGAGCAGCTCTCAGTGTGTCCCGGGCAGAAAGTCAAATTCTCCATTTACCCAAGATGTTTAAAAAACATCCTCTTGAAAGTTGAAACTACTGAGTTTTTGATGGGACAAAATAAATATATTTGAACTGTTGTCAGTACAAACTAGGCATCCTGAAAAGTGTAGTACATCTCCACTGGACATAATATTATTAATGCCTTTGAAACAACTCAGCATTTATTTTGAAATAGCAGAGAGGTTTGATTCACTTCCAAAAGGAGCTGTAATCCAAAAGTGTCTCCTATTATAATATTTTAAATGACTGGATGTACAGAAAGAAAAACACAGCATTTTCAGAGGCTCAGCTGGTTGAAACATTAGTTTGGAAATGCCAGCTGGGGACCAGTTTACATTGTGTTGCTGTTCAGGCTTGATGCCCCATCCTCATTCTCAGATTAAAGAGGTTGGGGTTTACCAGCCCTTCAGCCAAAATACCAGTCTAGCACTGAGGATGGGTTACAATGCATATTGTGGGAGTTCATGCTGTGATCTGCTCTCTTACCCCTTTGTAATGATCAGGTAGCCCAGAAATACCCCAGAGACCCTGCTGCAGTCAGCCTCTGTTGCTCCCAGCCCTATTGGACCTACTCCCACCCTGATTAGAGTCAGTCACGCTGGAGAAGGGAAGAAGAAATGTCTGAAGCGTGGAAGTGTTCAGCTACCTCCAACTTTTCGGCTGATGTTTTAGGAAACAGGATGGACAGAGGCAAGCTAATCTAGATCTAGGTTAGCTCATGCTCTCTGCTTTTTTCATCTTCCACTCCTCTCTTCCCTCCCAGTCTAACATGAATCTTGGTATTGAAATAATCTGCCTTTATAAATTTTCCCAGTATCACCCAAAACTTCGGAGTTCATTGCTTCACAATGCTGGATGCAGCTGCACATTTTGAACAGCTGAGTGTCTGATGGTTTAAACACTCTCAGATGGTTAAAAATGGGTTTTGGTCCAGTGTCAAACTATTGCCAGTCTGCTTTCATTGTAGTGAGTGCTGTGAAATATGACTTATTAAAGCTATAGAAAAAGAAAGGAAAACTGTTCAAAAATTCAGAGGTAAATGACTAAATAAGGTTTGCAATGGGAGAACGGTTCTCTGTCCTCTTAGCTCTAAAGCATGTCTGGGAAAACTCCTGGCTTGAGAGTAATTTAGATGGCTTTTGAATGGACAATTCTGAGAGAAAAGTTAGCTGGCTAGAGTGGAACCTAGTTTTTAGATTCAGCCCTACTTCCTTGAAGACATAAGTCTCCAAACATCAGCCAATAGGAGAAAGTGAAGTGCAACAAGATAAAAATTCAATTTCTTCTTCTCGTGCTGCTTTTTCTGGCGACCTTATGACTGATAAAGTGCTCAGCATCAGTGATCTTATTGATAAACCTGAGGTTGGGGAGAAGCTCGTGTGCCAAGAGTTGCCTGGGGACTGCTGAAGAGGGCAGGTGGCAATGAGTGAGGATCAGACCAGTGGAAATCCCTCAGTGTCCTTGTGGACTGGAGAGCTGCTAGGGCTCTGGGTCATGCCTCTCCTGCACATTTGTGCTCTCACAGGCAAACAGTGACCAACAGGATGTGTGCTTATATGAACTTTCAACCATTAGCACTATCTAATCAAACCCCTTATTGCTTTAAATGTAAAGCTTCTCTGCAGCAGTAATGCTTATCCTTGAAAACTATATGTATCCCACCTGACTTCTGTTCTTCAATATTAGGTCATATTTAAACTGGTGGACCAGCTAGAACTTGGCTTTCTCCCACCCCTGCATCAACCACGATTCTCCCCAGTCTTAGGATGCAGAAATGAAATTAGGTTCATGGGCAGAATGGAGCAGTGACACAACTAGCCAGGCTGCACTTCTGGACTCTGCTAGATCAGAAGGTACATTTCTACCTCAATCCCTCAGTTCAGGCAGACTTAGGAAACAGTTTCTTGCATTCCCTGCAAAGTCTCCATGGTCTAGGCAGCATATCCCAATGCTTCCCTGGGAGGAAACATGATGGACTGATACCTGTGCCAGGAGAACTGTTCACACACAGCTCACCAACTAGAAACTGTCTAGGTTGGATTTTGCAGCTGAGCCCATTCACTTCTCAGCAATCTCTCCTTAAAATTGTACAGATACATAGAAGAGACTTAAGACAGAACTCAAAGAGATGAATTGCATCCCCAAAAAAGACTTCAGTAGACACACGACTCTGACTTCAGGTATTCACCAAATGAGAAGGATGGCAAGCCCAGGACTATGTTTCTGGAGATGGCCACCTAAGATTGAATGAGCCCTAACTTCTCATACTTGATCCAAGAACTGCCTAGGCTTCTTAAATTGTGGCACTGGAGAAAATACAAAACTTTATATGGCCATAAGCTGGAAATAAACAAGCAGCCAAACACAGTAAAAGCAGTATTTTCCTCTGTCCAGACTGGGTAACCTACCTTTTCTTTATTCTCTTAGAATCTGGAGAGAGAGACCCCAAAATATATTGCATTAGTGACAATTCCTCCTAGAGCCAGCCCTTTGCTGCAGCTGCTGGCTCTACAGGGCTGCTGTGAGCTGGCCCAGATCTGCACAGGCACCTGCAATTCCTGCTGAGTTTTCATTCCTGCCAGTGCTCCAGCTGCTGTAAGGAGTAATTCCCATAATCCAGCACATCAGGACTATTAGCTCCAAGGTAAGCAGGTCAGAAGCTTGGGTTTCTGCAGCACTGCTGACATATGACCCTTTTGCAGCAATAATCCTTGGCTTGAGGCCCGTGACTCAAGCTGTGCCTCAAGCATCTGGCGCATGTGCTGACCACTGAGGCTGCCTTGCTGGTTGGGGCTGGAGCTCACACTTGCAAGGCCCCTCAGGTGGCAAGATCCATCTTCATTTTCCTGCCAGGCAGGAGGGGAGATTGGCAGAAGAACCATCTTCTTCTACTCTGGTTTGACTGCCAAGGAGAGGTGCAAACCTCATGGCAGAAAGTTTTGCTCTTCTTCCTCAGGGAATTAAGAGAGGAGGTGAATAAGCCAGCCTGTAAAGAGGAATATTTGTCCTGGACAGGAGACACCAGCAGAAATACAAGGCCAATAAAATTAAACACTTGCCTTGAGCACGAAGTCTAGCAGTTTTCTTCCTTTCACACATGGCATCTACACAGTAATAACAAAATGTAGTCCCTTTCACCCTATGCAGATTAATGGAATTTACTAGCGAACAGTTGGGTTTTTTTCTTTTTCATTGACATTGATATTAACGTGTAATCTGAAATGAAAGAAGTAACCACATGTGTAAATATCTCAGCAGGTCATAGCAGCATGGAGGACCCTGAGCACCCTACCTCCTGAAAAGTGTCACCAGTCTCATTCAGAGACAGGGATACAGAGGAGGGCCAGAGTGCAGCCTCTGTTTTCAGCCTGGTATCCTGCAAACTCCAGTGCCATCTACTTATGGCCTGGCACAGGCAGGAATTCACCAGGACTCAATAGGCCCATTGGACCGGAGTGCCAGAGACATGGATGGCTCAGCTGGGCAGACCTGGGCAGGGCTAGGGAAGGCAGCTTGTTTTTCACTTGTGTCCTCAGCCCTAGGGCAGTCCACCTGTCCTGGGTGGACTTTGCCCCACAGCAGCTTCAAGGCAACCAACCAATAAGATGTTATTGAAGTGAATTTTGATTAAGTAGCAAATTCTGTCTCCAAACCAGCCAAACTCACAAACAGTATGTTTTCACAGCCAGCATCAAAGCTCTTAAATCAACAGGATACACGGGCATTTTTATATAGGCGACAGGGAATTTGGGAAGAAGCTCTTCCTGACGTGGTCACTGCTGTAAATGCCTGCTGGGAGCATCCTGACATTGCTGGGAATGAGAGAATGCTGAAGAACCAGCTTTAGGAAGAGATATGAGAATCCAGCTAGATCAGTGTGCAACATTAGGATTGACTACTATTTAAGACTAAACGAAAAGAATCCTATTTCTTACTTTGGAAATATGCATTCTCAAATAATTCCCAGTCCACCTATTAGGAGCTTAATCCATTAGTTGTCTACATGTTTCTACATTCTTCTGGCAAGCTTTAGACATCTCTGATCAAGACAAACTCTTAGTGAAAATTTGCCAAAGTTGTGTGTCTGCAATAATATCACTTCATTGGCAGCGGGGATTAGTACATATGGCAAAGTTCAAAGATTTGGCAAAGCAAGCTCACCTTCAAAGGGAGTGTTCTGTGTTACTGGAAAACCAATTCTGTTTGACTGCTGCTAAGTGTTGAGGCTTTTTTCTTACAGCAATAAAACTGAATCCAATTAGAAGTGAAGAAATGCATTTTCAAATACAATGATAAACGAATGTTTATAGGATATCTAGCTCTTATAGATTAAATTACCGGATTAAAGGAACCCAGTGCAAAATGGCTGTTAATTCAGCTAAACTGGAGTCCATGCTGCCCTGAGACTGATTCTTCCATCAAATTAATTCCTGATGCTTTGTCTGTTAAATTTGACTTTTCTGAAACTTGCATTTTTGCTGGAACTGCATATCCATGCAGATAAAAGCTCCATATTTGCTGTATCTGATCTCCAGGTAAACTGTTCAGAAGAACTATGTCAAAACCAGAATGTCAATCTGAAGGTTAGGAAACACTAGAGTTGAATTTCCTTCTGTATTGATGATCTGCCCTGTGTTCATACATATCATGTAAGCTTGTGTACACTGCTGCACACACATTTTTCTAAGAAATCCTTTCTCGTTCTGTGCAACCGTGACACAGGTGGAGAGGCTGAAGTCTTGCCTCCTCACATGCAAGTTCTGCATTATGGGGTGGTTGCAGGTTCTTCTCCAAACACCACCAACATCTGGAGCCTTGCCTCTACTCCAGCAACAAGCCACAGCAGACACACTTGCCTGTGCCTGGAGCAGAGCCAGCAGGGATGCTCCAGTCTGTAGTGGGTGATGAAGAGGCTCAAGGGAGGACCAAGCCTCTTCTTCCTCACAGCAAACCTGTGCCTGTCACTAACCTAAACACTGAAGTTGCTGACTAAGCCACACACAGAAGCAAAAGGTCATTTGCAGGATGATTCAGGGCACTTTGTTCAGGAATGCCTCCCTCTATTAACTTTAAAATACTGAATCATCCCGGTGTTAGCTAAGGGATAACCTGTGGGGTGCAGGGCAGTTCAGAGTCAGCAACTCAGACAAAAAAAGTCTAACCTCAGACAGGCATATCCTGTTCTACATGGCACATACACACACCCATGTGCTGCAAAGTAGAAGTATGGAGTCTCCTCTGCCAGAATTACAGCACCCAGCAGAAATCTGGGACCAGGAACTGGTGGTGTGCCTCAGTGGTCATGCAGAGTCAGCTCCTCCAAGCTCATAGCATCTACAAATCCGAACTGGCCACAAGGACTCTACTACAGAAACCTTCAGTAACTTTTACATTTATTTCTTTGAAGCAGGCAATGTCTGTGCTTGATTCAGCAGTTGTTTTTCCATTCTTGTTGTCTAGATTCCTTTCTTCAGCTTTCCAATGAGGGTCTCTCTCCCTTTTCTTGTCTCCTTGTATTTTGAATAACTACAGGTTAAAAAAATTTTAGCAATTATTTCAGAAGTGGTATGCAAGTACGGGTTACTTACAGTAATAGTAAATCATGTTTACTGCAGGGTACTTCGTCTACAGTGCCACTGACCCCACTTTATTTTAATGCTGTCACTGTTAGCCATCTATTCTAAGAAGGTAATCTAGACATTCCCTACTTGCCCACTGTAATACCAGCTACTAAATAGCTGGGAGATCTTTCCAAAACAGCGATTAAACAATTCAAACACTAGCAATTTCTGAATCAAAACAAAGAAGATTGCAGGGTTCTTTTGCATGAATTGAATACACATTGAACACTGTGGTTTAGAAACAGCTGTTGGCTAAGTTGTATATGGTAAAGATACACAGAACACATGGCACTGTCATTTGCATATAGTATGTCACTGTTGTATTAAAAGTGGAGAAAGATCAAAAAAGACTTAGAAAGACAGCAGAACATAAGATGATGTGTAAGTCATGGAGAGCACTGTGGTGACAGTAAACATTAACAAGACTGATAAATTTAGAAAGGGTGCTTGCAGGAAGTTTTCAGTAATCTAAGAGCTGGTAGCTGTGCTCACACTAGGGAGCTGTTAAAATGGCCCTGAAGGGGGATAGATAGCCCTTGTATATTCTTTTTCCACTATGGTGCATGAAGAAAGTTCAAAGAGTAGTTCAGGTTCCTTCCTGTTCGCCTCATCTTTACATATACATCTGGCCTGATAATAAGTCTATTTTAACTATCACCAGAATTTTCCTGTTCACAGCAGCCCTGTATCAAAATCCTTACATGGTAGAGAGTCCCAAAACATCTAGCACATGTCTCAGAGGTCTTTTGGAATACTGAAATCAGGAATGATTCACAAGTAAGAGATGAGAATCAATTCGTGTCCCATATTTGTGTTTCTAGATGAGGCTGGGCTTGATGCACCTCCTCATCCCAGGGAGCCTTTGCACAGCTGGCTGGAGCAGCTCTCACTGACTCACCTCCTCCAGTAGCCAGGGATCTGTGTCCCTGTGTCCTTGGTATCAGCATGGTCTTGCTGATGGCCACAGGATTTCTCCTCAGCTGCAAGTGTAGAGCCAAAAACTCAGAAGCCTCATATTCATGGGTAGACAGTGTTGGAACCTTGCCAAGGCATATAACTCAAATAGTTATGAAACTGATCTGATTTTAAAAAAAGAAAAAAAGTTTGTTTTTCTTGGTTTTCTGGTGTGCAGGCTGTGGTGATTCACTTTTAAAGCTCTTTTTCTGCCATACTGATGCTATATTTTTCCTCTAAGCAAAGACTGAGATTCTTCTAGCACCTCTGATTTCAGTGCTTAGGCATTTGTGAAAAATACCACCTCCTCTGAAGTCATGAGGGTTTTCAGTATTTCTGTACAGAGTATTTCATTTTCAAGAGCTGTGGGGAGAGTGCACAACTCCATATCTGGTAACCAAAAGACATTTGTAAAGCTTTGCCATACATGGTACTTCCCATTGAATTCCTGCTATGGCTAGTTTTACAAAGCCACCACTTCTTGAATTACCTGTGTACATGACCCTGAAGCAGATTGTCCATCTGACTTCCTCTCAATAAAAGGGAAAGCATGGGTCTGTTTGGTTGCTTCCTGCCCCACTTGAGGTAGTTAGAGAATTCCTGAGAGGAACCAGAATTCAGCCAGTTCACTCTTCTGCCACTTTCCCTGAGCACAAGCCTGCCTGCAACTTCAGCTTAATTGATACCAATGGGACTTCAGTGCTCACTGACCACAGCCACAGCTCCAGCTCCAGAAATGAGACCTGAAGTGGCTTGTGGGTGAATCCATGAAGGCATCTTGATTAAACCGCTTCAGTTTAGTAAAACATTAATTTAACAAAAATCTGTGATTTTCTGAATTTGTTGGAAAAATCAAAGACCAATCAAGGACTTGGCACCTGGGTTTATAAAACAATTGTCCATGAGTGTGACTAATCTTCCATCAATGCCTGCAGGGAACATTTTCACATGAGCATACACAACCTGTGGTGGTTATATGTTAAAACAGAATCCCTACAGATGATAATGGGGTAAACACAGTATGGTTTAGGCAGTTTATGATGGTAGACAAAACTCTTAAAAGACAAGGTTAGAATTGGTTAAGATCATGTCTGTAGAGATCAGGTGTGGTGGGACAGGGTTAGTTGTCCATCAGCTCACTTATGCACTAACATCTTCAATTAACTCACAGAGATTTTCAGTATCTTTTGTCAAAACAAAAAAGCCTATAGCACTGTTAATATCTGTATTTATACTGTTAATATCTACCTATAGCACTGTTAACTAAGTCTAATGATCAGCCTGTTAAGTCAAATGCTTTAACTAGCAGTGTTGATGGATCAGAGGATCAGATGTTTAAAGATCTTATCAATCTGTGAAGGATCAACTAATACCTCTGCTGACTTCTTTCTATTACATGGTTTGTACCCTTGACTCACAGCATGAAATGCAGCCCCTCTTACACCTCTAGGCTCTGTGTGCAGCTGGCTGCTGCAAAGCATGATCCAGGATCATTGCTTAGGGAACAGCTTTAAAATTGACTTTCTAAGCAAAAAGCTGCCAGAAGTTGGCCGGGATGAAAAGTGAAGGGTAGATGTGTGTCACAAACCTGGCCCCATTCATGTGGCTGTAAGGAGGAGTCAGCTGCCATCCTGAGTCTCCTGCAGGAAGGTGTTATAACCTCGGTTTTGGAGCTGGCAGGGATCCCTTTCTCCTGCCAATGCCTGGGGAGGTGGGCCATGCCATGCCAATACCTAGACATGCAACCCTTGTTTCGTTTCACATAAACAGTCTTTGCATGATTTGCAACATGATTTCCTCCCATTTTTTGCAGAAAATTGTCTAAGCAGTACAGTACTATTGGAGTCATATTTCCCACTCCACTGTGCTCCCGTTGGATTGGAGGACCCAGTTCTGAAGCTCAGACATGCATGTCCCTCTCCAGCTCCCAAAATTCTAAGACATGCCTTGATCTTGTTCTGGCTTTGGTTCTCCACAGCCTGAGTAGGTTTCTTGCTCATGAGACCTGTGTCTCACATAGTTGCTGCTCCTCCCAGTCAATGAGCATTAGGAGAGGGTCAAGAGATTTGAATAATCCCAGATACCTGGGGGTAATATTTGCATAAGATTTTCTTGGACGTGGCAAACAGGAGCAGTCCTGGACACTCACAAGAGCAGATGTTTTGGCACCTAGAAATCCTGATTTGTTCCAAATAGGGCATGTATGGACTTCAGGCATCTCTAGGGCTGTGCAATAGGTGAGCAATTTTGGCTGATTATCCTACTGAAATATAGAGTCACAAATTTGTAGAATAATGGGCAGGAACATCATTAACTAAATCAGGTTGTTCAAAGCTCCATCTACCTTGACCTTGAATTCTATCAAAGACAGGACGTTCACGATTTCTCCAAGCAACCTGTTCCGGTGTCTTACCAGCCCCATTGCAAAAAAAAAGTCTTCATTATACATTCAATCTAAATCTGCCCTCTTTCAGTTTAAAACAATTGTCCCTTGTCCATTCCCACAGACCCTGATAAAATGTTTGTCCTCTTCAGGTACTGAAAGGCTCCAATATGGTCTCCCTGGAGCCTTGCCTTCTCCAGTCTGAACATCTCCAGCTCTCTCATTCTTCATAGGAGAGATGTTTCATCCCTCTGATCATTTTTATGGTCCATGTGCTGGGGACCCCAGAGGGGAGGCAGTGCTCCAGGTGAGGTCTCACCAGAGCAGAGTAGAGGGGCAGAATCACCCCTTTGACTTGCTGGCCTCACTTTTTGTGATGCAACCCAAAATACATCGTGGTCTCATATCCACTTTTTCACTCATTCACCTGCAGGGCTGCTCTCAATTGATTCATTCCATACTCTGTACTGATACTCTGGTTTGTCTGAGCCCAGGTGCAGGACCTTGCATTTGCCCTTGCTGAACTTCATGAGGTTTATATGGACCCATTTCTCAAGCCTGTCTAGGTCCCTCTGGTTGGCTTCCCTTCCCTCCAGCATATCAGCTGCACCACTCAGCTTCCTGTCATTGGCACACTCAATCCCCCTGTCTGTGTCACTGATTAAAATATTGTAGTACTGGTCCCAGCGTGAACCCTCTAGTGACACTCCTTGTAACTGATCTTCATCTGGACAATGAGCCATTGACTTTAACTTTCTGGGAGAGGCCATCCATCAAACCTGTATCTCTCCAATTTAGAGGCAAATATACATTATCTTTTCTTGCATGAGGCCTCAAAAAACTGTGAAAAAATATCATGCTGGGATGAAGGCAGCTACAGCAAGGACTACTACCCCAAAAATGTCTCAACTATCTGTTCTTTCTGTTATGAATTCCGAAACAGCTGTATTTTCAAAATCTGAATCTCTTTCTGGGAAAAGGTATAGGCATGCTATCTTGCTTATTCTTCTTACCACTGTTGCCTTCCTTAGATAAATTTTCAATAACAACAATTTTATTTCAAAGTATGAACTAACAGACCCAGTGAGGATATCTGAGTTCAGTCCTGTGTCTGTCTTTAGCTTGTTTCTCTTTTCTCTACACAGATTCCTTAGGGTTTGGCAAAAAAATAGCACTGAAATTTACTTTGACTGATGTGTTTCTTTTGGTCTAGTTTTCTTTTACCAGAGAAAAAAAGTCTGCTAAATATTTAGGAATTTGCCCTCTTTCCACAAGAAACCTAAGCAACTAGGGGCCCAGTCCTACAAGATTTCTTGAGTGTCTTCCTCACTTGGACATGGTTCCCTGGAGACAAGAGGAAATTTGCGTGAGAGAGGGCTGTAAACTGAACCCTGAGAATGGAAATGCAATTTTTAAACAAGTGAAACCAAGGCATCAATGTGGTTGACATTGCTTCCCACTTTGGATTATGTATTGTATATAATCCAATTTAGACCAGTCAAGAAGGGCAAAAGAGTTTCATGAGCCAAAACCCAAGGAAGGAGAGAGCCTAAATCCTATGAGATTTTGTTTGTATTTCAGAAACTAACCAGAGAGGAAATGCATTTTAAAAACCCAAATTCCATTACTTAGAGCTGACCTGTGATTCTTGCAGTCTCCTTACACTAAATCTACATGTTCCCTCTGGCTTGCACGCTACCATCACTGAAGTTCCTGCTACTAATCACTACAATATGGATTCTCTAGCCTCAATGTTAACATTAAATGTAGTGGCTTTCAGCTGTAGCCCTCAAAGCATTAAGAAAATAAACCCCCCACTAAAAGCCATTTTCAACCTCACGTTGTCAGGGACCACAGGGACCACCAGCAACTGTCTTGTACTAAGTTTTGATCTATTGCTTTTGCTTTTCCCCCTCTGATGTGTTTTTACAGGGTTTGCAGCTACAGAAATGCCAGAACAGTAAGTCAATCTCCCACAGGCTGGCACCCAGGCTTCTTCAGTGCCCTGCTCCCCATTTGTAGTTCAGAATTGGTTCTGAGCATTGCCATGAGTCTGTATGTGGCTGGCTCTTAGACAGGTACTATGGATATGTAAAGCCATAGAAACCCAAGCACAAGGAAGACCAAGAGAACTTCACAAGGTATCTTTTTCTGCTTCAGAGGTGGTAAGAATCTAGTTTTCAGACTTTTACTCTACTGAAAATGTGTCCATCCAGTGCAAAGTGATCTTCATCATTTGTAAAGTTCCAATTCAACACTTTCCCTTTCCCATCACGCTTCTGACACTGAAGATTTTTAGCAACTCTTTAAGAATCTCTGAGCAGTCCTAGTGATAGAGCTAAGGTAGAGGCAGAGAAGTGCCTGATCTCTGGCTTCATAAGATGCTGAAGCTGTACATTGTGGTGTGAGTACAGACAGGAAAAGGTACTTTTTGTGTAGCTTGTGCTGGTACCTGGCCTGTTTGGCAGTTTAACAGGGAAAGGGATGCCTCGGCTCACCTGAACGCGGAGGGTTTGATCACTGTCTTTGCTACGAGGGATGTTAGTGGAGGTGCTGAACAGAAATATGATACCACACTTTCACAGGCATAGTTTGCAGCCTACCTGTCAGAAACAATTACTTCAGCAGCAGTACATGCTGTCCTGCAACACAAGTAATGTAGGAACAAGTGTGTGAAGTGGAGCCTTTCCCACTGACGTAGAGTGGGGCTTTCCCTTCTCAGATGAGGGCAGAAGACGGTCTTTCTCTTTATGCAGGTTATCAGATAAACCAAGTTGTCTGAACACTTTGCTATACTTCCTTGGGATTCTTACTTAATATAATGAGATCTGAGAAGCAGATGTAGTACCTGAAATTCAGGTGTTTCTGATCTGGCATATGTTTTAAGAATGCTTCTCCTTTCCTTTTGGGGAAGAGTATCCAGAAAGCAACTCAGCAGAAAAGGACCTGGGGTTGCTGGTGGACAACAGCTGAACATGAGCCAGGGTGTGTGCAAGGTGGCCAAAAAGGTCAATGGCATCCTGGCCAGCAATACTATGGCCAGCAGGACCAAGGCAGGGATTGTCCTCCTGCACCGGGCACTGGTGAGGCCACACCTTGAATCCTGTGTCCAGTTCTGGGTCCCTGAATTCAGGAAGGACATTGAGGAGCTGGAGAGAAGGGAAACTGAGCTGGTGAGGGGTCTGGAGCACAAGTCCTGTGAGGAATGGCTGAGGGAGCTGGGGGTGTTTAGTCTGGAGAAAATGAGGCTCAGGGTGACCATATTAGTCTCTACAAGTACCTGAGAGGAGGATGGAGTGAGGTGAGGGTCAGCCTCTTCTCCCAGGCAGCAAGCACCAGTGCAAGAGGAAGCAGCCTCAAACTGTGCCAGCGAAGGTTCTGGTGGCACATCAGGCAGAATTTTGCCGTGGTAAGGGTGGTTAAGCATTGGAACTGACTGCTTGGGGAGGTGGTGGAGTCACCATCTTTGGAAGTGTTCAAGAAATGACTGGACATGGCACTTAGTGCTATGGTTAGTTGGCATGGTGGTCTTTAGTCAAAGGTCATACATGGTGATCTTGGAGGCCTTTCCCAACCTTAATGATACTGTGATTCTCTATAAGGACAATTTCAAACTGAAGATACTGGAAAAATATTAATTAGAGGCTGAAATCCAGCTTAGCATTTCAAATGATGATGTGCTTAACAAATATTTCTGCACGTTCACCTCCTTTTCATATTGGTTCCTTTCAGTTACCACTGCAGTTAGGACCCTTGGTCTCTCATCAGGTGCTGGCAGTCAAGCTAGTGGGGGTGGAGCATCCTATCTAGTGGCACTCCTGCTTCAGGCAAGAGCCACAGGAGATTCACGGGATAGTCTCAGAAATCAACAGTTTCTTGAGTAATATTGATTTCTTGATGCAGCTTTGGCTTGCCCCTAAAAGGTTTTCAGGGTTGAATGCTTGTGGACCAGGGATGAGCAAAACTCACAAAGGACACAGGTGTCCCTAGAGTGTTTGAGTACTATCATTAGCATTTTAAATTATAGTAGAGCTGGGTATAATACATGTGGCTTAAACACAGGTGTATGCAGAATAAGCCTCTTTTCTCTCCTGCTTAGAATTGCAGGATGAGACTTGAGAAGTTTAGGGTGCTGTGCAGACTGTGGTGGCATCAGAGAGGGATGCTGGACACTGCACAGGGACTATATCATTCAGCAGTGGAAGAGTCAAATGAAGCAAGGTGGAAGGTGAGGAAGAGGAGAGAAATCAGCCCTCCTCAGCTCCCTGCTGGATCACACCTGTCCACACATGTCTGTGGTCATGGACAGATGTTCCCTCAGTAGATGGTTGCTCACTGGAGGCTCTGCTGCTCCTCAGCTATTCCTCACTGCTCCTGGGAAGAACAGCTTAAGGGAAAAAGTTCGTGCCCCTGGGAAAAGCAGGAATGTTGCCTTACCCAGAGCTCACTGGATTATTAGTTTTGCCCCAGGTTTCATCCTCATCTGCATACCAGCAGAGCTGGTGGCAGCAGCCACCACCTGATGGGCAATGAGGAATGTCTGGGCAGGGCAACACTTTCCCCCATGGCACCTGGAGCTGGGAGAGGTTGTCTGGCAACAATCTGTACCAGCACAAGATAACCAAAAGGGAGTCTGAGCTTGCCCAATACTTGTGTTGAAGAAGGACAGATGACCATGTTTGTTTAATTGACATTTCAGTGTTTGTACAGATTTCCTAGAAATGTGGCCTCTGTTCATCCAGCTGTTCCTCTGATGTTGTAGAGAAGAGGACTACAGAGGCAGACAGACCTCAAAAAAGACCTTCTGGAGTCCATTCTGCAAGTGATTGTATTTTGCCCTCATAGCAGGCTGGTTTTGATGGCCTAGTACATGTTTTCTGTCCTGTGACACTGTGATCCTACATGGCCATGATTGATGTTCCATTCTCTTCCCTGCCTGGAGTCTCCAACTGCTGTCCTGCTCTGTCACTCAGGAGGCTGACTGTTCCTGCCAAAACACCTGCTCCAGCTGAGATCTGACACCAAAGAAGGAGGAAATTTATTCCCCTGAACAGAAAACCCTGTGTAAATTTAGGAGTGCCAGGAAGGAATCTTCTTGGCTTGTCTTTCATTCACACTGTAAATGATGTATCTAGCGAGTGGTCAGTGGTGATAGTGAGCTGCATCCAAATCTTAATCAGCCAGGAGTATGGTTACAACCGATAAACTAATGAACCCCTGCAAATTCCAGCGTCCCAGGAGGGATCAGATCCTATTTATGTAGAGTGAGAAAAGACATCTCTTTCACAAGCCCTGCAACTGCAAAAGCAGTTTTCCACTGGCACTTGCTTTCCTTCTGCAGAACAGAGCAGGAGAACAATTGACTCCTTCTTCCCTGTTTCATGGCACTAGAATTCTTGGTTAAGATGAAGCAGGTTATTTGCTGAAGAATAAGTTAGGAAGTACTCATCTATTTGTGAATGTGGTTGAATTTCATGAGTGGTTCTTTTGGATTAAAAAAAAAAAGGAAGAATGGGTTTGAGAACATCACAATATTTTACTTGGTTACAATATTTATAAAATGAAATATTTGGTTTCAGAAAAATTTTATATTTGAAATGTTGCCTTTAAAGAAAGTCTAAAAGAATTTTAAAAACAGGTTTTACCTTTTCCAAAGGAGCTAGAACTTTCTTTTTGAAGTCAAGGGATGCATATAAAGTTAATCTCAGATGACTGATTTTTCAATTAGCTTTGCCAGCTGCTGTCCTCCTCCCTGCTGTGTGCTTCACTTTGGCTTGGCAGGAGCAGGCTCCATGTGTTCTGCTTCTTTTCCCCTCTCCTTAATTTCCTCTAGCTCTCTCTAAGCCAAATGGGCACTATTCACCCAACCCAGTTTAGTTCCATTTTGACTGTAAAAGAATCAGAAAACATTTCTGGAAGAATATTATTTCAATTTCATTTTTATGGAAGTAAAATTTACTTTGAGTCCTTAGGTTTCATGATCTAGTAAAGCACACTGAAGACACTGCAGAGACCTCAAGGTTACGTAGTTTGCCTGTTTCAAGAACAGGTAGATTTGGATCAGGAAAAATCTTTGTTCACTGAAGATTCAGTATTAGTGGTTGTCAGTGTTCCAGGGAAAACATTTTCCTCCTAGTATATTGCTCTATCTAATCACAGAGAAAAAAAATCTAATGATTTTTTGACAGCCCTATGAACACTTTCAGTACTATGTCAAAGAACCATGTGAGCCCAGCTGGGTCTATCTATCTTGTATTCAGATGACTTCTTATCAAGCAAAGCCTGCTTGTGTCATCATTGTCATCATAACCCCAAGTGCTTCCTGAGTCTTTTGGGTGAATCATAGCACCATAATCTGAAAGGGTTGCAGTTACTTTCATGATTACTTCATTGGTCTGTTGGCCTTGGAGTCATCAAAAGCTTAGCTTATTCCTTGATTGTGTTACCTCAGTTGCATCCTGTTAACCAAGGGCACCAAGGCTTTGGATCACCAGGAACAGTTATGGCGTTTGCTGTGGTTGGCAGAATGCTGCAACGTTTGATCCCAGCAAATATGTGCCTAGCCTTACTCACAGAGCCCTCCTCTGCAGCCCAGCCTTTCTCTCCCTTGCTTATGTATAAACCCCTCATTTGATTTAAATTCTGCTTCATAGAAATTGGTGGCAAACCTCTTATTCTGTTTGGAAATGAAGATTTCATATGCATTCCAAGAAGAAAGATCCCTTCCTCTTTATAGTATGTACTTCATGTTACTTGATATTAAATTATATCCGATGATATTTCTCTGATACAGGGAAAAAGAAAAAGGATCAAGTAAATTATTGCATATGAGCTGTAGCTAGAGGATCAAATATGACCATGACATGATTGAACAAAGAACCTACACAGCTTGCAACTGCCAAGTGAGATGTGATTTTTCATACTGAATAATCAAGTTTGTTAGAAACTGATCTAGACACAGTCAAACATAAAAAAAGGTGACATTTTTAAAAGGGATGATAAGGAGTTACTAACACCGACCTAGACATACAATGGAGTTTTCTACAAGTCTTTAAATAAAAGCACTTAGATAAAAAACCCATCTTCATGTCTCCAAGATTTTGTTGTTTTCTGAAATGATACATTGACCTTCTCAGACCTCCAGGCATACATAGATCAGACTAAATACTGAAAGTGCTTCTGCTTTTAAAATTTTCCCTCTTTTTCCTAAATAAAATCATTACTTCATAACTCATACTTCATATATCTTGCTATATTTCTGATCCCTAGAAATTACAATAATTACTTTCTTGATTGCCAGCCTATGTAATATATTTAAAAATGTATAAACTGTTTTGAAATTTATTGAATTTACAGAGCTGCCATGCTCTATAAACACTCACATGCTGTGAGCATTTTTTGATCATAGTGCTGCAGAGATGAGGAATAATACTGCAAGCATGGTTGAAAAGATAGCCCTATAGTGACTCTGTATTGTTTTAACATAAATTATCATCAACATTGCGAGTCATATTCTGTATGTTAATGCCTCATAAAAGTGTTTCTGAATCTTAATTATGACCCTTTTTTTTTCTATAAAATAAACATTTTTGCCCATGAAGTATCCTTTTACCTTTGAATATCTGCCACAGAAGAACTTCACAAAGAATTTAACAAAGAAGAACTTAGTAGTGTGCTGTTTATGTGTTAGGAAATGTGATGCTTATCACATTTCCCTTGCTTCTCTATTTTGTTGTAACTAAGCAAATGTCTTCCTAATTATTTCTTTATTAGTTAAACCAGATAATTTTCTTGTGTGACAATGGGTTGGTCTAGAAGTCCAAGCAAGTAAAATCTTGCTCCTTTTGGGGCAAAAAATGTCTTTCACAAAACAATTATAAGGACAGTAGCATGTTCTCATTGTCAGTATAAAAGCAACCATTTTCCCAAGGTGGCAAATGAACATTAAATCAGTAGACATGAAAACATTAAATAAATTGCTCCTTTTCATGGAAAATTCTCATATATGCAAAAGCTGAATTTTATACAAGTCAACAGAATAACTCATTCACTTCTGTTCTGAAGAGGAGCCACTAGTCAAGATCAGTAAAGTTACAAATTTTGCAAGTGATGGCAAAGGAGCAGCTCATCCAGGGGCTGAGATGGGAGGTAAGAGGACTGAGAACAGTTCAGAGGTGCCAGTGTGAGAAGGAAATGGGCAGGCTGGAGAGTGACTTGCTGGGCTCTGGTCCAGCTGAGTTCCCCATCCTTGCTCTGGGGGACCAAACCCATTAATGTGTGACATTTATCTCCCCCTCTGGGTGGGTTGTTAGTCATAAGGAAATATGTAACAGTTCCTTGTTTTTTCCTTACTATAAGCAGATTAGTAAAATTTCCTTTGCCTATGCAAATGATACACCTGAAAGTAGTTTCAGCTTAAACCAGAGCATTTTGTCCAGTGAGTCAACATAAAGCTATTTCATCCCTTTTTAAACAAATGGACACTACTCTTGTTTTGCTCTTGCTCTCTCTCTTGGAACTATCTTGAGCTAGTTTCTATGACCTGTTGTTTCACATTATGAATAAATTGGTTTTCTTCACTTTGGTTATCCCCTAATCCCTTTTAGGCATATGATAGTTCTGGAACTTTATACAGTGTCTCTGGTTAATGTACCTCTGAGAAGTTAGATAAGGCTGATCCTTATTTAGCCTGCATTCAGTAGAATTACATTGAGCTATTTTTGGCTGAGTGCCCCTTTAATTTTCCAAGCTCTCAAATGGAGTCATTTAAAGTATAAAAATGTATGAACGTCTTTCCTCTGAACTAAATGGCACTCTTTTTCTTGGCTTAATTTCCTTTGGAAGTAAGTGCTATACTATGCTTCACTGGTACCAACAATCAGTAATGTAGTGTAGGTTGCCAGACATAAAGATTAGATAAGTATTTGAATTTCCAGTAGTGTTTTCATGGAATTATCTGTATGCAGCTCATACTCTATCCTGAGATACCAGTGGGGCTAGCAACACTAATTTTATTTCTCATCTAAAAATATATTATATTTGCAACAGTGGAAAGACTTGAAATCCATTTCATATGTATTTATACTTTTTAAAAATCAGCCCAAGGGTCAATGTTGAAGTTGGTCCTCACTGTATTCTAGAATCTGAGAACCCCTTGAAGATGGAACATTTATACTACACAGTTTGCTCTAAATGGCTCAGAGTTAAAGAAAAATAAAGTGGCATTTAGTTTCTCCTAACTGAATTTTCCTTCAAGATGATCTCTGTTATTTGATACTGGAATAACACTGACTTTCTAATAATAATCAATTCTGCTCTGAGAGGTAACCATGTAAAATTGGCCCAGGATTCCTCATTAGAGCTATTCCTTGAATGCACTGACTCATTTCTGTGGACGGAGGTAAAAAATAGCTTTTTATTCCTGTCATTGTGGGAGAACTAAGGCAGGTTGGAGAGATGGGGTTGCAATTGATTTCTCCTCAGCATTACTGATTTTGAATGAAATGAAGAAGATTACTTTAGTAAAGTTTCCTAAAATTTACATGTTTCTCAACAGATCTCTACTGCAAGAGTAAAGCTTTTCCCCTGACTCTCCTTTTAAAACTTTTCTTCACCAGTTGAATTTTCTGTCTCCCTCTTCCACTATGAGGAAGCTGCCTGCACTATTCCTTATTTATAACACAAGCCTATTGATATCTAACTTTTTTTTAACAAAAGCAATAGTGGCAATCTCTTGCTGGCCATACCAGCTTACACAACTTTAAAAGAAATATCAGTTCTGTCTCTTTCAGAATACGCAGGCATATTCTTGGGTTCCAGAGCTAAAATACTCATCAATCATAATCCATAAAGTCCTCAGGTATTATTCTTGTGTTCTTCTGTAATGGCTAGAGATGTGCTTGCCCAGGATGAAAGGAAATGAAGTCTGGTTGGTAGGGTTCATTTTGCCACCCTAGGAAGTGCAGGAAAAGGGCATTTTACCACTGCATTTCATATGTTTTTTAATGCTTCCAGCCAGATCTGCTGCTTGGTGCACGTGTATGTGAGGCATGAACCTGTTCTTCCACTGTCCCCGTGGAAGAGTTGGGAGCAATGACATTGTCAAACATGACCTGTGCCTTTTAGGACTGTTTTGGCCAGGTGCTTTTCATCATTGCATCAGGACCAGATGCATTAGGAATAAGGTAATTTTTTTTCTTGCTGCTTTTCCCCTACATATTGCCTCAATTCCCCCTCCTAGCTGAATGTTTGAAATTTCAGAATTATACTGCAAAACTGTGTAGCTGAGCAGCTCCTGAATCTGGGAGCACCCCAGGCTGGGGATGCCAGTGCAGACTTCATATGGGATGTGATGAGCAATCACAGTGTTAATGCACCCTGTGTGTTTCATGGGGTCTCTGTGCCTTGACCTCAGAAAGTTTCAGCACTCTTCAGAGGGTGTGTTTGTATAATATGGAGTGTGCAAGGGTGGGAGGTTAGTCTGTGTCTCTTTAGGCACTATTTATTAATTTTTACCCACTTCCTAAATCCTTCGCCAGAGCCTCAAGGGATCATTAGCTTCATATAAAGCTAACAACTTGTGTATCTTTCCAGTATTTAGGTAAGTGGAAAAGAGCCCATTTTCCTAATCTCATTGGCATCTAGGTTGTATTTTATGAATTTTATCATATGGAACTAATATTTCAGTACATGTCAAAAAGACTTTGCTTAATGCAATCCAGCATTCCTGATTATACTGGCCAATTTATACAACATTATGAAACAATTAGGATGATACATATGCAATATGAATATGGCATAAGTAAATATGAGCTGAGCAACATGATGGTGAACAGGCCTATTTATAGGATACTCTTTGCTGGATACTTGACTGAACAAAGAGGGACAGAGACAACATAGATGGGAAGGTGCTTCCCTGTAAGCCTGAGGCTTGTGTACATGCAGCATATTCCATGTGTGCAAGAGGCAGCAGTGCAAAAGGTCTTATCAGAGCCACCCCTTCTATATGCCTTGCTGAACACCTACAGAAAACCCACAGGACTGCAGGAGTTTTGCTCTTCCAACTCATCTGTGAGCCTGAGGCCAGAGCTAAAGCCACAAAAATTGCTCAGAAAAACTGGTAGATATTACACTGTTGGACTTAAGGAACAACATGAGTTTACCAGGCTGAAGGCATGGAGACATGAGAAGGGATCTGCCCTGGGAATTTTTCTGGGAGTGATGGAGATCAAAAAGGCCTGAGAAAGGAGGGGGAGGTTGCTGGGAATGGGATGGTCTCTCACAGGAACCACCCTATGCAGGGGCGTCCCAGCAGGATGCTGGGTTTCAGTGCCAGGAATAGGGGCAAGGAGTGAAACACAGACGTACATTCACGCAGCCAGACCCCTGGTTTTTGCACCAAAGCCTTCCATTCAAACATGGGCAGAGAGCTTCCAAAGAAAGCTGCAGAAGTGGCTAACCCCAGGTGGTTTATTTACCAAGTGGCAAAGCAGTACTTTGCCTGAATTTCCCCCCCAATCCCACACTAAGTGCAGTGGCAGGATAGGTTCCTCAGTTTTGTGTACATGGCAAGTTAGCCCAGTATTAGACACTATTGCAGGGCCAGAGGTGGAAAATATTAGGGTCAGAGAAAGAATAGTCACAATGTGTCATCTGGTAAATTATTTAAATAGAAGCTGATGAGGAATCTTGTTTGTGTGCTCTGGGAAACAGTTTTAGCATCACAAGAACCTGTTGTCACATGCATGGTGCCTTGCAGGAGTTTGGCACAGATGGTTTCGCTGTCTGCCACTGCTTTCCTGAAGACAATAACAGTGCATCTAAGTCCAGCTCTACTGCTCCTGTTCCTGCAGCAGTGCAGCAGTTTCATGCATTAAAAACCTACTGCAGTCTCTCTCCCTCTTCACCTTTGTTGCCCCAGGATCTTGTGGGACTCTGGAAGTCTCTCACTTTATTTTCCTTTAAAGAGATTACTTCTGGATATTCAGCTGTGAGAGGGGAATGGGATTTTGGCAAATTTAATGTAGTACAGGGTATTTAGGTTCAAGTGATGACAAATGAATGTAATTAATATATTAAAGTATGAGTCTGTAAGTACTCCCACCCTCAGAGAAGTTTGCTTGTTTTTAAATGCAGTTTCAAAACATAATTCATTATGAAATCCGAGTGAATGTCCAGCCAATTTCCACTTGGATCTGTGTCCTAGAGGACTGTAAGAAACCTGTTATTCTGCCTAGCACAAGGGATAACATGTAATTCTCAGACCAAATTCATGTGAATTGTTTTCAAGTAGCTGTACTCAAGCAAACAGCTGGTTGGACTAAAAGCTGCAGGGAAGTCCCAGGCACACATGCAGCTAGATCTGCTCTTCCTGACCGTTTCAGATGCAGGCTTTGGGTTGAAAATATTTGCTGGCACCACCAACTAGCAGAGGGTAAAAGACATAATTCCTTCCCTAAGTTAATAGTCTCATATTTCAGAAAGATAATCCACACCACCACCTATCTGTATTTGAGTATATCTGATCAAAACTATCAAGGTATTACCCCTTTCTTGTCCCAAACTTGATTCCAGGGGCAGTATTCAAAACTGGGTGAATGAGTATTTGGATTTTGCTTTAGGTGTTTTCAGGATTTTTTTCTTTGGCCTGTAGGATTGACTGATAGTTGATTTTTTTTTTATTTTTATTTTTATTGTATGCTTGTTTGGTTGACATATTTACCACCACAAGGAAAAACTTTTTTGAATTACACAAGACCTTTTTGCTGATGGAAACCTGTCATACACACGTTTGACTTTTCTGGATTTGTCTTTCACATGATGCAGATGGCAGAGCAAGAGCCTGAATAACTCCCAATTGCTTCTATCTCTAGAGATGATTTACTGAACCTGTGTCAACCAGCAGCCCTCGCCAATGCAGGAGCAGTAGTAGTAGCATTCCATCCTCCACAGGATGGATAAGAAAATTATACTGATAACCTGGAAAATTATGGCATGGAGAGCAATACTTTTAAAATATCTATATAAAGTATAATTTAATGTAGATACATTAAATTAATTAAATTTAATATTGAAATTTCTACATAGAGAGGCACTAAAGAATGAAATGCTCAGTGAATGAGCCCAAAGCCAGGAACAATGACTCTTTAATAAAAACAACACTTTTAAAGAACTTTAAGGTATTTTAAAATGTAAGCCATAGTGAATGTATATGCCATCTTGACTTATTCTTTCATTCAGAACTGTCCACCTGGATTGCATTTGCATACAAAATTTAAAAATGCAAACTGGAATAGATGGAGCAAGTGTTGTAATCATGGCTTTTTAAAGTATGCAAAGTACAAGCAGTCAATACTTGTGCATGCAGTTCACATGTTATTAGTTCAAAAATTGAGTCATCTAAAATTTGCACCCCTTGTGCTCTACATTGTGAAAGTACTGTTTCCAGTACAAGTGCTTTATACCACACAAAGCTAACCTGCTTCGATTGAGTCTAAAAATGCCTCCCAAAAAATAACTACCCTGATTTCAGTAGGGAAACCAACGTTATAAAAATTGTTCTCTGAACAGTAATAGTTGTACTATATCTCTCTAGCCAGTTGAAAAATAATTATTTTGCATTTCCCAATGAAAACCAAAATGTCAAGTTCTCCGGTGTGAACTTAAGGTCTAATACAATATTTACTTAGGCTTGTAACAAAAGTTGAAATAATACCTTAATGCAAATGCTGAAAAATGAGAATTTGTACCATTCTAAATATTTAATAATTATTTTTTATTCAGAGAGAAATATTGGAAGACCTTTATCCTTGAGACAGCAAGTCCTTCATAAACTCTTGGAGCAATATACAGTCCATGTACAGGACAGATTCTGTTTCTAATTATAAGAAAATCATGTATCACTTCCGTCTGGAAAGGGCTTTCCAGACTCTGCCCTCCTCCCCAGCCCCATTGCATCTGTTTGCTACGAGACATGCTCTGTGTGATATGATGGAGCTACACAGCTTCTCCATCACCTCACACCTGGATGTGGCTCTGCAGGTTGCAATTGCAATTAAAATGATTGTATTTGATATTAGATATTGATATATATAGATCTATATAGATATATTGATATTGATGTTTTCTGATTTGCATCAGCAATTGAGTGTTGAGATTCAATGTAAGACAGGTAATGCGTGACCCACATATTTGATATGTCTGCTGTATTTATATAGATGTGGCAGCTGAGCATAGGACAAGTGACCTGCCAAATTCTGGGTTTATATACTCATATCTTTTAAAATATTAACCTTTTGATTGAAATTTACTATAATTATTTCCTACCTTTAGGTTTTGGATTTTTTTACAGTTGCGGCTAAACCCGAATTTTTCCCAGCAATTGGGATGGGTACACTCCTCTACTTGCAGAACTATTCAAACTCCTGCTATAGATGAAAATTGGTAATGCTTGAAATTTAGTTAAGCTCAGACAAAAAATAAGCCAAAAGAAAATGTAAAAGCAGTGAAGTTTTCCCTTAACAGGCCTAATGAGGCAGCTGCCAAGATTCTTGGATAATTGACAGAATCACAGAATTATTTAGGTCAAAAAAGACCTCTAAGGTCATCAAGCCCAAAATTTAACGAAGGCTTGTGCCCAGGTAGGTAGATCCACAGTCTGGAAATTACAGACCCTTTCACAAACTTCATCAGCCTCTTTGCATCACTGACATTTTCTTCTCCTGCTCAGGTGTTGTTTGTGGGGTGATTTATCAGTTGAGGCTCGTGCTTACCTCATGCCACATGGAAATTGCAGTTCCTGTGTTTACATGGATTTAGCTGCAGTAGAGAAGGAAAGTAAAGCCTGCCTTCTCATTCTTCAGAACAACATTGTCCTCCAGGCAATGGGGGCAACCACCCTGCTTTATCAGATTATTATGAAAGCTTCATGTTGCTGATTTGGCAGTTTCTCCCACTTTCGCTGTCTCCCTTAGCTTCAGAGAATGATGGTAGACAGTTTGATCTGTTGGCTTGGGCTCATCCAAGACATGACCCAAAATACTCAGATTTTTTACTGGGCAATACCTATCTACCCATCTGCAATCATACTCAAAGTCTCCAGGACAAATTTCAGATTAATGTATTCTACTGCCCTGTCCTTGTATGTTTCCCTATCATCCTTGCCAGATACAGAATAAACTGATTCCTAAATGAACTTCAAACCAGGACACGAGCCTCCCTCATTCATTCCTCTGCTGGTAGCATCATGCAAGCAGCACCAGCTCTGTGGTTTTGTGAAATGGACTAATTAATCACTGGATATGATGGTGGTGATAGTACCACCCTTTGCTTATATCAGATGCCTCACAGCTGTCTGATGAGATAGATTTCTTGTTCCTCTGGCAAGGCTTCATGAAAGGCACAATGCTAAAGGTTAAAGGTCAATTTTACAAAATGGATGAAAACACTGAGTATCAGATTAAACTTGCTTTCTGGTAAATGGTGCCATTACTTTCTAGTAAATAATGTCATGAATTGATGAATAACAAAAGTTGTGAGATAAAGAAGATACTCATTAAGTGATGGAAAATTATGCAGCTTTATAAACTTAAATATGCCTTTAGCTTTCTTTCCACTGTGATCTAGTCATTGAAATACTTACCAAGAAGTCATTTTAGCTAGGCTAATTAGTGAAATCTGCATATAAATCAGAGCTAAATTCAGTCTGCAGCAATAGCATTGTTTCAGCAGCCCTGTTCCTAGATTTATGGGTAAGTGAGATGGTACAAGGAATGCAGCCCCTTCCAAGCAGCAAATAAAAAAGACCTTGAGCATCCCCTCACACTCCAGACCCTCCTGAGAGCCCTCCTCACTACTTGCATCACAGCCATCTAAAACAATCATTTCAATTCCTGGTTGTAAGCCAAAAGTATCTCCCATGCTAGCAAATAAGTAAAGAAAGTGTCCTTACAGAGGTAGAAGATTTTGTGTGGTTTTGTTTCCAGGGGAAATTACAGCTGGCATGACTGCTAGCCAGTACAACAAGGGGAACAAGTCTCTTCTGCAGTGGAAAGGAATTCCTTCAAAGAGGAAAGATTATGTCTGGCCTAAAATAACTCAATTCTGTTATCTTTACAGAAGAAGTGAAGCCAAAATCAGTGGGGAATCTTACATGAAGAACAGGAAGAAATATAATCTGTTCAAGTAAGAAAATATATTTAAAGTAACCATCTTTCAAATAACTCATTAGCAGTGCTTGAAAAATCCTAGAGAGCACAACCCTTGCTCGTGTTATGAGCAGAGAGGGTCTGAAAAGCACTTCTAGCAGGCATAGAGGAGGATTATAAATGCAGCCTTTCAAAACTGAACTTCATAAACTGAGAAAGGAATTACAACAAGCAGTTGCCTTGTGACCTTGAAGAGACTCAATTTAGTAACCCAGTAAGGTCCCTTCCAGTTCTGTCACCACACTTAAAGCCACTTTGCTTAAGTATAATTTAGCTTCTTTATTTGTTTCCATGAACACTTGTGCCAAAGGTTTCTATTTTCACAGATAAGTGGGGAATGATTGCTGAAGATGTGAATCTATGCACTCCTGCACACAGATACCCACAGAGAGGGCTCTCCATGCCAGCCTGTGCCCTCTCCCCTTCATTTTTAAGCTTCAGTCACACAGGCAGAGAGCAGAGCTGGGCAGTTGCCTGTTACTTAGGAAGATGGGATCATACCCTGGAAAGTAAACCAGGAAATATTCAAATGGTAACAACTACACCTTTGCCATGAGAGATGGAAGTGGCAGCTCAGTAACATCAGGCTTGCATTGTGTGAGTTCTCTCTAGCACACTCATGAGTACAGATTTTGGAAAGCTGGTCACAGCTGTGCACGTGGAAACTAAGACACGTGAAAGCCTTTGCCTCCCTCTCGGCTGCCTCACCCTGGGCCAAACTCCTACACAAGCTCACAGGGAACTCCAGCTCCACAATGAGGTCTTCTTCTTACATCTTTGACTGGTGAATACCAGCCAGGCATCAGTATCTGCTAATGAATAATCCCTGACAGAACAAAGGGCTTTGTTCCCTGGGCAAATGGTGCTGGAGAGCCTGCTGAGACTCCCTCTCCTCTCCTATCAGATGAGGCTGCAAATCAGATGAAGATGTTAATCCGACAAACAAATATTTATACAGTGTCATTGACCATTTCAGCCCAAGGTCACTGTGGAAAAAACAACACAGTAAATTTTTATAAACATCTTTTGCTTGTGTCTTCTTCTTTAGAAATTACAGCACATTTACTTTCTGAATTATTTTCAAAGAGGCCAAGGAGTAAACCACAAAAATACACATTTTGCAATTATAATTCATCTCCAATGCAGCCAGGGAAAGTGGATTTCCAGATACATATTAATCCAAAGTTGCCTTCTTGAGTATTTCCATCTTTTTCCGTCTTGCCCAGATAGCCAAACACAGATACCAGAAAGATTAATTTCATCTTTCTGGCTGCAGTAGAGACTTCTGCTAATTGTTTCCCTTGGAATATACAATAGCTTTTCTTCCCTACATGTCTGTTTGCTGCCTTATGCCTCATCAGGACGCTTTACACTCAGTCAAGGCACTGAGGATTTTACTGCTGGGAGACCATTTTAGAGCATCTCTTTTTGAACCCTCTAGTTCTATACCTGGAGCTTCACTCCCATTTTTCTTTCTGGTACCCACACTGTTTGTGTGTGTGTGTGTGTGTGTGTGTGTGTGAATGTGGCTCAATCTGCTGCCCACACACCATAAGTGGCACAGAACTTCTATCCAGCTCCTCAGCAATGACCTTGCATTACCTACATAGATTTGAAAACTGCCACTTGATTTTCCACGCCTTTTACATAAACAATTTAACTTCAGCAAGTAATTTCGTTCCCACTGTCTGCATTCCCACTCGTTTATCCTGTACAGAGGTTCAAGCTACAATAACCTTTCAGGACAAATGCAGTGAGACTCAAGAGCAGAGCACTCTCTTTTTGTTGAAGAGTTGATTGAACCTCTGCAGTAGGCAGTTGGTCTTCTTGCTCCATGTGGGAAAATCAAGATTTAAAGACTTGGTCTTTAGCTATTTCAAAGAGTGAAATCTGGTGTAAATTAGATTTGGCTCATTTGACAGGTGTCTCAAGAGTGGTTGATCGTGACTGTCTCAGACATATACCTGAGGATGGCACAAGTGTTTCCAAGGAAATACCTGCCTCTTTTTGGTGTCCAGTAAAGACTACGTGGATACCTTCTAGATGAGTAAAAGAAGGTGACATGATTCCTGCCCCTCATGACTTGCTCACGGTTGGACAAGAGGTGTGTGTGAAAGGCAGGCATGACACCAGGACAGACCATGTCTGGACTGGATGCTCACTGTGGCAAACTGTTTTCTGGTTTGTCAGTCATTCTGCAGAGAGATGAACCTTTGAGTCCCCTGAGGAAATCGTGGGCACTTGCCATTAACCTGCAAAAAAAAACAACTTGCAAAGTTGATAAATAGGTGAACTTGCAAAGTCAGGCTTAGCCAAGTAAATCTGAGTTTTCTTGCTTGTTCTATTCAGACATTTTTAAATACTAAATTCTCCACTTGATGTTTTGTCTCAGTTACCCTAAACTGTTAAAACTATAAAGGAAAAGTCACCACCAATCTGGAAACAATAAATCTCAATCCTGGAACACTAATCGGGTTTCCAAACACCCTCCTAAATAGCACTTAATTTGAATTATGGATACTAGTTGCAGCTGTGTTCAAATAAGAATAGCAAACATGGTTTCATCGTACTAGGATGCGACTGCAGCTTCACAGTTTTATCACTGAACTAAGGAGTCATTTCTAATCTCTGTGTTAGCAGAAATCCATGACTGTCAGCCCTGTCTGGAAATGCCACTGACAGGTAGTCTGCAGCGGTATTTGACAATAGCTTTGAAAATAAAGCATGATTTCCTGGTTTGGGCTATTGCAAAATGTTTCCCATGACCCAGACCTGATCTGCATTGGTTTCCATTCACGTTGCTCAATAGTCACACAGCGTCTCTCTGAGGGTGCAACCAGTAAGTATGGGAATCATCAGCTGTGCAGAAGGTATGCAGCATTCTTTACCATGCAAAATGTGTCACATACAGGAGAATGTAATACATTCTGAAGAAGAGCACAGCTATTCATATATATTTTCAATTAAAAATATGTCAATGGAAAAAATCAAGACATTTGATGTTACTTGTGTTTTCTGATGTATCATAAAACCAGGCTTGAAACAGCATTTTATCTTGAAGCTACTCTTGCTGCACCCCTGAGGGTTTTTAAGGGCTGTTTTCTTGCTATGATCATGCAAAAAACCAAAGGAAATAGTATTTTTCTTATAACAAATAAAAGTGAAAATTAAATTCTTAACACAGTCTCCTTAATTTCTGCATCTTAAATGTTGAAAAGCAGCAATACTTCCACAACTCCAATGCTTCCGCAGCTCTTCAAATACATTTGAAAAAAAAAAATCCTGTTAATTTTTCTCTTCTGCCCTGTGCTGCCCAGCTTGGCTCAGCTCAAGGAACCTCTAGCTCAGACTCCAACAAGCCCTCTGGCATATAACTGGATCATTTCTGAACTGTAAACAAGAACCCGAAAACACACTCATGGTGCAGCTGTGCTTGCAGCCAAACTTCAGTGTGCTATTACTTTAATTTGACTCTTATAACCGTGAACAGATTCCCATCTTCAGCCAGGAAAGCACCCCATCAGTGGTTTCTTTGCTGTTGATTTGTATGCATGCCTCTGACTCTTGCTGTGACTGCTGCAGCCAAAAGGAGAACCAGATCTCCATTCCATTCAGCCTTGCATAAATAAAAATATCATTAAGCGCTATTTAAAATATGTTACATTTAACAAATTGACATGTAATCCCTTACAATTTATTGAACTTGGCAATATTAATAAGTGTGGTCTATAGTCTATAAATCAAGAACATATTTGCAGGAGGTATGTGCACTTGAAATCACTTCTAGCCAGAATTCTTACTTCCATTAGGGAGTGTTTTCTACTGTTTTACTGGATACATGTTTATGGGTGTGACTACAAGATACATTTTAGTCTAACAATGTATTTTTCTCCTCCCACCAGATGGGAAGTGTTTTTTCCTTGTTGAAAATGTCATCTTGTATTGATTATCAATCACAATAAATACGTTTTAAGGGCTTGAATTAAAGTGTTCCTTTAATTGAAAAAAAATTATTCAGGAGATGGAACAATGGGTACAATTAAATACTGAGAAATGCTTTGCCATTTTACTGTGAAAAGTCTTTGGGTTAAGTTAGTAATGTCATGCTCTTTAAAACTTACATAAAATAAACTGTTACACTGTTTATATATAATGTTTTACATTTTCTAATTTAAGATGTACATTTTAAAGGGCTGTCACAAACACAGAGCTTTATGCGTTCCTGTTGTGCTGGTAGGTCCACAGAGGTGTGTCAGTCTATGACCCATTGATGTTCCAGATACATGTGTGATATGGATCCACTCTACAAAAGACTGTGGAAGTCACTGCTTTCTATCAGTGCATAATGCTACAGCTCATACATGCAAATCAAGAAAGGGAGGGACCCTGCAAGTTATAAATTTTTAACCAGATCTTTGGAGTATATCCTTTCCACACTTCCTCTGAACACCTCCTGAGCCAGCCAGACACAGCTAATGGTGAATCCTCCAGCCTCCAAGACTTTCAGATGGAGGCACTTGACCAAATCACCGTTTGTTACATCTGAACCACCAAAATCCTAAATTAGTCCTGGGGAAGAGTTTGGTCTTCAAGGAATAGATTAAAGCAGACGTGACTAGGAAGGCAGCAGAATCTCCTGAGATACAGGATTCTGTGAACCTTTTGTTTAGACAGCAAAACTGAACCAGAGAAGAGTGGATCTGCTGAAATATATGCATTAGTTCCATTATTGGAGAAGATATTAACCCTGGCCCAAAAATCAGTGTAGAGTCAATGAGGGACTTCTGCAAAGTGTAGTGATGAGAGTTCCATGTTTTAAATGTACTGTAAAATGCAGGGAGTCACTGTCAGTTTACCTTACTGGAATAACATGCAGCTCACTGGGAAGTGCCTTTCTCTCCCGTAATCCTGGGTCTCTGCCTCCTGTTGCTCCCATTACTCTTGTGTCAGCCACTGACACTTCCTTCGTACATCCAGAGGCAAGCTCAAGTTATGCGGCCAAATTTACGAATCAAGATGATAGACTGCCTTACTGCATGTAAGTATTTTAAGTATTTTATATATTTTTTCTTACCATTAAAGGGCATCTTACATTCATTGTTAATACTGTCATGACTCATTTTTCTAAGTTTGTGGGTTTAAAACTAACACAGCTATTACGATTGCTTCTGATGGTTACACTAAATAGATTTCACTACCTACCTTGGTCATTCTGTTACCTATTAACATTCTTACCTTCCCCTCTGCATTGATAACACTGCAAGTGTGTATGATGAATCGGATGTCAGGAGGTTGTCATTTGTTTCGGCTTCATATTTCACAGATGAAAAGATGTTGGAGATGAGATTATATACTCACAAACACATGCCCCCTCCCTCAGCGCTTCTTTATAGTAAAACTGGTTTTGACTAGCTGACCTCAAGACAGCAGAAACCTCCCATGTGTTTGCATTCAGATTTATAAAGGACTTTTTTATTTTTCTGTCCTTGCATTCTTTTCTGTATCTGTTGCATCGTGTTATTTTACTTCTGTTTTCCTTTTGTGTTAAGTGGTTTGTTCCTATGTTAAAACCCCCTATTGATTATAGTAGTGGTTGCCCTAATCCCC
>VWZS01000481.1:554122-766297 GCA_013397075.1 Rhabdornis inornatus
TGTATCTTGCTCTCAAACAGTGAAAAATACAAATAAAGAATTTCTAATTGACCTGATTTACTTTAATAATCATAGCGATAGAGAATAATAAGACCATCAATTACTCTAAAAATACACATACCTTTGTAGCCCCTACTTTTCATGGACTTGGAAAAGATGGTCCTGTATCACTTTTGCCACTCTATCACATCCCATATTTGTAGTAAGCATCACCTGTTTTCAAACAAACCTTTTTATCAACATTATTTAAGCTCACATACACAGTCATCCTCTTGACTCATGTTTTGTCTTTGCAAAAGCATCATGAGCATCACCACTGAAGTGTGTTTACTCACCTTATAGGTTAACTTCCCCCTGTACTCTCACCACTTCATTTTTGCAGTAATGGGTGAGATTTGGGCCCATGACTTGCTGTAAAAATATTGGAATACATCATACTGTCAGAATAAAAAGCAAGGGAAAAATTAGCCATAGGAATTCTCTGCCTTATAAAAAAGGATGGAGGAAAAGTGGACAGTTTTAGTAGTTACTTACTTCTGAAGTGAAGTTTGACTGAGGAAAATGTTGGGCCCAGGAAATACACCCACAGTGAAATATGTGGATGTATGGGATGACTGAACATTCTTCCCAGATAAACTTTCTTGATATTCATGGCCATGTTTTTAGCATTAAATAACAATTCCATGCAGATTTGGGACAAAAATCTAGGAGTTCTGTTACACTGAGGTATGTATTCAAGAGGCCTCTTGACCTGAGGCCAGAATTAAGGGACTCCTTTGACGTGTCTCTGTGTAGATGGGGGGGAGGAAGAATGCCTTGGATGCTTGCCCTTGGAAACAGGCCATCACCCAGCCACAAATGCTCCCAGCCCCTCTTCCAGGAGCTCTTTGCTGAAATGTACCATGTGCTATACTAGATAAGGGCAAGAATTTCAGGATTTTTTTCAAATGATTGAAGAAATTGCATCATTGCTAATACATCATCTCTAGCACAGTGCTCCCTGCCAAGGAAAAACCCACACAATCACATAAAGGCAACAAGCAAAGCAGCAGACATGAGCAAACTCAGAATTCCTGAATGCCTGCATTAGACTGCTACTGTTGCCTGCAACACAGACTATACATGAAAGGCCTTGCACACTGATCCATACATTATTTAGACATCTAAGCTGCTTACCCACAAATCCTCAAGGCTGGGCAGTGCAGAACTCAAACTACCTAGGGAGAAGAGAAACCACAGGCACCAAGGCCAGACCCCTGACCTGCACTACAGTGTGCTCGATTTATGGATAGAAAGGCAACCTGGGAAGCCTTTTGAAGGTTTATTTACATATAGCTGGGAAATTACATAAGCTGACTTAATAGAAATGTATTCTAAGGAAATGAGGCATTTCCAGAGCTTGTATAGGGTGCTGTATGTTTTATAACCATTGTCATATGTCTGAATTCATCAAAGCCATTGAAAGTAAAAATGGTCTGGTGACCCAGAACAGCATTTAGAGAGTTCATCCAACACAGGGGAGCAGCTGGAGAATACCAAGGCTCAGAGCTCATCCTTCTTGCAGGGGAGGCTGGGTCATGGCATGGCATGGCAAGGCAAGCCTGCATCAGCTCCCATGCCCCAGCTGCACTGCTGGTCAGGAGGGAACTTGTCCATCTTCTACAGACAGAGAGCAAGACAGCTCCTTGGCCTTGTCTGCTGGGCATTTGACCCAGGAACACTCCGCTTCCAGTGGAAATTCCATACTGGATGTTTGAGCAGAGCAATACTGAGAAACAGGTTTGGGAGAAGAGCCAGAGGGATCAAGGCCAGTCTGACCAGCATAAGTGCCCTGTGCAATGTCCAGTGGAGCACCCTCTGCCCAGTGCCACGGCTCCCACAGGAGCCAACTGAAAAGCCTACAAAAAACTGTGCACTCAGAGGTCTCCACTCCTGTTTAGAGTCAGAAGGCTAGAAAGTTCTTCCAGATGGGATGCACTCCAGTCCAAAACTTCAATACTTCAGGAAGAAGTATCTACCTTTGCCATCTTGATGGATTTTGATTTGGCATATTCCTAAATTTTCCCCCACAAAGGGACATTCTGTAGCTGTGCCAGCTGTTATGTTACAAAACTTCATTGCCTTGATGACAGAAACATTTTGTTCTTTCTAACCAAAACTTTTCTTCTGCAATTTAGGTCTATTACTTCTTGTCCTAATCACAACAGACAGAAAGAAGTGGTTACTCCCTTGTGGTCAACAGGAGCCTTTTTTTATCTTGGATATTTGCTGGCATATTTTTAGCCTCACGTTTTCCTCCTTCCAGTCCAGTGACTTGAATTTACTGAGTCTTCTTTCCCTGTCCTATTTTCCAGACCTCATCATTCATAAAGGGTTTCTCTTGATTCATGTCTGCCTCAAAGCATGGCAGCACAATGGGAAGCAGCAGGCCAGCAGAGGTTTTGCTGGAGCTGAGATGAGCAGGAAGGCTTAGTCTGGTACAAATTTTGGTAAAGGCAGTCCAGTCATGGTGGTCACCATTCATGCCAAGAACTTGGTGCACACACTCAGTGTGTGGTTGACCAGCAGGAAGCCTGCAATCCACTACAACCAAAGGTCCTTTACTGCAGTTGGACACAAGCCAGTAGATCCCCAAAGGCATTTCAGCAGTAAGTTGTCTTTGCTTATAAAAGCATCTGATAATGCTACCCTTTTTAAAGAATACCCTTTTTAAAGCATCTTACAATAGTACATGTTTGGTAGCATCCTGATTTTTTCAGAACGAAGCTTCAGTCATGGAATACCTGAGTTCTGACCTCCAATGAACATTAATTCACTTCAAGTTATGATAGCTCATTTAAAAAGCATTTGAGCACAGCCTGGTCTTCCTTGTGCATGTCATCAGGGAGGAAACCACAGACCACATGCTGCAGTTGTTCTGGTCTCCTTACTTGGGTCCAAGAGATGGAGGCTGTCCCCCTCTCCAGTAGCACCTTGTTGGAGCCATGGTGCTGGTATATCAGCCTCACATCAAGAGCTGCAAACAAAACCCCAGTGCAAAGGTTAATTAACGCTGATTTGCTCCTTGCTTAATGTAAAATCCTCTTTAACAAGAAGTGCATGTTTTTGCCTTTTTAAGTTTCCACTACAAACATTAGGTTGTGGGAATTCAATTTAGGAAAACAAGAATTTAAAATTTGCTCACTCTGGTCTCTGCATTCAGAGTATTCAGTGTAACCAAAAACTACAGGGGAAAAAAATGGGTTTGAAGCAGAGTAAGAACAGCTCTGCTTTGCATGATGTGTGTGAGGGAGAAAGAGCTTCTCGAGCTTTTTAAAAACCCTGAGTACACATTCTCTCTGAAGCTGACAAGCTCCAGGTTACGCAGTAACATTACATATATTTAGTAATTCTATGACAAAAATAGTAGCCAGAGTATTTCTGTCATTTCCTTTTTGCCTCTTACTTGTCTTAGATTATTTGAAAGGACAAGTGAAGCTTTTACCTAAGACTTTCACTATGTGATTGCAGTGAATTAAGGTTCTTCTTCTAAACTGTAGAGTATCTCTACACATTTGGCTCTTCAGAAATTTGTGTCCAGCTTTCCAAACTTTCAAGCTAGACATGCTTCAAAGCAGAACTGAGGGATTGCTGAGGGTTCATCAGGAGCACCCAGTCAACATTTTCTGTTATGTTTCTGAATTATGTTCTCAGACAAACAAAATATTCTGCATCTCAAATTTGGATTTTTTCTCATAACACAAGACAGAAGCAGTCTTTTGCCTCTTGTCATGTCTGTTTTGAAGACCAGAGCTAACATAAGTGAGGACCTGGTAACTAGGAGCAGAATCTTTCTCAGATTGCCTCTTTATTACAGAATCACAGAATATACTCAGCTGGAAGGGACCCACAAGGATCATCAAGTCACCCCTGGCACTGCACAGGACCATCCCCAAGAGTCACACCAAGTGCCTGAGAGTATTGTGCAAACACTTATTTTGTTTCATTTCCTAGTAAAAACTTACCTAAATTCAAATTTTTATTTCTTTACTTTTGCATTTTGATTTTTGAATAACTTCAACAGCAGAAGTTGTCCTACTCCTTCCATTCTGCTCCTGTTAGTTACTGTCTGTTATTCCAGAACTTAGCACTAACCTTTCAGAAAATTTCACTACTTCAGTACCTCATGATACCAAAATGTTTTTAGTTTCTGCTCTGTGATGTAATGACTTCCAAATACTTCTTTAAGAAATTACTGAAATTATTTCACAATTTTATTAAGACAACTATGATGCCCAGGGCATCATAGGGAGAATTGAGCAATGTCTAAGCATTACAGTTGGCTAGGATACAGAAGAAAGAATCCCTTTTATTCCCAAATAAAATAAAATACCCCATGACCAAGAAATATATTTTAGTATAACATCACAGTTTGCATTGTTAAAGAAATATTATAAACATACAGTTCTGATTCTAGCCCTAATGCAACATACACAGGGACTCAAATGTTCACATAGATAATGAAAACTAGAAAGTGTTGTGTTTTTTTTTTTAACATTGCTGGTTACACAAGTCTATGCAATCAGGTATTGGCAGCAACGTCTTGGGCAGAGGTGATTTTGGTAATTTCTACTTAATTCACCAGAACTTGTGTATATCACATATTCTAGATCTTGCCCTAAACTGGTGTATTTCTTCCTTCCAGACAGTCGAATGATGGTTGTGATTTCTGTACACTGCTTTCCAAGGTGTGTATTCTGGGACTATTGATGTTAGTCTGCTTCGTAAAACCCTTCAGTCAGAGGAGCTGTAATGTACTTCAGTACTTTAAAGTACATTAAGATCATTGAAAGAACAAAAGCCCTAAAAACCACCTACCAGGCTGTTGCATTTTGCATTGAATCTCTGAAACTGCAGTTTTACAGCTAATGTAGCTGAGATCTGGTTTAGAATTTGGGTCTGATTTTGGCCCTCCGTGCTGCTGCAGGCTTGAGGTGTATGTACAGTCATGTGCAGCTCCTCTCATATCTCATACAGCAAATCCTGTAGCTGTGCTATTATAACCATACATAGGTACATACAATATCTGGAATCCAACCAGCAGCCAGGTTTGAAGGGTCATCCATAAAAGTTTCACATAGCTAAAGAAAGCAGTCAACACACTCTTAATAAATTTAACATTTTCACAGATTCTCTGGTCAGCTTCACGGCGTAAGGTACTCTTTAAAGAGACATATACATTTATAAAGAAGTATGCAGGTCACCTGGAAAACATCCAAACTCTTCTTTAAAGCAGTCAGTCACAAATTTCTAGATATATGGAGCAAGATCTGTAGTAATGATATTACTCACAGCACTGAAGATTTATTTGGTGTAGCAGTGGATTCAGCAGAATTTCAGACCTGCAATTATGTCATAAGATAAGCATGTCAGAGGCTCTGGGCATGTCAGGTAATTTGACTTGTACACCTATCTTTGTTCTGGCATCTGCCCGCTTGTGATATACACAAATGATATCGCCGGGGGAGTGGTGAAGATCTGACTGTTACTGGTACTTGTTAAAGCAAGACATAAAATGGTAAATATTAAGAATCCATCTGCTTGGTTTAGAGAAGTCAGGCAACGTATTTCTGGCAGGATGAAGCACCAGCCAATGTGATACATGACATTTGTATCTGATACATGATTAAATGCTAACATGTAAGATGAAACACTACAGATCTTCTTTATGGCATTGATTCTAGCAAAAAGATGTTTAACAGTGGTAGGATGAAATACTGATTAAGAATAATCTCCTGGGAAAGAACATTCCACTTTTTATGAGTAAGGTCTCATCTCAAAGAGTTGTCGCAGGTAGCCAGCTGTGGGCCACAGTGTGGAGGAGCAAAATATAGAAACAGAAAAAATAAAAAACCTGGACTTAAGTATGATGGTGAATGGTATCACTCATCTGGACTGAACAATATGGCAAGAACACTGGAAAAAGAAGGAAATTTGAGGTTGAATACAAACCTTCATATGAGCCTAAATGTAAGAACAAAATGCATTACTTTTTCCTTAATTGCAGTGCTAAACTCCCAGGCCCCAGAGGAGGTGAGAACTGGCTTGGCAGGCTCCAAATATCAGAAGAATTGACATAGCAAATATTTTTTGTCTAACTAGCCATCCATTTTTCTGAAGTCTTTTGGTTCAATTTCTCTCTATGTTTCCTTGAAATTATTAGGGCAAGACACTGTGCCTTAAGAGCACTATTAGAAGGGCATCAATAATGTTATAATGCTATTAAAGGTTAAAAATAAGTCATAGATGACAATTTCCTAATTGGAAAATTAGGTGCACATTGATTGATGCTTTCAGTTTCTGATGCCTACTAGGTGGCCTAAAGATTAGACCAATCTCCATTGTATTTTTCTTCATCAAAGCTGTTTTTCTGGCTATTTCTCAAAGCTATGAATTCACACTCTTTCCACCTTATCTTTAGTATTTGCCTTCTGTGAGCTACCAAATTAAAAAAAATAATAATAATCATAAGAGAGAGAAATATGAGACCTGGCTGAATACAGGACCAGCAAATGAAAACATCCTAATCAGTTACATCCTTGCTGAAATCCTCTATGCATAAGTCCTTGGAAAGGAAAAACAAATAATGTATAATCTATGAAATTAAATCCATACATTATAATAAAATCCTTTAGGATAGAACCACTATATAAATCTAGTCTTTTGTTGTTATTTTTTAACTGTATAGAATATATCACAGAATTATCAAGGTTGAAAGATACCTTTAGGATCATCTAGTGCAACCATCATCCTAGCACCATCATTATCATCCCTAAACCATACCCCCAAGTGCCACATTCAGACCCCTTTGAACACTTCCAGAGACGGTGACTCCAGCTCCCTGGGCAGCCCATTTCAATGTTTAACCACTCTTCCAGAGAAAAAAATATTTCTAATATCTAATCTGAATCTCTCCTGACCGTTTCCTCTTGTCCTTTTCACTCGAGACATGACAGAAGAGTCCAACCCCACCTGGTTCCAACCTCCTTTCAGGTAGTTGTGGAGGGCAATATGGTCACTCCTGAGCCTCCTTTTCTCCAGGGTAAACACCCCCAGCTCCCTCAGCCGCTCCTCACAGGACCTGTGCTCCAGACCCTTCCCCAGATCCATCACCCTTCTCTGGACAAGGTCCAGCTCCTCAATGTCCTTCCTGAATTGAGGGGCCCAGAACTGGACGCAGCACTTGAGATGTGGCCTCACCAGGGCCCAGTATAGGGGGACAATCCCTGACCTGGTCCTGCTGGCCACACAGGCCAGGATGCCACTGGCCTTCCTGGCCACCTTGTACACACACTGGCTCATGTCCACCAGCACCTCCAGATCCTTTTCTTACTGACTGCTTTCAAGACACTCTCCCCCAAGCCTGGGTTTATTGTGACCCAAGTTCAGAACCAAGAACTCAGCCTTATTGAAACTCTTGCTGTTGTCGTCAACCCATCAATCCAGTCTGTGAAGGTCCCTCTGCAGAGCCTTCTTATCCTCCAGCTGATCAACATTCCCATCCAACATGGTGTTGGCTGCAAATTGATTGAAAGTCTCCTTGAGCAAGGAAAACAGCTTGAAAGAGTAAACACAGGTGGTAATTTAGCACTTAGAAGAAATGCCTTTTTCATGCTGGAGCATAGTTCTCAAAGGTATTAACTTAAAATAATTTTGACATTATTTGCACTGAAGTGTTGTTGGATTCAAAACATGGCCATGTGTCAATGGATCTTGCTTGTTCCACTGAGATACTCTTGAAGCTTCAAGTGACCTTTTTTCAGGTGAAGAGGGAAATCTAAGAGTTTCTGGATAAGGTTTAAGAAAGCAGGATCTCAAAAGCTTAGGTAATTGCTAATTGTAGAGTGTTCACAAAGCTTATTTCAAACCTGCTGTCTGAAGTGGTGAGTGTGATTCATGGGATTGCTAGGGCTGCTCTGGATTAAGATCAGGATTGGGAATTAAGATAGGATTTGTGACACCAATCACCAAAGAGATACTTTTACTGCAAAAGCCCTCAGCCTCTGCAAAGTGTCTGTCAACAGAGGTCAGTTTGGGACTGTTAGCATGTAGTTTAGATGAGGGTGGGTAAAGGCATTCTTGGCTATGGAAATATGGTCATTGCTGTAACTCTCCCCTCTCATGGAGGCTCTGGCACATAAAGTAGGCCTGCATCTGTCAATGACCCAAACAGTATCTTTAACCATAACCCACCAACACTGTAAAAATACAGTTGTTTGCCTCTGCCAACATAGAATCATTGGTTTGGGTTGGAAGGAACCTTTAAAGGTCATCTAGTCCAACCCCCGTACAATGGGCAGGGACATCTTCAACCTGATCAGGTTTCTCAGTGCCCCATTCCACCTGATGTTGAATGTTTCCAGGTATAGGTCATCTACCACCTATCTGGGCAACCTGTGGCAGTGTTTTACCACTCATCATAAAAAATTTCTTCTATTTATCTAGTCTGAATCTAACCTCTTTTAGTGTTAAAGTGTTACCCCTTATTCAATATAACACTTTTGTCCCCCATATAAAAGGTTACAATGAGGGCTTCGCAGATCCTTCATTTCTCCAGGCTGAACAATCACAGTTCTTTCAGTGTTTCCTCATAGAAGAGATGTCCCATTCTTCTGATCATTTTTGTGACCCTGTTCTGGACTGATTCCACCAGGTTCCTGTCCTTTCTGTGCTGAAGAACGCAGAGCTGGGTGCAGTACACCAGGTGGGTCTCACCACAGCGGAGTAGAGGGGCAGAGTCCCCTTCCTTGACCTCTAGGTCACACTTCTGATGCAGCCCAGGCTATAGCTGTCTTTCTGGGCTATGTGTGCATATTACCAGCTCACATCCAACTTTTCATCCACCAGTACTCCCAAGTCCTTCTCTGCAGGGCTGTTCTCAATCCCAAGTCTGTATTGATAGTGGGGGTTGCTCCATTTTCATCCTAGCCTTGAGGTCTTTCTATGGTCCAGCAGTTAGCTTGGTCTACTAGACTCAGATGCTCAAATCCTAAATCATACCCTGACTTTAATTGCTGATCCACTTTATGAATAAACACCAACCTGCTCAGACTAAGTCTGGGTAGAAGGAAGGAAAAAACTCTAATGATCTAGACAACCTGAAGCTAAACAAGGATACTTGGAGTGAGTCCATGTACTGTACAGGAGTCCAACTCACTTTTCCTGGAGGAACTTTGGGTGTCCAGATCTCTTGTTGGGTATGCAACCCAATTGTTTCATTCCTTGATATACTAATCTTTTTTTCTTGATGTGATCTGTTGAATGATACTGCTCTATGTTTGAATGATACTGCTCTATGTTTGCAATATCCATATACACATAATCTTTGTTGATAATCAATAATCTATATTTGCAATAGCCATATCCACAAAAATATCTGAAGCCAAATGTTCACAGAATTTTACCACAAGTAGTGGTGCATTTTTATTTTCTATTCCTTCAAATATTTCTAGCTGTTATTCATATTTTTAAAGTCCTTTATTACTATTTAGTGTGATGATACAGTGCTTCATAATGTAGATTAACAATGTTGGACCAGGAAAAGTAGATTGCAATTTAAAAAAACCAAGCAGTTCTGGAAAAACCCAGAGAGTGAAGTTCCTTTGCATAAACTATTCCTTCAGTATTTATGAATAACAAATTCATCCACTGAAATAAGGTTCTGAGTGACTCATATTCAGGAAAAGGCCAAAATTCATTGGACAATCTGTTCATAACAAATAATTTAACCAGCTCTAAAAATATTTGTGGGGTTTTTTTCTTACAGGGGGAAAAAAGTATCTCACCAAAATGAACTTGTTAAAAGGAAAAAAAAGAAATTCCAAGGACTGGTTTGTAACCCTGCAATCCAGCCCAAATAAGGACAGTATGTGGTTGCACTATCCCAGGAGCAGAGCACTGACTGGACTGTGCCTGACAATCTGATACTTCCCCTCTGAAGCGTGGGAGAGAGAAACCACTTGGCTGGTGATTGCAACTCTCTGCCTGCCCCAGAGCAGGACAGAGAAGCACAGGGATGAATCTAGCAGGGTCTGCCATCCCCCTGACACTGACACACTCCAGCAATACAAGCCTGGAGCCAAGCAGCACCTAGCACTTTGACTTAGCACAATGCAAATATACAAGAAATCATCACTTAGTCCAGGTTTTCAAAACTAATTTTCAAAATCTTGGGCAATAGTTGGGTTTTGAGCACTTGCATAGTTAAAAACAAGAAAAAAGAAATGTGTGAATATCTCGTGCTTTTTCTTGTATTCTGCAGGTTTTGGGTGCTCCAAGCTGCTGCTGAACCATTTGCTTTGACTGTTCCTGCCTCATCATCCCTGTAATGGGATGATGAGGCAGGAACTGTCTGATTTCTGACTTACTGAGACCTGCAATGATACGTGGTACAGCACCAAATACATTCCTGAAATCCAAAGAAATTACGTCTATCCAGCTAGGTTAATGTATCTCAAAAAATCTAAACACACTTCTCAGACGTGGAACTTTTTTTTAAATCATTTCGTGCTGAGTGATCTTTACCAAATCAGAGCTAAACAAAGTCCTTATAGGTCAACGCATGTATTTCCTCCCTTTAACGTGCTGCAGTTTATAGATATGTAGAAAAATGCTGTAATTTTTCAGCCTCATGCAATGAGTATTGGTGCTGTTCTTGCTGGGAGTCTGCATGCCCAAATTCTTATGAGTAAGAGCTCTTCCTATAAAAATGTTGCTTCCTTGAATGATAATGAATAGGTAGACTCTGCCTTACTCTGCTAGGACTGCCTGTGGGACAGCTCCCCCAGGCCAGAATCCCTGGGAATAAGAAGCCACCATTCAGACAAAAGCTGAGCTGGATGTATGCAATGTCCATTGCCCAGGATAACTGTAGGAAAATGGCTTGAGAACCAAGAGCAGAACCAAAGAACAAGGAAGTCAGTGTCAACAATGACTGATGAGGCTGAAGCCATTCACGGCAAGAAGTTTGATTTTAGTGTGGAAATAGCTGAAGGAGGCAGGAAACTGCCTGGTTCAAAAGTGAAATTATCTCCGAAATCCAGCTCCATAGACTGTTTAGGAGCATGGAGGAAAATCAGGCAGGGAAATGGTCAGTGTGATTTAGTTGTGTTTTGCTTGTTTGTTGGGCTACTGAAGGACTGATTAGCCTGTGATTCTTTAAAAAAACTTTCCAAAAACTGTGCAGATGTTTGCTGTACAGATGAGTATAGGTCAATTCTGCAAAATAAAAAACTTGGTTGTATGAAATTTTAACAATTGGGTTTATCACCTTATTTAAGAAATCTCACTCAGCTGGGCATGAGATGGGCAGCGTGGCTGTATGTGTTGTCTGCAGTGTGTGCAGGCTCACAATGTGCCATGTGAAATCAATCTCAATGTAAATGAAATCCAAAGTACTGTTTACAACAATATTACAACAAATAATTGTTTACAACAGCGTCATACAGAGTCTGGGCTCTCTGAGAGTGTGAAAGAGAGCCTGATTTTGCTGCACAGTTGACAGAAAATCTCTTAAACACTTGCATACCAAGGATGCAGTTGTTCCACGAGCTTCCACACAAATTGCCTGTGCACAAATTGCATTCTCTCAGAGCCTCCCACCTAGGATCAGGACCTAATTCAAACCCACCACTTACAATGCCACTGGCACCCAGAGTACTGCTAGTACTCCTCATCTTCCTAGCAGAGCATAAAATGATTTGTTGCAAGTTTATATAACTACGATGATTCCCTTGTCATATCAGGATCAAGAGATAAACAGCTGCAAGTGGGGGAGGATGAAAATTGTTCAGGGTAGGGCACTGGAAGAAAGGAGCCAGGAGCTGACTGCCCATCCCTAGCCCTGGACTGAGCTCTGGGACCCCAGTGTTGCACATTTATGTCTTAGAGCAAACAGAGTGCGAATTCCCAGCATATTAGTTACAATGGAACTTGCACAGTTAAGTCAGATGGAAATGGAAAGCAACACATTGGTGCTGAGAAGCAGTTGAATGCTTTCAACTCTACGGTCCAAATACAGCCTCAATCTTTCAGTTAGTCCATGAGGAGGGACTTCTTGCCCATAAAGAGCATATTACAGGATTGGGGCCAAAACTAGCAAAATTCTTCTGAAGACATGAGTGATTTTTGTAACATAATATTTATTCCAGAGCAAGCCACCATATATCTTGTTTCTACCACATTCTAGAAAAACCACTTTTGAAGGTATTGGCTTTTTATACCAGAATAATTTTACCTCCAACCGTAGAACCTCAAACAGCATTGGACATGGTTCTGGCTGGTGAGCCAGAGCCCCAACTACAATATCCTTGTAGCTGTCACTGGTCTCTCTTATGAACTAGTGTAATTTGGATGAGGAGGATAAAAAGGGAAACTGTGTTTACAAATGGAAGAAGGAAACCATCTGTGACAGGGCTCTTTTTTGAACGTTGGCTGTTTGAGTGCTGCTCAGAGGTTTCTAATGCCAGAAGTGGTCCCAGCAGAAATGGATTAGTGGGCAGAGAACAAGTGAGAAGGTCAAAAGGTGAAAAATAAATGCAATTTATCAAATGCCTGTGCTGTTTGTCACCAGACTAGAGAAATTAAGGAAATGACATGGATATTATCTTGGAATAGGATGACCCTATATACATACAGTCTGAGCTACTGCTCTGGGTTAGCTTGGTAATTGTGAAGTGGTGGTGAACTAGACCTAGCTAGTTTGCTTCATCTGGCAGGCTCCTGTTTGGGGAGTAAATGTATGTCAATAGCTTTAACATGACCAACCTTTACAGTAAAGGGCCAGAGAGGACATTTCATACCCAGACTGGGAATTTCCCATGCCAGTTTTACAATTCAGAAAATTGTATCACAATATCACACAGGCACATATGAAGTAAGCACAAACGATTAGCATTGGAAACGACAGCTTGTAAGCCAAGTTTTAGCTTTACGTGATTTGAAACAGCTGAGTGATAAATTAAAATAAAAACAAATGCCAGCAGCTCCTTAGCACTAATGGGATTGGTGGATGCTCCTGTCATGAGAGCCTGGTGAATACATATTGTTATAATTGTCTGGGTGGAGGTGATAGAGCAAACGTGACTCTTCCAAGCCAGTGTTGGCACTGACAATAATTGTTAACAGATTTAGTATCCTATTCACCTCTTTTTTCCCCTATAGCTCCTTCTTAACTTATCAGCAGATTTTATTTTTGAGTTATTAGAAATTGCATCCTTCTCTTATTGATTCTTCTGAATTGCCAGCCAGCCACTAATTGTTTCCAGCTCTGACGGTTCAAAATTACTGATTTCCTTTTAGATATTTAATCATTCATATATCTTCCCCTCCATCCCTCCACCCCCTTTTGACTTTCTTTGGCTTGAGGTTTTCTCAGAGGAGTTATCAGCTTAGTTAACCCTGCTTGTTCTAGCCAAACTCTGCTCTCATTCCATTGGCAAAGGGGTAGTCAAGAAGACTTGATAAACATAAATCCTTATCTAATTCAACCCCAGCATGAGCACTCTGAATAGTCTGAATTTGAGCACCTAGTTGATGCGCTGTTCAGGGGTACCTATATAGCTATCTATATACATACATACACACATACATACACATATATCTATATCCATATCCATATCCATATCTATATACATAGTAAGTGTGGGGTTTTATATGTAAATATAATGCATTTATATGTAAATATAGATATACTGTATAAATATAGCATATAAATGATATCTGCATACCTGCACTTATAAATTAATGTACGTGCTCGTATTTAAGGTCTGTCTTGCTACTTCTTTTTGCTTGCTGCTCCCACTGTGCCACATGGTTCCTGAAGCAGAATGTCATGGCACTGAGATTGTCAGTCACCCAAGAGTCACACATCAGCAAGTCACCACAGACCAGCTGAGTGGCAGGCGCTGCTGACAGACTCGTGGATAACCAATGGCAAGGGGAAGGAGAGGTGGCTTCTTGCAAGAGCTCTCTGACTGTTAGCAAAGATGACTTCAATTACATTGCATTAGCTGGGCACTGGAAACGTGCAGACAATCTCTGCTGGGGCACCACAGACTTGAATCACTTGTCAAGAAGCAGGAACTGGTGCACGAGCCTGTGCTCTGCCTGCTGACCATGGCCCCTCTCCTGCTGCTCTGCACAGCAGTGTCAGTTTATCCCCCTCTCCTCTTCTGCCTTGGATGACCAGCTCAGCTGTCCTTCATCCCCCTGGCACTGGGGGATGGACATTTGGAGAGCTGCAGGTGGGGAAGTCTTCCTACAGTGCTGCCCTTGCACAGGCACTGCTTGGCCCCCTAGGGTGAAAAGTCCCACCACAGCCTTGCCAAGTCTTTGTCCTGGGAAGCACACACTAACACTGCGCTTCTCCCTGTGCTTCCCACTCAACCCAGAGATATCCTGGGAGCATGGCCAGGCAACTGCCAGCACTGCAAGCCTTGCCTACTGCAGACTGGAACTTTCCAGGCCCTCAGCCTTGTTCAAGAGCCCAGCATTATTGTCCCAAGTGCATGTCACTGAGAGGTCCAGGTTAATCTTGCAGAACCTAATATAAATTTTCCTAGGCACAATTTTTTTTTTCTGTCAAAAGTGCAAATCTCCGAGCCTCCAGCAGTGCAGGGCTCTTTTAAAAATGCATAACTCATAAATGAATCAATATAGGACTAATGTGAATAAGTACAAGGGCACTTGAGGACACTCTTTTTTTCCCTGTTGCATAGTTGCTTCCACTCCAGACCTTGCCAAAACTACCCCATTGTTACACTGAAAGCAACGAATGGCAGCTGTTAAACATGTGGTTCAACTTTAGGGATCAGTCCCAGGCATGAAAATTAGTTTTTGCTTGGGTTAAATGCAAGTAGCAATTAGGTGCCTCTGCATAGTGAGAACAGAAGTCGTTGGAAGCTGCTGCCCAGATCAAGATCCTGCCTGAGAAGCACAATCGCCCTCAAGGTTCACCCCTGACCACAGGCACAAAGGTGGAGGAATGGACTGGTTGCAACTGTAGGCATTAGCAAAGCAAAGGCTTGAAGATGGGCATGATTTTGGGAGAAAAACACTCATTTCAGCCAGGATATTAATTGGGTACAAAACAAAGCCTGGTTGCCTGGTCTTCATGTAATATTGCCTTGTCCTATTTAGAACAGTTCTACAAAAACATCGTACTAACAAAAAAAAAAAGGTAAGTCTAATTGAAAAGGAAGAAGAAATGAGCTTAAATACTCAGAAGGGCCATAGTTACTTTTTACATAGGCCAGTTCCAGTCTTATTCATTTTGGTTCAATTGTGAGTTTACTGCAGGAAGCATGCTCAGGTTCCTCAGAGCAGCAGTCAACATCCTGGAATGATGTAGATGAGAAGTATCAGTATGTATGATTAAGAAGTCAGAAACCCACTCAGTGCATGCCATCAGGCTTTGAAAGTCACCCTTCTACTGTATATATGCAGCAGTGATTTTGACTGTGGCAGTAAGGGAGAGCTAATGTCCCTCTGTGCATCTTCAAAATAAAAAGCTTGTTCCCTTCAGGCAAACCAAATCCTCTAAGCAAGCCTGGATATGTTGTCCCAGCTGTCAGCAAAACTTTAGTCTCTTCAGAGCTCTGAAAATCTACAGTGGAGTGTGTAGCCAAAGAAGTGCATTTCTATTTCCAAATCCACAGGCTCGCTCTTACAATTGCACCCAATCTTGAATTCTTGTTCTATTTCTGTGGGAGAACCAGAATTCTTGAGTTGTGTCTCAGCCAAAAGACAATTTTCTTTGCCTACAATTTTCTAGAAATGTCAACATATCACTGACACGTTGGCTCTTGACAGATAAAGTGGGATGTTGCAACTGAAAAGCAAAAAGGAAAAAAATGTCTGAGTGTTGCAGAAGATCCTTCTCGAATTGAGCAGAGGGAATGGTTACCTTGTTGAATCACAGTGGGGCTGCGGCTGGGTAATTGAAAAGATTTGTTGTCTGAGAAAGCACATTTTAAAATTCCTCTCCTTTCTTCAGCTATCAGGATACCACTGGGACTTCAGCAGGTCTGTAGATCTGCTGCATAATGTGTGAATGGCCGTATCTCACCATGGAGTCAAGAGTTGAGCTGTTTCGAGTACAACATAAATAAGATCAAAATCAGAGTTGACTTGTGAGGGGAGATATAGCGGCTGTGGGTAAGAACAGGGAAGTGGGGCTGGAGAAATCAGATGGGTAAAAAACAAAACAACAAAATGTTTTGGGTAGATAGATTTGAGACATCTAGCACCATCTCAACTGGTTTTATCAAAACCTGCTTATCATTTTGAAAATGGCAGGTGATTTAGGTAATCTCAAAAATACTGAAGGAAGAGGTGGCACAGTTTAATTAGACTTTATCATTATAAGTTTCTCTATAGACATCTCAGGTCATCCCAAGTATTGCTGTATCACTCTGGAATAAGAAAATCCACTGAAATAAATATATTTGCTACATATTTACACTGGTATCACTTAATACAAGGTCTGTCTGAAAGATTTCAAACAGGATGCTTCACAAACAGTGCCATGAGCTGAACACTGTAATAAAGATTAAGGTCAAATAAATCTTCACACATCTGAAGACTTATGTCTTAGACCTTTTCATGTCCAAAGGATTTTACTACTGTGTCCTCTTTCCTGCTATTACAACAGCCCCACACAGGACTGAAAACATATTCTATTTCTCAAAAGTTTTTCTCATCCATATGTGAGACAGCTGCCTCTGTTTACATGGCAAGTACAAGAAATTATGATAAAGCTACATAGACAAAAGTTAAAGTATAGGAGTTTCAATGGAAGTAAGGACAAATTGCTCTTAAGTTACGCTTCAGTCAGCAGGATCAGTGGACATTAAAAGAAAACACAAAAACAAAGAGAAACAGAGCCTGCATCACTTAAATATCATTGGCTTCTACTCTATTTCAAGGCATTATCAGCAAAGTGTCACAAGCCCATTCATGGCACTTGTTGCTTTTTCTGCAGTTCAGAGCTTGCAGTGATGAGCCCATGTGATTGAGGTTTTTTTTGTCCCAGCGGTATCTCATGTGATGGTGGGGTTTTTTGGGTTTGTTAGTTTATTTGTTTCGATGTTAGGGTTTTTTGTTGGAGGCAGGGGAGTGGCTCCTAGTTTTGTGCCATCCCTGAGCTGCCAGCCTTCACATTGCAACAGTCAGAGTCCAGCCCAGGAGCAACAAGATATGTGCCCCAGGGATGAATTAAACTAGGTACTCCAGCAGCAGCTTTCCTTTGGCAATGTTCTGTGTAATCTAAGTATCCTAAGATCTCAATTTTTATGGGCACGTGGTAGTATTTCAGCTAAGGGATATTTTTAACTTTGAGGAAACAGGAGCATGAGACTGCTGGAGCCATCGAGCTGGTTTTGCTCTTGGACCCTCCCATGAATGCAGCAACATCCACATGAGCAGCACAGCTGCCACCAGCACACCAGCTGGGGAGGGGCTCTTCCAGAGCTTTCCCACCTTCACACCTACAGCCTGCCTATGTATGTTCACAAATTCCTTCTCTGTTCATTCAAAATCAATTTATAGGCAATCATTCTCAAATCAGTACAGATTATGACTCAAATAAGCTTCTGTCCTTTATTCTTTGTGCCTCTTCGTAAATAATTTTCCATCCCCTTTCAGGCTTTAAAATTATTTTTTTTAATGAACTGGGAAACATTCTCTAAGTCTTCTCTTGTATCTCTCTTACAAATTTCCCCTACCCCTGTTTTGCTCTTAACTTACCATCCCTTATCATAGATGACTTGGACAGTGTCTGTCCTCTCAGGTGAACACTTCCCAGACACCTGTGCAGTATAACAGCATTTCACACCTCTCCTGCAAATGCCTCACCTTTACATTTTTCATACTGTTATAACTTCAGAGCATTGTGATTATTCTGAAATCAATACACTGTGCTCGTATGATGTTATATCCATATCATGAGCTCTCAGTTTTCACAGACTACTTACACTGAGTTACTGACCATGCATTTCGTACCACAGACCTTGGTCTTATTTGTCCCTATTCCACCTTTTCTGTGTTGTAAGTGTTTTTTGGCAAAATATTCTGAACCTGTGCTCTTAAACGGTGCCCCCTTCCAGCCAATAATCCGTGGTTAATCAAGTAATTTGTATGTCCTCAGAAGCCAAAGATAAAATTCCTGCTTCTTTTCAATTAACTAGTCTCTTCTGCTCAAAAGCTGCTTTACCAGATGGTTTGTGCTCCTCCTTCCATCTCAGACAGATCTGGCTCCCAGAGACTGGGAAAGAGCCCAGCACCGACAGCAGGGAGATTCCCAGCCAGGGGTATCTCCCTGGAAGTGGTTCTTTAGATGAACTTCAGAGTCTGTCCTGCCTATAAAAATATTGTTCATAATTTTAGTTCTCTGTCAGATCAGTATAATGGGCTGGCAGAGCTTGTAAAATACAATGGCAAACAGAAAGCTAGCATCCAAACCCACTCTTCAATTTGAAAGGCAAAATGTAATACTTTTCAGGAATCTGGAAGGCTAATGTAACAAGGAATGTATCCTCCCCTGAAATGAAGGATTCATTTCAAAACACGCTGATACTTTGGCGCAGAACAGTGACTTCATCAGCAAAGTCAAAAATAAGAAAAAATATTATTTAGAAGATATTACCTCTGGGCCAGATCATCATATGTCACAAATTTGGATTAATTTAAACAGAGCTGCATCAGTTTTTATCAGTTCCAAATCCCTCTATTTCCCATGGTCTGGTGCATTATATTTCCAAATTTTTTATTTCCTAATATTTTCCAAATGTTGCTAGAATTTTAGGGAAACAGTATTATATTTTCCATTTTCCTTTTTCCTGTGTTCTACGACTCAACAATCTTTCATAAAGCTTTATTTTTGATTTCACAGGGAAGCTCTTTAATAAAAACAAAAAGCTGATCTGCTAGTTCTTGCTAGCAAACATTGTAAGATGTCAGTTGGGTGAGGAATCATTAAAGAAGAATTGCATATTAAAACTCCGTAGTTTTGGAATATCAGATACTAAATTAAAGAAGGAAACTTACTGCCCATTACCTTGGAAAGTGGCTACCATTCATGGCAAAGTTCAAAATAAAAGCAAGGAAAAGTGAGTGTTAACAAATTCCACAGTCTTGATTCATTTTTTCATTCTCAGAGTGACAAATGTCTTCAAATGTTGACCTAGTATTAAGTTAAATTATCTACTTGAGACTGGGAAAAATAACATTCTTATGCTAAAATTTCATCCTATTTCTGCATTAGTGCTATGTTCTTTTAAATCAAATTTTCTCTGCAAAGAATGAAGCAGAGGTTTGTAATTCATATCCATACGATTTCTCACAGCTGTGCCAAAGCCTACACCACAGGCTTTGATCCAGTTTTCTCTTGAACATTCTTCTGAATGTTTTCAAAATATTCATTAATAATCTGAGAAATTAGTCTACTAAATGACTTTGAAATTCAGCTGTAAAATATCTGCCTTTCCATAGTTAATATAGTGGTAACTATATTTTGAAAAATAGTCAGTCACTCAAGTATAACCATATCTCATAAAACCATGTTTGCCATCTGTAATAAAGTTGTACTTTTTACTTTGTTCCCTTACTGAGTGATTTTAAAGTGTTTACATGGTATCCTGACCACCCATGCAGAATACAATGGCTTATTGCTGCCTCTTCCTAATCACATACATTGTACCCACATTTCCTAGTTCTTTCAGATGTTAATGCCTACCCACATTTATCAGGCATCATTCATTTTGATTCTTCCTTCCTTCAAAATTCAATAGTGAGAGCTAGCCAAAGCCCACTTCTTCAAACTACCTAGCTTGAGGGCTTCTAATCTTTGTCAAATCAGTGTGAAGGGATTTGTTTGGGGTGGAATTCCTCTTCTGCTCCACTTGAGGACCTCTTGCTTGCAGTCTGAGGCTCTGCACTGTACAGAGTTTTGCACTGTAAAGTGTGGAGAGTAGAGAATAGTGTGCAGTGAGTGACTTCTTAGGTGAAGTATGCTTCTAACGATTTTTTATTTTGCAGATTTTCTGTGCTTAGCAATCCCTATGTGCTATGCTGCTATCAAAATTATTTGCTAATTAAGACCCATGAATAGCTCTTGGTACTTCATGTGCCCATGGGTAGTTTTAATGGGGCAGAAAACTCAGCCAAATTCAGAATTGTAATAGGGTTAATGGGTGCAAAGATGATCTCATCTGGATGGAGGTAACTTTTGGAGTAAGGACCTCTGAAGCACCATTCTGTCACATACTAGCTGTTGAGATAAGCTCCCGAAGTTAGAAACTCTGGTGGTGCCTGATCTGTGGCCATGGGACACTCCCCAGTATGCAGAAGGAAGACAAGTGTGTTCCAGCCAGTCCCTGGTCTGGGCAGCAGCAGGACCAGGCCCATCACGAGTCAGGAAACCTTTCTCCTGTGCAATTACTCAGAAAACTTCTGCATTCACATGTGTGAGAAAGAACCAGGTGCTCAGAGCTATTCAGATTTAAGAAAAACTGCTTTCTAGAATAAGCCTTTTTATTCATGGGAACTGATGTCAACTATTGAAACTGAACTCTTAACTGAGACACTTCAGGCTAGTTGCCTAAATTTTAGTGGAATGTATCCAGGCCCTAACACATACACTAATTCTTCTGGGTAGCTGTAGACACAGCAAAATTCATTATTTCCATTAAAGCACTTGCTAGTCAGTCTTTACCATACCATATCTGCTGGCAGCACAGAGAAAAGTGTGTGTTTATAATAACAAGACAGCAGAAATTTCAGACAGTGCTTTGAATAATGCATTTTTGCAGTACTTGCTCAGGCTTGTTAAACCCAGAGTAAAATATAAAAACCCAATGCTGCTCTTTTTGTGAGGTTTATACCTCTGGTTTTCAGTCGGAATTATCTTAAAAGATAAGTTCATTTCTTTTACATGCTGCTTACTATGAATACACCTAAAAATTTCATTGCCGCTTGCATTGTTCTGTTGGTATAAATTCTTGTAATCTTAACTTAGCCCCACAGCTCTGTGACTGGACTTTATCCTGACTTGGCCATCCAGCCATTTCTAGCCTCATCTCTCCAAAAAGATGGCACTACTTGCATCCTGTAGTGGAACTTCAAGATTTTACCTGTTCAGCTAGTGGTCAGATACTCTAGTGATGCCAAGTAATCCATATGGACTTGAACCTCGTTGGGACTGATAGCCTCATTGTTACTCACATTCAGTGGAGGCAACTACATGGTAGCCATAGAATTGTACAAACCAGTGTCTATGAGATATTGTGAACAATCAAAAATTTTGCCACCAGCCAAAGCCACAACTGACCACAACTGCACAAAAAAAATATGCAGCAGCTTGACTATTGCACATGTACAGAAATCACTGTAATTGTATGAGTGTACATAACTCACTTCAGCATATCCGGATAAGAGCTGACTTCAGGATCCTTTGTTTGAACTTTGAAAACCTTTCACAGTGTTACTCCTACCTCCTCATCCAAATGTTTAAGTCCCTGTACATTTAAATATCAAATCTTATTTCTTATTCTCAACTAGTAAATCTTATCTCTTTTCTAAAGCCTTCTTGAAATATCAGTGTTATTGGGCATGTTCTGTCATAAGTATTACTTGGTGGATTACATTGCCAAAATACATTTGTGATCTGTCTGAGCTTAGTCATTTTGACTCCATCCATTAACATACATCTGCTCACATATGCTATCATAGCTTCGTAAAATTCTCTACTGTAAATGTAAAAGATAAATTTCCTAGCTAGTCATTTTGGTAGCTGTTTTCTGTACCTATTTTTTGTGTTATTTACTCCTAGACACTGGATCTTGTGACTCCTAGATCCTGGATCCCATCCCTGACTGGGATGAAACCCTTTCTCTTGGCTTCCTTTGAGGTCAGTGGAGTGGCTTTGGTGGGCCAGACTTTCACCCGTGGGGCCAGATTTGAAAGCTATCTAGTATCTGAGGGCATCACATGGCCTAAACTGGTGCATCTGCCCTGGCACAGAACTGCAGTCTGGGTCAAAGCCACACTTGGCTTTGCAGAGAGAAGGTGAAGACACCACCAGCAGTACCAGCAGAAGGCTTCTTCTGTGAGCCTTCTTGCTCCGTCAGCCCAGGCAACTTGGTTGAACCCTTCCACAGATGTTTGGGAAACATGATCAAGTCATTGCAGTTGAGGGCATTATGAACAAGAAGTTGTTTTGTACCAGTATTTTGTTACTAGTAGTAATAGTCTGTATAGACATTTCTGCCTTGCTGCACCTCTTGGATAATGTGACTGGGTTTATTGCTCACTAAAATACTTCAATAAAAAAGGTACAAAGTTATTTCACATTTCCAGTGGAGAAAGAGAAAATGTCAGATGAGACAACAATAGAAATTAGTTTGGTTTCTGTATAAAACAATCCTTTAAATTTTGCTATCACACCTGTTCCTGCAGCCTTTGAATGGTTAAAAGCCGTATTTCAGATCTACATCTGATTTGCTTGAGGGGCACCAGAAGAAGAAATTCCCATTTGCCAGATCAACTAGTCATCCAAATTAGATATTTAGAAATTAACTGAGAGCATCACACAGTTGGATTTATTTATCTCTTATACTTTGACATTGTTTCTGGAGACTATTACGAGAAAATGTGCTTGCAGCAAGTAATCAAAAGGAGTCAGAGCAAGATGGAATCAAGGTTCATTTTCCACCTCAGATGGGTTCTGGTGGAAAGGCTGTACTACACCTCTCGGGGTACCTGCCACCAGTCCTTCTCTGCACACCTTTCTGAGTGAATTCAGCAGTCTGCTTGTGGCTATCATGTTTTAGTTCAAAACCTGGGGCTCAGAGAGTAGTCACAGACTTCTTGTTTATAGCAGTGGCCAGTGGTCCCAGGCCTATCTCCTGAGACGACAGCATGGGTCCAGGAGGGATCCTGTGCCCTTCTTTCTACATAGAAATAGTTCACACAGGACACTGCTAATTTTCTAAAGGCCTTATATATTCAGTGACTGCTGCCCAGGTGGCTGAGGTGTTGGAGAGGTAAAGTCCAAGTCTGAACGAATGCTGGCATGTGTGCAGAGTTAAAGAATAAATCATCTTTTATGAGTGGGAGAAAGCAAACTTCCCAGGAGATGAGGTATTCTGCGAGTCCTTTGTGGGCAAGTCAGCAGGCTGACTGCCTGTGGGAAATGCTATTTTTTGAGACATGGAGCACGGTTTGGTGGCACTTTTCGTGGACATATCAGCAAGATGTCTGTCCCCAAGAGGTGCACATCAGTTCCACCTTGACAGGAGCCGGGACCCTAGATTGTGCCTGTACCTGCTGAAGCACCCAACAGACCCTTCCTGAACCTTCCTGCAGGTGCGAAAGCTCCAGCGCCAAGAGGAAACTAGGGCTTTTCTCCATATCATTGCACAGCCCCCACATGGCTGGGTCCCACCAGGTCTTTCCCCCACTGGATAAGAAGAATGATCAACCCAAGACAACTCACTCTCTAACTGTGTTTCATATTTTTTCAACAGAATTTGTGTCAGGCAGGGGAAGGGCATCAGTGGGAAACCAGCCCCCATGGAAACCATTTCCACATGATGTCTCTAGGATGTCTTCATCTGTGTGACATAATCATTCCTTGACTTTTTATCAACTGTGGGGCACAGTGGCCTGTCTGCTTGTTTATAGGCAGCAATACCAGGTCCTTTCTAAAAACTGTCTGTAGCACTTACCTCCCCTTCACTGTACCTCTCCAAGCTGCTGGTCTGCCTGGTGTCCTTAGTGGCTGAGACAGAAAACAGCTTGGTTTTGTCCCCTCTGTTTTGCAAGTAATATTATCCCCCAAGGCTCTATACATATAAGAGTTGCTGTGTGCATTTGACTTGGATCTGTGAGCTACTTCCCTGGTCACTAGTAAAGAGCAGTGTCTCTTGACCTTCCCTCTTGAAGAAAAATTCCTCAACTGATTCTGCCCCTGAAGCAGGGTAGTGTGTGCTACACTATGTTAGAGTTAGCAGCTCTGAGCCCCAGATGCTGAGCCCCAGTGAGAGGTGCCACTCTTGCCTTTGCACTCTCCTGCATCTTGAACAACACACATTGACCTGCTTGAGGAGAGAAAACTGTTCTGCCACCCTAGGATGGATGACACACTGCTATGGGCCCACTACTGAAAACACTGCTGCAGCAGCTGCTACTGCTCCACCTTCCACCCTGAACAGTGTGGGGACCTGTGTGATAAAAGGTGTTTATCACCTCTAGATCTGTACAGTCAGCTGAGGACCCATCAAGCTTGACTCACCCACCCCAGCTTCATCCTCGCCTGTGGGAAGTCACTATGTCATCTGTGGTCACAAGTGAAACTGGCCTCATCTTTTATGAAAACCTTCCTCTCCTTCCAAAAATGAAGTGGCACATGTCTCATAAACCTGCCTCTGGTGGGAGATGTCTGTCAGGGCATAAAGGCAAGAGGAACACATTCAGGCACAGATGTACACCAAAGCAGATACAACTGCAGAAAAAAAAGGGGGAAAAGTTGGCTAGGGAACAAGTATTTTTAATAGTGTTCCCTTTAACAGAACCTAAAGAGAAGTAACACTTCATTTTACCTTTTCTATTAAAGCAAAAAGCTCACCAGTGTCGGTTGTGTGCAGGTGCTATGCACAGTGGGAAACAACTCAAACCAGCATGTGTTCTTTGAAATATTTCTTTTAAACAGACACTAAGTATTTTCAGCTTTTGGAGAATGTGACTCAAAGTAACAAGAAGATAAAATATCACCATGCTGTGCAAGGGAGGATATGTGCAGTTATCTACTGTGATTTCATACTAATATTTAGCTATCATATAACACTCTCTCTGCTGACCCCACTGTATAAACACTCAGTAATTAACCAGCACACTCCCTGCTATGCAACAGGTAGGTAATATTGCTCTTACCGTTCCCAAGCTACACAGAAGGAATTTAGACAGCGAGATGACAAACCTTATCCAGACCCACTTGGGAAGTCTATGGCAAAGCAGAGAGTAAGATCAGTTCCTGCAAAATGTGTTCGCTTTCCCCCACTCTGCCTTTTATGTTACAGTCCAGAGACATGTAAGACTTCAGTGCAGCCCTGAGCAGAGAGGAGTCCACCTGCAAAAACTCCTAAAGCTGTTTCACACCACTGACAGTTTCTGGAGCAGACACGGCTCAGAGGGGAGCCGCGGGAGTGCTGTAAATCAGGACTGAGGCATATTGGCAGAGCTTTGTGGGAAAGCTTGCCTGGGGTCTGCCTGTAACTTGTTTTTCTCAGCACTTTTGATGCTTCTTTTTCCTTACGATGAAGCACTGCGCCCAGTCTTCATATGCTCATCATTTATTAATTGTCCAGTTTAATTATCACGTTTAAGTCAACCGAGAAGGGGATGTGGAAACAAACAGAACACAAGCAATGCACTAATTTACTGTGGAGGGCAGCTGCAGACTCCCCACTGCAGGAATGGCTTGTGAACCTCCTACAGCCTGTAGTGCCCCAGCAGGACAGAGCTTGTCACCTACCCTTCAGGAAGAAGCTCTTGGTTCATCCCATTTGCATTTACTGCCATTAGAAGCAGCAAGCAAAATGATGCAAAATGGTTCTCAACAGAAAAAAACAACAACAAACCAACAAACCAGACCCAATAATATTACACATGTAAGGATTAACTGCTCACATTTTGTACTTGATTTTGCTGTAAGCTTTAGCTGATGAAGCAGAGTTCATAGACCACTGAGATTATTTTCACCACAGGAAATTATGTGAAGGAAAAGGCAACCTTTGTAAGGAAATTGGTAAAATCTTGTTAAAACTCCAATTTACTTTAAGGATTGCATTTTTCTTCTACAAGGATGTCAGCAAACTTGGGAAGGTACTAAAAAACACCGTCCATTTGTCCCATTTTCCCCCTGAAGGAATCAAAATATGCAATTTCAGGGACATTTAGACAAAAGCAGCCTTAGAGAAAGAAACAGCGTTTTACTGTCACAACATTCATAAAGTTTTGTCTCAGCTATTGAAAGAGACTGTTGATTTCCTAACTTTGTTGCATGGAAACTGCTTATGACCCGTGTTTTTCTTAGCCCAACACATTCTTATTTCCTAGTATAAAAGACATCCACTTAAACTGCAGCAACATTGCCACCACTTCTAAAACAGGCTGGTGCAATGCAGTCCTGACTATCAGAGCTCACATCTCTCACGAAAATCAAACTGCATGTTTTTCCAGGTGCTGCCATCTTGGAAACAAGACACATGGGGACCAAAAAATGTGTTTCAGGACTTAACCTGAGGCCTACAATTAGAATTTTTTATTGAACCTAGTTATTGCAAATTTCTTTCAACTGAAGTGTACATTTGTTTAAACACCTTCAAACTCATATTTGCTCTGGCTGTTGAAGGAATGTATATTCTCAGAGTCAGTGGAAGAATATAGTGCTGTTTAACTGGCAGTGCAATTTCTTGTAACTGAAATGCTTTATTTTAAGCAGTCTAATTTTGCAGAGATTGCAAAGAGATATTGCAAATGTTTTAAATGTGCAGGGTAAAGTTTCTCCATGGAAACATGCTGTGCTGTACATAAGCAACACAACAAACAGATCCCAGTTCAAATGCCTATTGACACATATGCATAGCATGATTCAGAGTTCCTGTGTAACTCAGGCAGACTGCTACAGGCCTGTTTTCTAGCCTACCTTTTTGCATCTTCAGCTGCCTTCATATGAAGTTAACCCTGAAATCTAAACTATCTCTTCATCTGGAATTTTGAAGGAGCCTAAAAAACCTATGCAGACCATATGCAAAACTCCCTCATCTTCCTTGAAAATGAGATTTTGGTTCCTAGTTTTCCTCTGAAAATGGGAACAATGATAACTCTTTTTGCCTAACATTTGCCTGTCTGTTTTACATGTTCATATAACTCTTAACCCACCTTGACTGAACCCTCCAGGTGTTATTCTGCTTTGAATAGCATAATACATACCAACCCAGACAGCAAAATGCCAAGCTCCCAGCTGTTGTCTCATGGACCTCAGGGTTACAAGAGAACAGGAACTGACTCTGCAGAGCAACTCCTGGAACATCTCTCCATGTCAGATCAGAGCCTCAGCATGTGAGCTGGAAAAAGACTTCTGGCCTGTCCAAATATGTTATTCAGTCCAGCCCAAATATCCATGTGGGGACTCCTTTTCCGTTAGATCATGACAGTTAAAACATGAAGTGCAGAAAGAGAATTAGGTGTTAGGAAATTTTGAGTGCTGTCTAGCTCTGTGTTTAACCAGAACATAAAACACATAGAGAAGTGGTCACAGCACAAACCTAAGAGAGTTCAGGATGCATTTGGACAATGCTCTCAGGCATATGGTGTGATTCTTGGGGATGGTGCTGTGCAGGGCCTGGAGCTGGACTCAGTTATCCTTGTGACTCCCTTCCAATTCAGCACATTCTGTGATTCTGTGATATATCATTAGCAACTTTCTGTATTGCAACATATCTCAGATTAGCACCATGAAAGTTAATAACATACTTGAAATTACAGGTCTTTCAAATGACAGTGCATTGGGTCCTTTCTTATATTTTTCTCCTAATCACCAGGATTTCTCAATGGACAGATCTTCACACATGAGCTTCAATGTGTCTTTGACAGCACCTACTTTTCTTGTGGTCCTTGTCATTTCTAGTCTGTTTTGGAAATCCACAGTGATATTAATATGATTTCAGGTATCATTTCAGGAGACATCACTGCTAGGATATTTTTGCCAATGATTTTCCGAAGTGGCCCCAGCCACTGCTCATTCTGTGGTTTTACCTGATTCTAGATAGCACTTGAGTAACATTTGCTGCTCTTTCCAACCCATCTGCATGTGGTAGAGCACAAGCTTTATAACAATTTTGGCAGGAACAATAAAATGACACAGGTATTTTCTGGGATGGTGTTGATACATCTGTACTTGTTACTCTTCTCCTGGTACAGTGAAGAATTTCCCACCTTTATTCATTGTTCCTGGCCAGATTGATCAATGAGGAGAAATCCCATTCCAGTGTAAGTAAGTCAGGCATAAACTGGTATAATGGCATAAGAAGTCTCCGTCTCTATTCCACTCCTTTACCCTGAATATTTCTGCAATCACTTTCTCCATGAGGAAACAAAGCACTGAAGGTCAGGACAGGTATGAGAGGAAAGAGAATCACCCAAGGATTAGCAGCTAAGTTGAAAAAGTGACTGACTTTGTAGTAAGCCCTACAAGTGCTTAAAGTGTCTTCACATGTCCTTCCCTGACTCTGCCCCCTCCATCATATGTGGTCTTTGTTTTGCTAAAACATATGAATTTACTTCTCTGAGCCTTTACAGTTTCTCTCTATATCCTCAAATATGTCTGTGGCTTATCACTGAGATTGAGACTTTACTCACAAACCAAGGAGCCCAGAACTGCACTGAGTGTCTAATCCCATAGAAAAACCTCTTGCAGCACCTTGAGAGGAAAAACTACCTTCCTGAGAACTGATAAAATGCCTCTGTCTACATGGCTTACAAACCCAACTGCACCTTTGCTATAACAAGATCTAAGTCACATCTCATTTGTCACCTATTATCTTCCCTAAATCTTTATAAACACAAATGCTTCCAAGTATTTCCTTCCTGATTATTATGCAGTTAGGATGTTTTTTTTCCCGAGATATATGTTTGTGTTTTTTCCTAAGTTGAATCTAATTGTTATTTCCTGCACATATTTCTAACCCTGAAAGTCCCTTTGGAGAAGTGTACATGTGAAGAAGACTAAGCAAACACTGGGGCCAGAAAAACAGGAACCAGAAAGGAAATAAAGTTTCACAGTTCCCAGGTCCCATTTAGTTCGTATGCACAGTGCAGAGTGTAGTTAGAAATCAGCACCATGCAGGCAGGCAAAACACAACTGTTCCCTGAGAAAGAGGGACAGGAGAGCTGGTAATGCATTGCCAACCTCCTTTTACACACACACACACACACACACACACACACACACACACAGAGATATGCGTGTGTAAAAATTGCCTTATTTTGTAAATAAAGTACTTAAATAAAATCAGGATCAGTTATAATCCCTGCAGACTTTTTCCAGCTCAGTATATTGCTGTTTACCACTAACATTTGTTTCCAATCTTTTATTCAGTTTTCACTCTACATAGTAAAGGTCATGTCCAAGTAAACGTTCCGAAGTCTAATAAGAAAGAATTCATGGGGTGTTTTCATCAGTGAAATACTCCATTGAAACCATTCAGGTACTGCAGTGATCTGCTTTAGGATTTTGATAACACACACACACACACATACACAGAGATTTTTTTCCACAATTTATAGGTCACTTAGGTTATATCACAGGCAAACTGGTGATTTGCTATTAAATTTTTTTTAAAAAGATACTCTGCTGCTATGCCTAATAGTAATGATTTAAATAATATTTTTGTAGGTAGTCAGGATCATTGTGTCTTCTCATCTTCAAGATAAATCTTAGTAATAACTACAGAAATTTGTAATTTATCAAATTTTTAAAATTTATTGGCATGTATCTGAGACAGTGAAAAATAATTATTCAAGTGTTCCTCATCACACAGAAGGTGTTTAGTGTAGGAGTTTTACTTAAGAAATTAAGAATTATTCCATTCCTAGACCACCAAAGCAGTTCAGGAGACCATTCCTGAGAAACTCAATTTATGGAGTTAGAAAACTTGTTTAATGAAACCTTGACACTATTTTTTGTCCTTTAGACTACAACTTTTGTTAACACACATAAAAAGTGGTCACAATGATCAAAATGTTCTCCTAGACTCTGGAGGCTTTGAGAAGAACCTAGATTATTTTCTAGATCTACAGCAAAATATTTATGACATTTCCAACTTGGGTCAGTTTCAGTTTGGAAAATAAGTGGAGTTCAAGAGCTCTGAATAAGTTTCATTCTGTGATTTTTGCAGTATTCATAAGTTTACCGTGCTGAAACTCACACAGATCAAAACCAAGGAAAATGTTCCCATGAATTCCTGTGAAGACTGAATTTTTGGCAACTCTGCTGAAACCTAAAACAACCATGAGAGAGCTGCAATTGTCAAAAATTATTCATCAACATTTTCACTGTATATAGGTCTGTTTGATTTATACAAAATTTTCGATGTGTTAGGATGTATGAGCTGTTTGCCTGTAACTTATCATCAACAAATCTCTGGGTAAGCACCAGGATTTGAGTGTCTGTCTTCTTGTGGCCTTACTACAGAGGTGCTGAGTTCCTACTGATTTCACTGTACTGAGAGCTGTAAGCACTCCCCACCACCAACTGTGAGACCACTGGTCAACAAAAATGCAGACATACTGGCTTGTTTGTGTCAAAACTGCCAAATTTGCAGTTCTCTCAAAATTTGTTGAAAGGCTTTAGGCATGTCTGCTGATCTGTGTCATCTGAATTACAAAATCCTGAGATGATCCTAATGTTTCCACGCCAGCCCAAATCAAACTAAATCAAACTGTACTAAGCCACCTGAATTTAATTCTGTTCTTAAACAGAGAGGAAATTCCCAGCTATAATAGCAATAGAAGATGCTTTTCTTTGAAAAAATAGCTAGAGAGAATCTGTATTCATAGCATAAGAGGGGAAGGGGAGAAGAGAAAGAAAGAAAAGAAAGAAAGAAAAGAAAGAAAAGAAAGAAAAGAAAGAAAGAAAGAAAGAAAGAAAGAAAGAAAGAAAGAAAGAAAGAAAGAAAGAAAGAAAGAAAGAAAGAAAGAGAAAGAAAGAGCCACATTAAAGTAATATGGTAAAGATAAATATATTACACTAATCCCCACTTCTACCATTTTGTTGAGGTGAAAAAGTCTCACAATAGGAGCAAATGTGTCAAGTTTACATGAAGGGGTTCAATTTGCAGGGTAGATGAGCCTTTATTCATCTCAGGCATCCTCACTGTGTCTGTCTCTGACCTTCTCTTCAGCTCCTCACATCTAAGTTTCTTCACCCTCACCTAAAGGAAGAAAAATGTACAGATGGGTATCATAACTGTGCAAATAGTTCCTTTGTGAATATTTGGATTTCAGGAGTAAGAAACAAAGTTGAGCTTGTTCAGCTTCCAAGGTTCTCAAGAGGTACCTCTCTGACAGAGTTATAGTTGCCCCAAACAAGCCTTCCATACATTGTATTAATCAAAAGGGAAAAATAAAGGAATGGCAAAATGTCTTCAGAGCCTTTTGCTTATGAGTGATGATCCTGTTAGTGAGCTGGAGAACCATTCCCCAAGCAACCCCCTGGAGCATTCCTGACCTGGAATGCAAACTAGGAAGGTTATGTGTAATAATTGGAGAAAAAAACCCCAAGTCATTCCTGCAAAGGACCACTTATTACCATGTTATACATGTATATATAACATTGTGAATAAATAACTAACTGGATGGTGTTGACAGCTTTTCTGTGTCTAGCAGGAATGAATGAACTTTTAGATACAAATTGAGAGCTGCTTTTGAAGCGGAAGGACTTTCACTTACAATGCTGGATCAGTAACTGCGTGAGAATTGCAAATCCATGTTTCCATGAACAAATAGCTGCTTCTAGTTTATAAAAAAATATAAGAACAGAAGGAAAATTGTTGTCTTGTGGGCTGCTCTTCTGCAAATTTCATATGCAGGGAAGTTCTTCTGTAGCATAAGTCATCTGGTTTATTGGTAAACTAAGAAGCCTGAAGAGAGAAAGGGGACTGATACCACATGAGGTGCAGAAAGTCTCTTTAACTGCAGAATCTCAAAGCAATATTATTCTGTTTCCCTCTCCGCTTCTCTGCTTATGTTTCCTGCTCAGCCCACAGTCTGTTTGCCCAGTGCTGTTCCAGTGCAATGCATAATGTAGAAATATTTGAAATGGGAAGCAGTTAGGGCTATTGTAACAGTAAGAATGAAGTATTTAGAAAGCGGGACATTTTAAAGTCAGGGTAAGGAGAAAGCAGCAATTTCTGTTTCTCAGTTTCTGTGTTTCAGAGCTGGCTGACCACACTAGAGGCATATGGCACAGTAATAACACCTATGGGGAGTGGCGTTGCCATCTGGGCCCAATGGATCTACGCTGATTTACCCCACCTGAGAATGCAATCTGTAATCTTTCACAGGTGGATTTGGCCAGAACGAGAAGTAGCAAGAAGAGGAAAAATGAAAAGCAATGGTAACAAAGTTACCACAGTCTCTTTTGCTTGCAATGAAAAATCACTTTCAGACTTTTGCAGTCTCTTTTCATCTCCTTTTCTGTTCCCCCCTCCCCCCCCATCTTTTCCCCCGTCATTATCTTTTACTCTGCTTGTCTTTTATGATTGGGTACTTTGCTCATTCCATCCTGTGTGGTAGTGATGCAACCTTTTAGTGGATGTTCGGCCTCCTGATGGACCTGGGTCACGGCTGCAAAGCCTGTCCCTCAGGCTGCTCTGCCCCTTATTCTGCTGAAAGAAAGCTATTCCTTACAGCTCTCTTCCTCACATATGACCACCAGACCTGTGGCACCATTACCCCCAAACTATCAACATTTAGCAAGTTGAGAGTAGGGAAATTTTCCAGTGGTCCAGCCAAGTAAATGCTTATGAGGACACAGAGCATACACAGTGCCTCTATGTATACACAGAGGAGATGATCTAAAAGTTTCCTGTTACTGTAGTAGAGCTACTAAATGGAAATTGACGGAATGTGAAGAACATTATCATGGAAACGTCAGCAAACAGACTAGCCTGTGGGAAAACATCACAAGAAAAGGAAAAAAGAGATCCCCTCCACATTTGAACATTTGGATGAAGTGCTAAGCTGCAGGGGTCGTTTCTTGAACTAAATGTCAGTGCTTTGGGGTCAGTGACCTTACCTCTACAGTACTTTATTGGTAGTGTGATAGATAATTTATAGCTTTAAAAAATGCTGGAAGGACATACTCTTTCACGGAACATATGGTTTGGATTTGTACTATGTCCATTATTCTTATTTCTGACAATGTATAACAAGTCTATATAAATTTGTTACCAAATTGCTATTTTCTAATAGATATACAAAGTTTCCATTATTTGATGATATTACTGTCACAGGGGTACATATGTCAAGCCCAAAAGCTCCTATGAAATGTATGAGTATGTGCCAGGATTTCATTTGACATATAGACTTTAATTTTAAATGCAATCATATAAGCAATAAAGTTTCACTGTTCCAGCTTGAATTCCTTGTAATAATAGCCTTTTGTTTTTTTCCTTCTTTTAAATAAAATTGACACTGACAGCATATTGGCAAGGTTAAAACAATACTGTTATTACAAGCATTTAATCCCAATAAAAAGGAAATAATGTCTTTTTTTTTTTTTAAGTATTCCTTTGAAGCATTACTGCCTGATTACTTCATAATATCTTTATCTCTTAGTTATTCCTTGCCAAGACTGTGCTTCACTCCTCTGCCTGTGAAGAATGTCATTTTCTCCCCAGAGAGAAACAGAATTTCTTTCAGTGGCTGTGAAATTCTTTCCTATTTCTGATACCCTTACAAGGATCTCCAACAGTGATTTATCATGGGAAATGGGTTTTAATTACTACCATAATTTGCATTGACATTGCAACAATCTGTAAGCTTGTTTTCGTTGTTTGGCCAAATGTGACTGTGCGCATAAGCAATAACTTGCCATTTCCTTCATGCTGGTGACACTGAGTTCCTGTGACCTGGAGAAATTAGTGCATCATCTGCTCCCTCATAAGTCAATGGGGTTTTTCCTTCAACTTGCATGGGAAAAGAATAAGGTTCCAGGTAGGAAATGGCTGCATGGGCTGCTTTTTACACCTTTGTCTTTACAGAAAGCTAATCCTTTCATGAGATTGAAGAAAAAATCATACAAAACCTTTTGTTTCTTTCATTATACTATCCTAGCAGCCAAGGGTCACTGCTGAAATGTTATGTCTGCTAGAGAGACTGCCAAGTTTTGTCATTAAGCACGATCACTTGGGAATGTTCCAAACATTAATACTTTTATATTTGAGATAATGATATTTTCAGTCAAGTAATATGCAATTTTTGCCAAACCCAAGCAATACAAATGCAACTTCTCTTTGGTCATATTGGCAGGACCTGTATCACGTGGCAGGTGTCCTCCACAGCTTTGGTCCCCTGAGAGGTTGCTCTGGGGCCCTTCTGGAACATTTTGAGGTTCCCTCTTGACTTTGAGCCTGGGTTTCCTCTGCAGAGCTAGCCAGGGTTGTCTGGAAATGATGCACATCTGAGTCTTGTCCCAGAAGAAGAAACACTCCTGGATCCCACACTGTGGAGGAAGAATTTATCATTGCCTATTCCCATTATTCTGCCTCTCTGTTCATTTTATGACAAACCATAACAAAACAACTAGAAAATGTTCAGTCTTGCCATTATTTGTAGTGTAGTTTTCAAACATAATTTGTTATTTTCACTTCTCAAAAATCAAGGTCTGTGACATGGCAATTCTCCTATTTTCACGCCACACATTAATTCTAACTTCACCTGCACAACAAACACATTGAAAACATAATTACTCATCCTACCGCCACTGGAGATCAGCAATTCCCCATCAACACAGAAAGAAATCAAGAATGGTCTGTGTCCTGGTTTAAAGAACAGGTGCCTGCCAAGGCCAAGGAAGGCGAGAACCTCCCTTGGAACGGAAAATATGACTCCCTTCCATCCTAATTACTATAACTTTGAAATTACTGGACTTTCAGGCAAAGATATGGGAAATGGAATAACAGTTCTTTACTAGAATTTATACATATATATATTTTTATATATATTTAACAAGGCAAACAAACAACAACAGCAGCAACAACAAAAACAGAATCCCGGCTGCAGCCGCCTCTCGGCCGCGGACACTCTCCCCTTGCTGCAGTTCCAGGCACAGCCAGCAGGGGCGCTGCTGGCTCCCGGCCGGGCAGGGCGGGTGCGGTGATTCCTCCGCTCCTGCAGGGGGCGCTGTGCCGGGAGTTCGGCCGCCTCAGCCACCGGGACAATGGCGGTAGCGATAGAAAAGGGGGTTTCTGTACAAACTCCTGGGGAGCAGCTGGTCCTGCTCCTGTCCAGACAGTAGCAGGAACCTCAGAAGCGGCAAGCTGGAACAGCAGAGGTGGGCACACCTGGGGTGGCAAGCAAAGTATAGCAAAAACTCTGAGGTGCACTGGGTGCCAGGTTAAATTGTGGCAAGAAAAGCCTGAAGCAGTCGCAGAGAACAGCAGCCACGCTCCCACACGCAGCTGGGAGAGGCTCCCTCAGCGCTGGGGGGAGGGCATTGGGGTCCCGGGTTTTCCCTCAGGTACCTTAGCAGATGGTGAGGGTCCTTTCCAGTGAGAGTGGGTGTTGAACAGGTCCCAGTTCAAAGGCTGCTCTTACAAGCAAAGGCTCACCCACAGCAGGAGAAGCAGTAAAGGGCTGAACTCTGCCATGGCAGCAAATTCTCCCCACAGCAGCAGCCTGGCATTGACCACGACTGTCTCATCTCTGATCCTGAGAGAGAGAGAGAGAGAGAGCTAAGCCCAGCCCCTCAACCCTCAGCCAGTATGTCACCATATCTCTGCATTTCGCAAGAGAAAAAAAATAAAACCAGCTAAGAGACTGCAGCCAGCTGCACTCTTGCCCCCACATCTTTTGTCTGTCTTCATTGTATCNGTGGGTGTTGAACAGGTCCCAGTTCAAAGGCTGCTCTTACAAGCAAAGGCTCACCCACAGCAGGAGAAGCAGTAAAGGGCTGAACTCTGCCATGGCAGCAAATTCTCCCCACAGCAGCAGCCTGGCATTGACCACGACTGTCTCATCTCTGATCCTGAGAGAGAGAGAGAGAGAGCTAAGCCCAGCCCCTCAACCCTCAGCCAGTATGTCACCATATCTCTGCATTTCGCAAGAGAAAAAAAATAAAACCAGCTAAGAGACTGCAGCCAGCTGCACTCTTGCCCCCACATCTTTTGTCTGTCTTCATTGTATCCATCATTCCCATCTCTTAGGCAACAAATGGGAGAAAATTCCCTGATAGAAAGAAATAAGTAAAAAAAAAAAAAGAAAAATCCTAACATCCAACAGTCTGCTCCTACATTTGACAAACCTGTGTCTGCTATTAGTAATAAAAACAAGAAGTGCATATCAGCTAATTTCATGCAAAGATCCCTGTAGCATTACAAAGGTTGAATTATCATCATCTTTGTTTTACAAATGGCCTGCCAGTGTAACAATTAAAACTGTTATATCATTGTTCCTTCAGCTAGATCTTTTTAATCACTAGTGGCCAGGGATGAGCTTAGAATTAAATTCACATGCCAAGTATCATACTAGTATTTAACCCTCCTCATTGTCCCCTGGTGATGTTTCACGGAAATAAGAGCAATGAGGTTGAACATGTAGCTGAGTGCTGCCTATTTGTAAAAGGACATCCCTAAGACCGGTGAATATTCCATTCTGCCAACAGTTTGAGCTGTTCCTGGAGTAGAGCAGGATTTACCTAGTTGGGCACCCCTCAGGAAGTTGTAAAACCAAACAGAGAAGTAGAGCTATAAACGTAGGGTGATGTCAAGAAAGAAGAAATGGGTCAACAGCATTTATGATTTCAGAGCAGACAGTCCTTTAGGAAACAAATTGCCGGGGCGAGTCTGTCAGTCTTTTCTTTCTATATGTGCACTGGAAGGTTCTGAGATTCTTTCATGGACACAAGACAAAACAGTTGGTAAGAAATTCATCTTTCCAGTCAGGTCATAGAAGGCTAATCTGTGACAAGAGAGCAAGGCAGTACCATTTGCAGCCTGGAAGGCATTGGAGGTGCAGAAGAAGAGAGCAAGAGTAAAGTCCTGAGCAGAGCCAGGGTCAGTCCAGGGGTGAATGAGATGTCCTTATTGCCACCCCAGACCTTCAGAAAGCTGCAGATGCTAGCTCAGCCTCCTTCTAGTCCACAGGGAACACCTGCAAATGGAGCCCCTTCTCTGTGCTGATGGGGACACTCCATCTCTATGTAACTCTCTGCTATACACACTCAACAGCAATATAATTTGGAATACATTTTTTCAGGGACTCTAACTTCACACAGGAATGGAGCAGAAACCCTGAAATAGATCTGACTGGAATTTTGGTCCAAAAGGATTTTTTAGATTGACAAGTCTAACTTCTGCTAGTACATAAGCTAGAGGATGTCACAAATACATCTATTTCTATTCTTTAGGATCAAAGACTGATTAAACTAGGAAATTTCAGTCTTCAGGTAGCTTAACAGTCAAAGCTACAAGCAAAGAATAGGGTAGGCTGAGAATCCCAGTATCTACAAACCCAAGAGATACAGCCAAAGAGCTCCAGCATGAGAAATTTGAGGCAGCCCCTCACCCCCCACAGAACCTCTCTCAAAATGAGAAGTGGGAATTCCTTCCTAATCCCAATTTGTGGATCAGTATTAATCTTATGAGCAAGAAGTGAGGGTTCAGGCTGAGAAACTTCAATACCATCTCAAAGCAGGTGTGCCCCTTCTGCATTCCCATTGCTGGCTGTAGTTGATCTCATGCTTCAGGGGAAGGCAAAACATGCCCATGAGCTCTGAAAAGCGTATAATTACCATTTGGACTCTGAGAGGAAAAATCCCTTCCCCATATATTTGCAGAGATTGAACTGTCTTACACTGAGCTGGAAAAGGCTTGAATGAAATACAAGCAAGACTGAGAAGTCCCACAGCCAATGCAAAAAGGGGGTGAGTATGGTTTCACACACTTATTAGCCTGTCACAGGCTAGTTAGTCTCCAAGAAGTTGTGACAAAACATGTGTTTTTCAAAGTCTGTAGTCCTATGTTGATAGTGCAGCATTAACTTTTCCTGTACTACTTGTCAGAATGATGGTGTTATTTTTATGTTACAGGGACAGTCATAGCAAAAGATAATGGAAAGAGAGTTGCCAATTATAAAACCCATTTTCTACTTTTGCTTTTTCCCACCTGTGTGCTCATGCTTGCCTTGTCCTTTGAAACAGGACAGGCCTCCTCTCTTCAGCAAAATCTTGGCAGTGCTAGTATCAGCTTTACAGCAGAGCCATGTGGATGTTTATGGCAATAGCAGTGATATTAAATGCAAGAGAGAGTTACAGAAAAGATAGATTTTTGCTTCTGGACCTTGTTCCACTCCTCTGCCAATACCCCCAGTTGGGCAAGTTGTTTGTCATTTGTACATGCTGAGCTACTCCTTGGCACTGGTTATATAGTTATTAACTTTTCCTAATGATTCTACAAGCCTGTGTGAACAGATGTATCTTAAGTTTTACCCAGTTTTTCCAGTTCACGTGGAATATAGCAGTAACCTCATCAGAAGTGGGTGGACTCTTGCAGTACTGATAGAGATGTATTCCCCATCTTACTTCCTCCAGATTCATAGGCATTTTTTCATATGCACTTCAATTATAACAATAAAAATATCTATTGGATATCCATACATTCCACCAGCATGCATGGTAGATGCCCCCTGTCTGGGTCAATGCATGTAATAGTTTGTCTCCCATGGAATTAATTCAATTCAGCTGAGTCTGAGGAATCACGCACATGAATTCTAATAGAAATGTACAATATGTATTCATAAAAATAATAATCTCAAAAGGAGTAGCCAATAAGTAAACTCCAGGAAAAATAGAAGAAAATCCTATATTTTGTGAATTCGAAGGGATTGGAGGTATGAAATACATGCCTTTGACTGTAAAATTTACATTGCACTGTCTTGTAGGTGATGACAATTTCAGGCTACATGGCTGTTAGTTAATCTACTTTTCCACAGCTGTGTGAAAGTGCCTAATAAGATGCTTATCCCCTTATAAACCCAGACTTCAGTAATTTAAAATCCTAACACTTTTTTAAATTTAGCTCAGCCTAGCAGTTCACTATTTTAGCCTCGGAGGAGTCAGAGAAAAGCTCTCACAGAAGGATACAAAACCCCAAACTAAATTCCTGCATGTGTATCCAGCTCATGGAGTTTTATTAACTACTTGTCTTTGCATGGGTAGCCACCATCCTTCTGTGGGCAGCCCAGCACAGAGCCCTGCTGCAGGGACATCATGCTGTCTGTGCTGTGGTTAGTCCTCAGAGGGTGCTGTAAGCCATACCCAGCAGCTGGCAGGTGGGAAGCAGGGTCTCTGTGGATGAGTGAAGTAAATACTGTGAGGTGAGCGAGAAGCTATTTCCTTAAACTTACACAGCAAGTGGCTGTTTGAGTAGGGAGCAGAGGTAGGTCTTCCCTTACTCTGCCTCCCAACAAGCATCTCCTACAACTGTGTGTGCATTTCTACTGTGTGGAAATCACTTCTTTCTGCTCAGTTTTGTTAAAGATTTTCAGCCTGTTCTTACTTTGAATTCACCTCGCATCAACTTCCAGCATTTCTACTCCGCTATGCTTTCGTCTTCAAGGCATTCTGTTGCCAGCTTGCCAGCTTTACTGGCATTCTCCTGGATATTCTATATTTTCACCTCCTTTGGGTCCCCAGCAGCTGTTGGACTAGTGAAAAAAGGGAAGTAAAATATTGGCCAACAATGTAAGTAGAGAAAAGGATGACCAAAATACCTTGGAAATCTGGGTAGAATTATTTCATACACTCAAAGGACCTTATTTTGATTTTTCTGTTTTAAACACATCTGGACTTTAGAAGGATGAGAGGTCTGAGTCCTCTGCAAAATCAAGTGAAGTTGCAAAACAGATCCAGATACCAGTGGCTGTGTGGCTCAAGGACTGATAGCTAGAAGCATTGAATATACATTGAAGTCCTTCCTTGAAGCCTGTTTCTGCCTAGAAATGATCTAATGCCATTATTGTCTGTTGGCTCATAGGCATGCTGTCTCTGGAGTGCAGGAAATAAAACCTGGTGATGTTTGTTCAAGTTTTGGAGAGTGCTCACAGTCACTATTTCATGCCTTTTCAATAACTTCATTGGAGAGAACAATTATGGAATGAAAATGCTCTCATTCCTCCAGACCAGAGTTGATTATAGCTCTAAGTCAGGACTAGGATATCTGCTCCGTGTTGCCTGGCAAAAAAAAAGAAAAAAAAAAAAGAAAAAAGAAAAAAAAGAAAAAAAAAGAAAAGAAAAGCATAATGTTTAGTTTCTGTTCAGAGAAAAGTTTGCCTAGTTACTGACTACAACAGATATGTGAAATGTGTGGCCCAGGCACATTCAGACCAATAGACTATGACAAAGACAGTAAGTTGCCTGATTTATCTGCTACCTGAAATCAAATAACAAAATAATAATACACTTCTCTTTGTGGATCCTTGTGCAGATTAGGGCTTTTAAGGAAATAGGGGCAGACACAGCTGCCGTGGGAAAAATAAAGATCTGTCGAAACTAGAAGATTTCATGAAACTATTTGGGCTTTCTTAAAACTTCTGTTAGGAATTAAAAGAGAAAATTTTTTAAAGAATTACAAAAGTGACTGGTTTGATATTTTCTGATTCAACCCTTTATTTTTTCCTATTTTTTAAATTAAAAATAGCCCAAAATTTTAAATGTTATGAAACCCAAAATGTTATAGTTACCCAGAACTTTCCTCATAGATGTTTTTTTTCATTTCAAAATGAAACCATATTTCAATGTCCTAAGAGGCCCATGACAATGAGTTTATCCTCTCTTCATATTTCTATCATGTGTTTAAATTGTCTTATTTTGATGCATTCACTTCTTTATGTCTGTGTTTTGCTGAAAGTGTAGTACTCAAGTGTTAATATAAAAATACCTTAGGATACAGAAGTTAAAAGTCACATTGCAAGTGTTTCTGGATGGAAAAACCTTGATGTGATGAATGACAAATCTCAAACAAGGAATCCTATTTAACACTTGAATTCATATTCAATCTGCAGTGTAAAACAAACTATTTAAAGGAATTAATGGGAAAAGATGAATTCACAAGAAGTCTTAGGTAATGGAATTTCCCTTTCTGTGCTCTTGCAGTATGTTTCACTTTGTGTCTTATTTGCTTGGATCCATTCATGACATAATATTCCCTTCCAGTAAGTCATCCTATCTTTTTCTTAGTATTTCTAAAGCACTAATACATCTAACGTTGCTTCACTGCAAAGATGCCAAGAGTTTTCAGGATTAAAAGATTCAAGCAGGTAATTACACAGATATTAAGGATCTTTACAGTTGTGTTACATATATTTTTCTTAATCCTACCAGGTGTAGAAATCCTCACATTTCAAACCAGAAAATGACTCAAAGGGAGAAACACCTATTTCACTGGATACTTAATACCTTAGCTAGTGACTTCTCAGTTGTCTGAAACATTTATGGTGGTTGACTAGTCTTTGCAAAAACTTAAACGAGGAATGGGACTAAATGAGATGCCATATTTATTCACCAGTTCTCCTCACTTACGTAACATACTAAGCATCATGTAACAGAGAAGCAAAGCATCACATTATTTTCCCCAAAACTAGGATGCTTTTAATTCAGTTAACTTCTCACAGAAAGACACAGTCTGCTGTAGACATTTATGTAAGTCAATGCAACCTCTAAAAGCTGAGCACCTATCCTGCCTTGATGCCCCCGCCCTTCTCCAGCCCAGCCTAGGTGACAGATGACCCACATGGTTGGCAGAGGAAGCAGAAAGCTCTTCAAGAATGCTAAGAGCTCTAAAAAGCATGGGGATGAGTCCAAATTTCAGGGTCCTGAGAAATGTCTCCCTCTCTGAGAAAAGTCAGGTATAGGGTACTGCACCTCAGGAGGAATAACCCCAAGTACCAGCAAATGCTGGAGGCTGACCCAATAGAGAACAGCTCTGCAGAGAAGGATCTGGAAGTCTTGGTGGAAGACAAGTCAACCATGAGATAGCAGTGCCCTTGTGGCCAGGAGTGCCAGTGGTATCCTAGGGTGCATTGGGAAGAGTGTGGCCAGCAGGTCAAGAGAGGTGATGGTGTCCCTCTGCTCAGCCCTAGTGAGGCCACATTTGGAGAGCTGTGTCCAGTTCTGGGCTCCTCAGTACAAGAAAGACAAGGAGCTACTGGTGAGGGTCAGCAGGGGGGCACAAAGATGATGAGGGGTCTGGAGCATCTCTTTTACCAGGAGAGATAAGAGGAGCTGGGCCTGTTTAGTCTGGAGAAGAGAAGACTGAGAGGGGACGTCATCAACACCTATAAATAACTCAAAGGCAGGTACCAAGAGGATGGTGCCAGAGTCTTTTTGGTGGTGCCCAGTGACAGGACAAGGGGAAATGGCCATAACCTAAAATACAAGAAGTTTCATCTCAACATGAGGAAGAACTTCTTTACATTGAGGTTGGCAGAGCACTGGAATAGGCTGTCCAGGGACACTGTGGACTTTCCCCCTCTGGAGACATTCAAAATCCGCATGGACATATTCTGGCACAAACTAATTTATTAATTAATAATATATGGAAACAAAATCTAAAGGAAATCTAAACTAAATCTAGTCTAAACTAATTCTGTGATTTTGTGATGACAAAGATGATATTTGGATAACTAAGCACAGTCAGTCCCAGCCTCATGCCTCTGCAAATCATTGTTAGCACATCGTACTTTATTATATCTCAGTGTTATCCCTTCAACCCACATACATCAATACTCTGGCGCCCACAGCTTGCTCTTCTTCTACTAGTGCATTTTGCCAAAATTCTCCTTTCCTTTTAAGAGATCTGGAGTGACAGCAAACAGCTTGGCAGTATCAGATAACCCAAAGACAGGAGTCGCTTGGTGTTCGGAAGTTGTGTCATGTGTGTATACATAAGTTACCTTGAGGCTGCTTTGTTGTTTCTACCAAAGCTGGCCTGCATGCCAGATCACTGTTCCAGGTGAAGCTGATAAATGCACAGCTAGAACATTCTTCCAAATGTTTTCAGGAGATCCTGGTTAGACAGTTCCCAGGCAATGGAGAGAAAGTGTTCCCACTTCTCCACCCAGCTGGGCTTCCTATGCAGTCCTCCAACTCATCTATTTCTATTTGAGATGTTTCTGTATCTGCCTCTAAGAGAATATTTACACAGGGGATTGCAAAACAGTGAGAACCATTCCAAACTATATGTCTTTTGCATGACATACCTTGTGCTTTGAAAAACAGCCACTGATCCTGCTTAGATTGCAGTATAGGTGGCCAAGTTTCAGCTACCAAGGGTTCTGTTTGCAGCAAAATGGTTTCATATGTGTTTCCACAGATAGCATCCAGAATTGGAGAAGGATAATACAATAGACGCTGAGACCAAAGATGTCCTGACTGGCCTGTCAGCCTACCTAGGCACAGTTTCCCCAGCAAGACTGAGTCCTAGCATGTGGCTTCTTTCCACGAAAGTGTGTTTTCACTAAGCTGTGTGCTTTGATCAGAAATTCTTTACCCTGAGGACGGTGAGGCACAGGCACAAATTTCTCAGAGAAGCTGTGAATGCCCTTTCCTGGCAGTGTTAAAGGCTTTGTTGGATGGAGCCTTGAACAACCTGGTGTACTGGAAGGTGTTCCTGCCCATGGCAGGGGGTTTGGAACTAAATGGTCTTTAAAATCCCTTACAACCCAAACCATTCTACGACTCTGTTCTGTGAAGGAAAAGACAGTAGCCCCAATTGGGCCACGAGACACATGCTGTCCTGAAATAACCCAGGACCTGACTCACAGACTCTGAAAGCCAGAGGAGAAATCCCAGCAAGGTTTTCTCCCAGGCTCTCAGTCTCATTAAATGCATGCAGTTGCAGAGGTGTTCTGAAAATATCCAATAAGTATGGAGCACCTTTCTGCTTCTTTTCAGGCTGTAAACAGGTGTAACAGCTTTTGAACTTTCACATTTGTTTTACTTTTTCTTCCTTTCATACAAAGTCTCAATCAATGCAGGAGAGGGAAAAGATGGCACTCGGGTTCATTCCTGTTTTTAAATAAACCAGACTGGTGAAGTTTCTGTGACTGATGGACAAGCAGTTGTGTGATCTTAAAATTGCCAGGGTTGGAAGACACCTTTAAGATCATCAAGTCCAACCATAAACCCAGAAACCTTTGCTCACATCCACACATACGGTACATCCCACTGCCCCAGGCAGCACAGCCCTGCCCACAGCACTTCTCAGCAGCAGTCACTGGTGCATTAGTTAGCCTTAAACCATGCCCCAGCAATGTCCAGGACAGAAATGGACAGAACAAGTCCAGAGTGACTCAAGGGTGAATGTAAATAGTTAAATTATTCTTGCCATTGTGAGTCTATATCCTGGTCCCTCTTTATTTATCACGATAGATACCCTTGCTGCTCTGTTATGTGCTTAATCTGCACTCACACATTGAAGTGGTCAATTTAAAGCTGTGGGGGTATCTCCAGTGATGCTGTGGCTCTGATGCAGGCTGCAAGGTGGGACCTAGAGACCCCTTGTTCTACCCCCTGCCATCTCCATGCCCCCCACAGCAGATAATACAATCCAGCCCTTGCTGCATGCCATGCCATTGCATCCTGTGCCCATCCAGGCTGCTGCCCTTCTAAGATCACAAGTGGCATTATTTTACTTCTCTTAGACTTTGAGCCTGTTGTGAAAAAACAGAGTCAAGCTGAGACACCACCTGAAGGAATTTGGACTATTTCTGCTGTGTATTTGGGCACAGAGATTTTATTTGCCTGTAATAAGAAACATTACCTTCTCCTCCCCCCAATAAAATGATTCCTCTAATATTTAAGTTTCAAGACCATACACTGTGTTTATAACCCTCAGGCACTGAAGTAAAATAAGATTGAGTTTCCCTCAGGTAAGTACTTCCAGACACTTTATCTGCTATATCATTACAACTATACCCTATTTGTTACTGTACTGTGTAACACAATACTTGCATTATATTCCACATAAAAAGCTGTTTCTGCAGCATCTTGTCATCATTTCACGAACGCAGCTTTGAAGCCGTTTTGAATTCTGAATTCAGTGCATAACAGCGAAGGCTCAAGTGCACAACACCGTATTATTTACTCAGATGGGGTTAATTGCTGAATAAAAGAATGGTTCCTTTCAGTTTACCTTTTTACAATCTCACTCACACTGGATATGGAAGACAGGTAAGTCTGTGATAAATATCAAACTTTCTAATCAGAAACGAGCCCAGTCGTATTTGAAATCTTGAACTTAATCCAGAATCAGGAAATGCAGCCACTTGTGTTACTGTTGCTGAAAGAAGAAAATGACCTTTTTATTGTAGCTTACATTCACTATTGTACTTGTGAACCATGGGGAATGAAGCAGAAGAAATCCAAGGGCTTAAGGAGACCTTCTTTTAACAAGAAAACTGAAATTGGGTGCAATAAAAATATATAGCCAATATAAAGGCTGTGATTCTCCAGGGGAAATCTGTGACTTTGACGTGGATTCACTCCTAACAAATTATTCCTGCTTCCTAGCTACCATTAATATTTGCTTTCAGGCACCCATTGCCTTAAATTTTACTTGCTTTAGCCTCATCATGGGTTCATTTGAATGTAGAAAAATTAATAATCTACACCTCTAACAGGAATATAAAAAGTGAAATGATACTATGAATTATTAAGTGGAGATTGACTTTCAGCAAACTTTTTTATTTCTCAGCAATGATCCAGGGCAAATGCCTGCTGGATTATTTCATAATGACTCTCTGCTGATGACTAATTTACAGCTGAACTGAAATCCTGGACCAACATCAGTAACAGAGTGTCATAACTCAGTGGTGTGCTCTCGGACAGCAGACAGTGGTACCAGAAGAGACTAAATGCTGGACCAGAAAAGATGAGAACCACAAAGTTATACACATTTTTTTTGTGATGTGGAACTCAGATGGAATTTATACCTTACCTAAACTAAGATTTTTACGCAATCAGTTTATTGTGTTTATTATCAGTTTATTTCCCTTCTGTGTCAATATTGGCAGGGGCTAGATTTGCCAAACAGTTATAATAATGTGTGGGCATTTAAATTAATGGATGGATTTTAAAACAGTTTTAAACTTTTTCAAATGTTTTAGAAATACTGAGAGCCTTACACATTCCCTCAGGGCTGTCTGATCCTTTTTTTTTTCCTCTTTTTTTTTTTTAAATCAGTTAACTTAATTATCTTGAGAAATCAGAGCCTATCTATGGGTGAAAGTTTAGGTTTATGGGTTAGGCAGTGGAAAGATGTGAGAGCTTTCTGTGCATTTTCAAAAAGTCTCAGTATCTTTTAAAAGAGACTCAGCCTTGTCTTCTGATCCCTAGATCTCGTTTTTCACTCTCTGATTTTTATGATAAGACTATTTTTTTCGTTTTCACTGTTTCTACCATAAAATTATCCAAAAGATACTTAAAATGAGATAAAAATAAAATTTAAAAAAAAGAAAAACTCATAGGAAGTTCCTTAAGCTTGCATGCTATTGAATGAAGTACTGACTTTGACTGAAAGGGTATGAAAACTCATACTCATACTTACTCAAAGGTAAAATCATACTTTTCTGGAATAAGATCTTGTGGAATTTTTCTCATCAGCTCACCAGCTCTTACAGGTCACTGTGAAAATTTTCCCACAAGCTTCGGCTGGAACAAATGCTAGCCTTACCTAGGTGTTTTCTTGGCTGTGACAGGCAAGGACCATCCAAGGCCAGCACTAGCAATGCTAGTACCAGAAGATGGGAGAGTTGCTGAATAAATCCCACCAGAAGCCTCTGCCAGCAGTGCTTTGTGTGATTCCCTGGTGTCCCACTTTAGCAACTGTGGTTGCACTGTGCCCCCTGGGTAATACTATGTTCCCATATCCCATTAATGTGTGGAGGTGAAGCTCTCTGAGAACAGCAATCATTCTCAGGGTAGGAAGCAAGGAAGCAATTCTATAGTCCCACTTTGCTGCAGCAGAGATTTTAATTATTTTCTTCTTTCTTTTTTTTTTTTTTTAATTCAAGAAGGGGGAAAATAAGACCTTCTGAACTGAAAAAGAAGAGCAATGAAAAGCAAGAAAATACCTAAAACTGCAGTGTCAGTCTAGTAGCAAGGTTGAAGTTCAGATCTGGGAGAATTACATCCATGTCACTACTTTAAATAATTTAGAGTAATAGAGGACAGAAGGGGACGTACCTGGCCAGAAGTGCTGTTATGAAAAGCATCCATCCCTCATGATTAGCTCTGTAAATCCACTAATCTGTGTATGTCTCTAACCTGAGCACATAGCACTGACTGAAAAGCACATTTACTGAAATATAAAACTGGACCAGAAATCTGCCTCTCTTTTTCTATGTGAATATGTGTTCAAAAATACCTGTTACAGAGAAATTTCCACTCACTTCCACTCAATATTTATATGCATAGAGTGTATTCATACTTGCCATTGCATGAACAGTGTCTTCCAACACAGACTCTTTCCCTAATGTTCCTAAGATGTATTTTTATGGATTAGTTATGTCTTAGTTCTGCTGAGCTAAGAAGGCTGAACTGCCTAAATGTCTTCTCACATAAGAAACACTCTCTTCCAGCCATCCCATCCCTTCTGGATGAAGAGGATTCACACACAGTCTTTTCAGGAAGCTTTGTCAGTAGTGTTGACCTTTCCCTCCCTCTACTGGCACCTCCTAAGATCAAATAAACCTCTTTCACATGTATCATGCTGGGGAATCATAGACCCCCTGTAGCAGACCAGTATCCACTGATATTCCTTCTTTTCTGTTGTTTCATAGTAATGAAATAACATAACTGAAAAAATTTTGCATTTTTTACATAAAATTATGGCTTTATCACACGAACTGTGTTATTTTAACCTTGTGCTCCTATTGCAGACCTCCTCTGAGATGATGATGCTTCCCAGTTTGATATCATCAGCAAATGTCACTAATATACTTATTTCTCTGTGTGTTAAAGCAATTCATGAGAACATTTTCTGAGATAACTCAAAAATATCTTTCATGTACTCTGTCAATAACCCCTTCCTAGTCAGTTTTAATACCACTGCCAATTATCATCTCTGTTTAAAGATTTTTTGCAGTTTCAGCACAAAAACTGTGCACGACATATTTGTACCAAAAAAGAAAATCTCCCTCCTAGCGGTTTTGTAGCAAATAACAAGCATTTTGCAAGATTTTTCCTTGTTCCAAATATGCATTATGTCACAGAAGAAGGTATCACCTTCAGTCTGGTTTGATCTGCTTTGTTCTATCCATTTTGTACTCTGTTTTATGTTTCCCCCTGTCTTTTTTGATTCTTCTTTTCAAGATTTTCTCTAAAGCCTTGCGCACTGTTGAAACGCACCTAAGAAACCTGGCTTTTCCAGAATCTCTTTTCCTTCCTTTTTAAACTCCTTCATCTCCACAGTGGAGGTGGACCCTTGCCGCTGGACACCTGAAAGTTATCCCCTAAAACTGCAGGATGGGGGTGTTGCACAACTCAATTTAAATCAGGAAACTCCTAACCTGAGCTTCCATCTAAGCTCAGAGCTCAGGGACCATTTGTCCCTACTTCCCCAACTACACTGGATTCACTGTCGATGTAACTCTTCAGCCAACAAGCAGGGAAGAATGGCTGTTAACTTGTGTGGCATTTGGAAACATAGCATGCTGAATTCCTTTAGTCTAGTTCCAGTTCTGATTCAACAATGACTTTGTGATGGCACAAGAAAGAGTTAACAGAACAAAAACCCAAGTTCTGCTCCAAGTATTTTTACAACTTTCTTTACGCTACAGAACTGTGGAGAAAAACATCCCAAGGGTTGCTCTTTTTTTCCATTAGGTTGTCTGCTTTTACAGGTGTTGAGTTGCTGCAAGATCTGAAAATCTCCATACACGAAAATGTGATGGTGAGATGGTCTGGAACTGAAACACTCAACCTGCTTGACCCAATGCTTGCAGGTTTAAAACACAGTCACTTGCCAAACTGACAGTAACAGTCTGGAGTATGAACACCTAATACTATGAAGGCCAGAGAGAGAGTTTTCTCCCTGGTAGCTGGTTCACCTTCTGCTCCAGCTGTCCTCTAGCAGTATATATGAACTCTCTTCCTCAGCCCTTAGGAGAAGAGTCAAGTGGTCACAATATCTACTCACCAAACAAGTGCTGAATTTCACTTGTAATCTCCGTAATAGAAGACAGATCCAGCAAATTCTTTCCTACCATTTTTTTCCTATAAGTATTTGCAAAATATCTTTAAAATTGAATAACTTATGTACCATTATTCTGCCAGAAAGCTGAATCAAGATGAATATTCTGAGTCAGAGCGAACAGAGATGACATTTTTGGTGTTGAATCCTCTCATGGCCATCTGATTCCACCAGACTGTTGTCATGTTCATGGTATTACTGGACAATTCACTTATGAAGGGACCTCACAGGGCTTTTAACTGAGCCTATTACTCCAAGAAAGGTCAGCTGTTGGGTCAGCCCAGAGAGCTCAGGAATTTATTGTCAGCTCTTGAAAACCTCTGAGGATAGAGATTGTACAATCTCTTTGGTAAATTGCTCCCCTGCTTGATGGGCCACATGGGGAAAAGTTTCACCTTTTACTCCATTGAAAACCCACTTTATCCAATTTAATTGTTATCTAGTCCCTTCTAGGTTTTCTGAGCCCTTTACCTTCAGAGTTCTTCCCATGGGATCCCATCTACCCATTTCTTGAATGAACCAAAGCCTGGTTTCCTGTCACCCAGGATCTGTTCCCAGCTATTCCCCCTCCTCACTCCCCTCAGGATCTTCAAGTCCACTGGCTCATGGGCACTAAAATAGCAGTAGATGATACTGCTTTTCACATTGCCAACCATTTCTTCCTCATAAATAGCAGATCTAGCTCTGCATCATATCATCCTGATAGAACCATTCTGCCGAGAGGCGTCCCTGATTCTGTCCAGAAACCCGTCTGACTGTAGCATCCCATATTGTTGCTCTTCCAGAAAATGTTAGGAGATTGAAATACTCCATAAAATCAGGAGTCTCTGATCCAAGAACTTTCTTGAGTTGTTTAAAGAAGGTTTTGGCCACTTTCTTACCGTCTTCAGGTGGTCTGTAACACAGTCCTACCAAAATGGCATCTTTACTCAGCTCTTTGACCCTGGCACACAAGCTCTCACTCAGCCCATCATCCATCCCATACAAAAGCCACATATATTAAGACTGTTCTTTAACATGGAGAACAAGGTACAGTCCTCTTCCATGTCTCTCCTGAAGAGTATGTTGTCATGAGAGCCTATCCCATCATATCTGAGTTATTCCAGTGATGCTGTAGCTTTGTAAATACATACAGAGCTCCTGCTCCTTTCCCAGGCTCTGTGCTTTGGTGTACCTATACACCAAAAACAGCTTTAGCCAGTAGTGATGATGAAATGACAGAGTTTTCAATTCTCAGAGAAGTAAGGAGAGAGGCCAGCAGAACTGCCACCTCAGACTTTCAGAGGGCAAACTCTGGCCTGTTTAGGAGACAGGTTGAGACAGCGTATATTTTTTTTCCTTATGCAAAGAACTCCTTTCTCTGGAATTCACAGAATTCATTGCATTACTGTCTTTAACTGTCAGCCATGCAGAATAAGAGCATGTACCACCACAGAGAAAGCACAAGGAAAAGGAAGGTGGACAAAGGTAAATAAGATCCATACACATGATTAAGTAAAATATTAATCCATTTCATTTTTTCTGATCTCAAAGAAGATGTTAATCTATGAGGAGGAACCTGAATGAACTAAGAAGATAATGTATACCCTTCAAAGAACTAGTAAAAATACTGTGAGTGTGTTGCCTATTTTGCACCTCCCAAAGCATTATTTCTGTTACTAGAATGCAGAACCTGTGCATATTTCTAACATCTCTGAAGCTAGCCACAACATGAAGCAGATACTGGAGGATGTCCACAGATGACCAAGGGAATTTTAGTAATGTGACTGATTTATACCGCCAGACAACAAAACATGGGCAGGCTGATGGAGTAAGACTTTCACCATTGTAGAAATACTTGAGGCATAAATCGAATTATTCCCAATCTCAAATTAGAAATGTTGGGTCAATTGAACCTGATTTGTTCCAATGTGAGAGTTGTTCAGTGTGACTTGTTTCTATATGATCCTGCCCTACACATTAGAAAAAAATATTACCTGTTATTTTTTTTCCTGTTTTTCCTTATTGATGCTGAATCTTTCTGACCAAGAAACACCAAGAAGTCGAAGGTCACTCAAGACTTGCTCCAGTCTTTTGAGACAGAGTCCTCAGACAGACAGAACTGCTTTTCTTGCAATTTATTGGCCGCAAAAAGGAACAGAAGAGAGGAAAAGAGATGGCCCGTGAAAAAAGGGTGTTCTAGATTGCATCTGATCTGGAATTTCACAACTGGAAAGGTGGAAAGTCAAAAGGCTCAGTTTTGCCCTTTAGGTGTGGAAAAGTGAGTACGTTTTATAAATAACATGTTCTTTCCCTTGAACAAAAAATAATAGCATGCTGTACATGACATTCCTTCTCTGAATAGGTGAGAGTGACATGGGGGCAGCAACATCTGAGCTGAAGAGGGAGGTGAATCAAATTCTAACTCTTTTTACCTCTCACAAAAACTGCCACTAGAGAGGTACAAATCAATCTGAGCAGAATAACAGCCCAGACAATTCAGTGGTTTATTGACTATAACTACAAAATGCATTTTATTTTCTGTTTTATCAAAGATACAGGTATCAGACAGATGCACTTACCAGATACAGATTTTTGACCTGCCCATTTTGTGCTTTTCAAAGGGGGTTTGGTTTTGTGCAAATTGCTTTTCTATATCATTCTATAAAATTCTATAACATTCTGTTCTTTAAGGATTCCTGGTCCTACTAGCTGAGTCAGAAAGGTCCTCTTGGTGGCACATCAGACAGTCTGGCAGGCAGCTCTGCCCAGCCCACTGTCTTTTTTCTGACCCTGGCTGGAGCTGGGAGTAGTAGAGAACAAAGTCAGTCCAACATACAGATCCAAGAGCCAATGGGTCCGGATCCAACAGCTCCTCACCTGTTCTCTCTCATCTGGTATTTAAAGCATGGACTGCCATGAGTGAAACCTGGCACCTAATCTCCTAGCTTCTGAAAAGCTGGATGACCTTGTGATAAACCCATTAGATTCTGAAGGTCTCCCCTGGGGGTGTATTTAGCACTCAAGGGATCTTTAATGACATAATTCAACGTACCAAAATCTCACATTTTCTTCAGCCTTTGGCATTATTCTGTCCTTCTTTCCCAGTCTTGAGAGGACAACGAACGTAGATTTCCCAATGGTGTTATTGATGTGAGAGTATCACTGGAATCAACCAATTGAATGTGGGCTGACAACAATTAACAGTATTACTTACAGGCTACTTTCAACTGTACATATTGTGTAGATAGATTAAGTGCCCAATAAAAGGAGAATCTCTGCATCTTTTATAGCTTATTTGGGAGAAAGGAAGGCTCATCTTCTCCTGTCTGGTTCTGTAAGACAGACTGAGCTCTGAGCTTGTGGATGATCATGCCTGGGAGAATGTGAGAGTCAATTTCTCATCACACATGGCAGTTTGGCTACCCACGTGGATGTTTCAGTATCTGTGATGGTGCAGAACTAGAAAAATTACTCACCTGTGATTTCTGTGGCCTTCTTCCAGCAGAGATTTACAGCATCTGATGGCGAGGCATATTTTAGCTATTCCTAATGGATATAAACAGCCCAAGCTTGAGTCGTTATATGTTCTTTTGGATGCATCAGCCTCAGATACATCTTATCTGTCTTGAAAATTTGAAGTTTCACTGCTTTTTAAAGTCTACAGTATAAAAAAAAAAATTTACAGTGATTTATATAAGGCTCTTGCCTGGATTCACATGGGTAAATCTCTGCATATTGTTGATGTCTATCAGAGTGTCTGTTCAACAGGGTGAAAAAACATGTGTGCATCTCAGAAGTGAGGAAAAATGGAGAAATTTACTCATAGTTACGGGTTTGAAATTATATTCTTTTAGGCCCATATGAAGAAGTTTTCCAAAAATCCTGCAACCAATGCATTTTCTGCCTTTTTATTTCTTACATGCAATGCACTGATGTAGATGAGAAGATGAATACTCCTGTTTTCTTCTTGATTCTCTTTGGCCCCCTCTCTCCCTTTCCAGGAGGCCAGAAGAGATTGCTGAGGAGACCAGACATCTTCTGACATGGCCTACACAGCAAGGACACAAAGATGCTTCAAATGCCATGTTGCAGAAGGTACTGCTGTCTGTACAACAGGCAGATTTCTGCTCAGAAAGCTACAAGCTGGGTTAGTTTGCTCTCCAAATTCCACTGCTTGGAAAACTCCAGTTTGGCGGAGAGGTTTGGCACAAAGCTGGGACTGCTCTTTTCCTATCCTTACTGCCACGCAGGTGTGGGCAGACAGCACAAGGTGAGAAGCGATGGTGGTGCAGAGCTGCTTGGGAGGTGCTGCCAAGCAGGGGTCCTTACAACATGGAGCTCTTCCTCAACTGCATGCTATGGCAACTCTTACCACACAGGATACACAGCAACTCAGGCACACCAGCATATGTCATGGAGCTGGAGGGAGGCCACAGCACTGTGCTGCAAATGGGTCAGGCATGTGCTGACCAGCAGGGAAAGAGGTGAGAGATAGAGAGATGAGTCTGCCCCAAAATCATCTTCAAGATGTGCCTGTCAGCAGAGAAAGCATGCTCAGCAGCTCAAGCACTGTGCAGCAGATCACAAGCCTCATCAACCATGCAAATCTTGCACCTTGAAATTGAGGTTAAGGCTCAAGGAAAGCTAAGCAAATGCCAAAGGAGCTCACTCTGTGAACTTCTGACCAGGGACCAGATTAGCTTTCCTGCTACTTTATAATCACAGATCTACACTGCACACAGGATAGAATCTGGAGTGGTAATGGTTTTCCACACATAGACAGCTTTGGTGGCAGTGAATTCTTCTGCACAAGGTCCTCAGCCTGGTGCCTCAGTCAACTGCTGACTATACATGGAAATTGGAGCCAGTTTGATATGTCTTCTAAGCAACCCATTGCAGCAATCTGACTTCTGGTGTCATCCCAGGAATCCTGTTGGCCCTGGAGCCATTATCACCCCCCTGTGAGGGGGAAGGAGCAGGCTCTGCAGCCAAGCCTGCAGCCTGCACACAGCACAGCGTGGGCTCACATTCCTCCTGCACAGCTGTATCATGTTGCTTTCGTGGTGCTTTGCATGGTGTGAGGACAGTGCCACTGGCAGGCCTGAGAACTCCTGTCTGCTTCGTCACAAAACAGTGTTTAGGACCAGCTTCAGTTCCAAATTCGCAGTTCCTCCATCTGCACTAAAGTTGCAAGGGGGAAGCAGGAGGTATATTGGGGTGGGAACTCAGTCCCTGCAGCCAGCTCTAGAGCTGAGGGAACACTGTGAAATACAATATTGCCTGATCTGCAGGGGGACAAACCTGGAATCTCTGAGCTTTAAATGGATTAGTTACACCCCATCAAACTCATGTGGGCATTTTTTTTATTCAGAATTAAAGTGACCTGATTTCAGCATAGCTTAATTCCACTCATAATGCAGTGAAGGCTTTATTACAGCTGGTAAATCCTCTCTGCATCTCTGGTTAATTTGGATTAACTTTCTGAAGAGACCTTCCATGCCTGAACCCTGCAGGTGGTCGACTCAGTTACAGCATCTGTCACTTCTCTCTGCTAAGAGTGCCAGGAGAAAAACATGTGCTGAGACGGAGTGCTCCTCACTGCAGGCTGAAGGAGCAGGAGAGGGTCAGCCACCAGAAACTACTCCCCATGCAAGTCAACACTTAAAACACTTTTTTCCAGAGCTTAATGGCCAGCTGCCTCCTTAGGCAGGTACCACATGGTCTTGATGTCAGGGCAGCAACACAGGAGAGGAGACTGCCTCCCTGGAACAGGAGATCCTGTCACTGCCACTGTTGTGAGAAACAACAAGGGGACCAAAGCTGCCCTGGCAGCATCTTGTTTTCTCAGCTGAGAGAGGATGGGAAAGAGGTGCACCTGTGTGTCTTTTAGCCTTTTCAAGGTGAATGGCTTTGAGATGCTGTCTTGGCTAGGATGCCCCAGTTGCAGGGCTCCTGCAGACTGCTACTTGGCAAGTCTTTGCACAGGAGAGTTGATATTTCCTAAAGATGGTGAGTCTAATGGTCAAGGTGACAACCTTATGTATTCAAGTGTATCCAGGGCTCAGCAGCTGAGTGGTCATTCCTAGTTTAGAAATAACATGTTAGACGTCGGTCTCACAGATCTGCCACAGCCATTGGGCTTTTCTGCCTCTCTGGTGTGCATGCGTGTCTGTGCTTTCCAAAGTGACCAGAAAGGCTCTGGTTCTGCCTGAATCTGAACATTATTCACTTCATGAATATTTGTCTAAGATGTCTGGTTGTTAAGGCCAAATGAAGCCTTCACTTCCTCTACAAATATTTGTGCAATGACCTATAACTACCGCCAACATGCCTGCCAGCAGCCCATTACATGACATCCCATTTTACAATTAACTATTATCATTTGATAACCTCTTGAGGTTAAGAATACAGATGTAAGATCTCCAAGATTCCTAATGGGAATACTTCATGTCAGAAGTATGTTTCCCTTGAGGATGACATCACCACAGGGACACATATTTCAAATATTTTGGCCACCATATTTTGAAAACTTGTTTAGAAATACAAAAATGTTTTTTGAGCCTTGAAAGAGCTATTCTATTAGTCTCAAGTAAACATACTACCATTTAACTCTTTGGAAAGCCTTGAGCAAGAACAACACAATGTGTCACAGGAAACAAAATAAAGAACTGTATTGTAGCTGAAAAAATAATATGTTTGATATATATTTTTGATATTACCTGAAAATAGTTCTTTGCTGAATATGTCAGGTTTTTTTGTGAAGAGGGAGTTCAAATGGAGCCTGAGCTACAATTGCAGAGCAGGATCCTGAAATTTGGGGGCGTGAACACTAGTTTCAAATCTAACAAATGGTCAGTGTGCACAGTATGCCATTAGCTAAACTGAAACACTTAGTCTGAATCACTCCCACCTGTTGAGCTCTGCAGAAAGTTGTAAGTAGCTGTAATCTTACCTTTAGTTACAGCCAGAACTTTCACTAGTGCCTGGGTACTGAAGCTAAATCATTTGGCTATTAAATTCAGTAGAAAAAGGTTACGCATATGTGTATATGCATATACATGTATACAAAAATACATATGTATATGTTTTTGTTCATATATATGTATATAATTTGGATATACAGTTACATTAATAATTTATTAGTCATTTTGATTTGGGAATTTTTTTCATTCTTTTTTCTTTTAATGTCTTCTCCACTTCAATTTATGATGTGCTTTATATGTCTCTGATTATGCAACTGAGGAAAGCAGTCTATGAAATGAGCAGCATTTACTATACTTTCAACCACTGAAGCCTCCTTGCACTTATAAGTAAAGTTCAGTGTATTTAAGGATGCTATCCTACTGAGGAAAAGTACAGTTCATGGAGAAGTGCAGATTAAAGATTTCTTATGTAAGGGACTGAAATTCATTTAAGTAATGTACTTAGGGACAGGGAAGAAAAAAATCGGATTCTTGCCCCTCCTTTTTGGCAGAAGAATCACGACCAAATTCAGCTTGGACCTGTTACAAGGACCAACTATATTCCACCGTCAAGGCCATTATATATGAGGTATGACACTTTAAACATGGAATGGCACATATTAAATGCACTTTAATTACCTGAAGTTCTTCTTGTCACTGATGAACAGGTCAATAACTGCTCTAAGATGTTTTCTTACTTCCCATATTCATGCTCAATTAATTACAAATAAGCATTCATGAAGCATTAGACCATCATTCAAAAGGTAGAGTGAATTATATTATCTTTATAAACCTTCATTTACTTATTAATTTGACAATATGGTATGCAAAATCACCCAGATGACATTCCAGTGACAATTTTTAAATTAAAAATGAATATTCAAGTCTTCATTTAATAAAGTAAGTCTGTCTAGGTGTCAAATCTCATATATGTTTTTTGAAGGCAACATCCTAGAATTGCTCCCATTCTCAAAGACTTCAGAGAACTCCTAATAATTTGATAGACAACCCCTAAAGATCTGTTACATAGGGATGATAATAGGAAGTCATAATTTAAAAATTTATTTTAACTGAAACCTTAGTGTAGAATTAACACTAGTTATCTTTGTGACGTAGTTTGAAAGCCAGTGGTGGTATTTGAAAACATGGGTAATTTATCTGAAGCTTTAAGAAGGAAAATATACTCAGTTCTGCTTTCAACAAACTGTATTAATATCTATATAATACCTATATACCTGTATATAGACTTGTCTATTTATATTGTGAGACATATTAATTACATTAATTTTGAATGGAGTTGTTAAGGTAGGCTGTAGCTCACTTCCAACAGTTCAGACTGCCAACAGTTTGGATGCTTTGATAATGCATCTGGGGCACCTGCTTTTCCTTCCTTATGTGTCCAGAATCAGACTTAGCACGACTGGAATGCAGACTTTGAAAAAGCAAATTGCATCCTGTTCACATGAAAACAAAATACCTATTCTCTTAAAAAACATCAGTCAAAAAGCTGTCAGCTAAACTTTCACTGAAAAGTGATCCATTCATTTTCCACCTTATTGGGAAATCTGGATATAGGCTTTGTCTTAGTCTTTCTAGAATGGTTACAAAAAAACAGATGTGCTTTCTGGACTGAAAAGCTGCGACAGAGGAAAATATACATCTATCATATGGGATTTACATTTTATATTGCTGTAGAACTGTCCCCTTGGCTGTCTTTCTTGTCCTGCAAGATAACTATCTTTTCTGTAGGGGTGACCGCCTGCAATTCTGATTTCAGTGAAACACCTCCCAAAATAAAGCATATAGAGAATGGGACAAACACTCCCTATGTTTGGGGTTTTTGGTTTCTTTTCCTCACACTCCAGTCTCATTCTATTTAGGCTTTTATATTGCACTTACCAATTGAGTTTTTCGGTACATCAGCCTGATTGCAGACTGGGAAGACAATCTGATCCTATTAGGCAACATGGCTCCTGCCTGCATCTTTTTATCATGTTAAATATGATCACAACACCACTGTTAAGATTGCATTGGATCTGTTACTTGGAAAAATACCATCACTACCCTTAATTAATAAACAAGAAATTCAATGCAGAAATATTGAATTATAAACTTTGCCTAAAATACAGAGGCTGGTTTAGCATGGCTACCGCAAATCAATCTTTTTCTTATGAACACCAGTGTAAGGAAAGAAAAGAGAAAAAGAGATAGGCAGGAACTGAACTTTCAGTTGATAGACACATGAAAGTGCATAAAATACGCATTTGCTGGCCTAACACCCCATGAGAGAATGTTACCCCAAGAAGAAATGAAGAAATATTTGGAAAACACAGTGAAGCTCACAGAGTGATACCAAATTAAATAGATCTCATTTTTAGTTTTTGACATTACTAGACAATGGACTTCACAAATCACTAACACACACTGATTCTAACGTGACCTAAAAATTATAGGAACTTAGGAGAAGGAATAAAACCCCCTCAAATTCAGTTTAAAAGTACAGATGTCTTTGTTTTTTCACTGGCAACTTCAACACTATTGCCTTTGGACATTTTACTTTTTAGAAACATCTGTCCAATTTGGATCTGTCATACTGCAACTGTGATTAGTTAGAGACGTTACAAAAAGTGAAATTACTTATGCAAGTCAAGTCTACAGAGTTAGTATATCATGAACACAAAGTAATGAACTTCCTGAAAACAAAAATCTGAATTTCTCTGTTGTCTTTTACGCATGGACCCCAAACCACCTGAAAAGCATTATTTAATTACATATTGCTCAACATAGAGACAAGACATATACCAAAAACTCAGTGAGTCTCCTCGGAGATGGAAAACAACACATATTCAGAAGAAATGCAATGCCATAACTTAGGAGGATGTGAAAAGTCATTGAAAATTCAAGAGCACATTAAGTAGGGAGCCCTTAAATTATTTAGTTATATGCTAAGCTTTTTGGGTCATAATCCATGATGCTTAAAACCACTGGTGGATAATAGGGGAGTTTTCCCCCTAAAATATGACAGTGATAACTGTTCTGTTTTAAATCTCATTTATGAGAATTTTGAGATAAATTTTAGATCTGGACAAAAATTTTTAGACAAATAGTTTACTCACCAAAAATGAAGGACAACTGAAGCTGTTTGAACGTTTGGATTGAATTCAGCAAATTGTTTCAGCTAAACAATGTGGGGGAGGAATGTGGAATTCTGAAAATGTGAAACATTCTGTTCTAACATTATCAAAATTACAAAATTGCTCCTTTATTTTCTTCTTTTTAGTTAAAGCATTAGAAAAAGTGGGCAATGCAACCCAAAATGAAGGAAAGAGGGTGACACAGCACAAGAAAAACCTGGAGTGTGTCACACTTGGAAGCTTTTCAGTCTGACTATTCCCAGTTTGTGCAAGAAAGCCTCCAAACTAGAATGAGCTTTACCACAGAGAATAAGGATACGTGCACATTCCACATATTTCTCCTGTGAGTTAGAGCAAAGATGCACCAATTGAAAGCTGAAAAATGCTATTAATAAAGTCTACCAATTTGATCTCTTTGCTCATCTTACATAACCTGCTTGATGAAAAGCAGTTTAGATGGCTTCTCATGAACTCTTTTTGACAGAGCTATTTTTGCACAGGTCATCTTCTGCCTTTTAGTGGTTTAAAATATTGATCAGATAAAACTATCTGTACTCTTGAATTTACCACTCATTTTAGACAAATACTTCTCTTCAGCAGACTACTGTTGCCTGGAGCTGACAAGCTCAGGACAAAGTTAAAGTTGCCTTACCTACTCACAGGAGGACCGTGTCACAGCAGAAGAGACACTATCTAGTGACTGAGAAACATACTTTAAGCAATTTATTTCCCACCTGGCAAAGGATTGAGATATAGCTTGCTTGAAGTCTGGAATACCCCTTAAATATAATACACATTACTTAAAATGAGGGCACTATGGCACATATTGGACCAGTATTCACTTGAATTTGCACAAAGAGCCACCAGAAAACAGCTTGCTTGATAATAGGCAGGGCCAGAACCTTTACTCAAAAGCATGAGTGGTGTTCAAATGTCTCATGCATCATTCCTTCTACTGTAGGAAGCTGGCAGAGATGCAAAAGATTAGAAGACCTACAAAGATGCACATTTCAGGGATCTGCCAGATCCTCTATCCATTTTTGATGGATATTTGAGCCTACCCTCAAGGGCACACACAACACAATCCACAACACAAACCACTAGTACCCACCAGTTCACCTCAGGTTTCAAAATCTCTGGAGTCTCACCCCAACCTCTTGTTGTCATGAAGTCTGGACGGACTGGGCAGCCTTCAGCTAACTACTGGCAGAAATCCCAGGCTCAACTGTACTGGGGCTCTTTGGCTTGTCTATCCCACTAATAGCTCATTAAGCTCTCTTGCGAGGGAGGAACCTGGCATCCAGAGCTGCAGCTACTAAACTCCATCTACTCTCATCTGCATACAATTTGCTTTGTGGAGCTGAGGCACCACACTGTTGTGAAGGGAAAAAGTGATGCGGAGGAACGAATAGCACTCACTCATGACCCATCCAAACCTTGTTTTTATATTTTCATACATTTCTTTACTTTTGCAGTGAGCAGAAAATGGGAGCGGAGAACCCTTTGAATATGCATATGGCAAAATCACCTGTGATGCACCTGGCCACTGATGTAAATTTGGTTCAGCTTAGCAGTGGCTATATGTAGACTCACGTCAGTGAGTAAATTTTCTCAGCTATGCTTGTTTCGCTGATGATTTCTGGTTAGAGGGACTTCTCAGGACCCAGAAGTTGTTTCCGAATATTAGTGCATGGGAAAATACACTCCACTTACATAGTGAAGGCCTTTAGCTACCAAGATAACAGAGAACAGGGTTTGAAATGACCAAGAATGCTACACTGCTAATCAGATAGAGTCAGAACACATTATGAAATAGATTAACTTGCTCAGGTCTTGCCTTTGGAAGTTCTGGGTGTAAATGATCTCTTGCCTGTATAGTACAACTGTCCTTTTTCCTGCTGGCTTCTACAGAAGGCACCCAGCCACCACTTGTTTCAGTGTGCTTTTCTTTACCTAGTTCTCACTTGTAAAAAAAGCCCCAAAAAACAAAAGCAAAAAGCCCCAAAAACCAATCCAAACAAACAAACAAGCAAACAAAACCCCCTATCATAGAATACTGTTATGGAGTGTGAAATGTTTTCCATCTACTCTCCCTTGTCCCTCTCAAGTCTGCCAAATGATCTCCTCACACAAACGCTGCCTCATCTGATTCATCCAGATTAGCAAACATTATTACTTAAAGTATTTTAGGTCATCTGGCTGATTTGGACAGGCACAGGTCAGAAAACTCACAGAAGCAGCTCCACCAGCAAATCCAGTGGAGCAGTAGTATCTGTTGGAAGAGGGTGATGAGCAGGCAGAGTTGGAAGGGAAAGCGAGAAGGAGGTGACAGTCCCTTCTGCCCACCAGGCTGAATTTCATGTGTGAGATCCATTCTCAGGAGTAGTATAACTTCTTAGGCCAGGAAAAGTGTAGGGCTGTGAGCCATAAGGAAAGCTCTCAAGTTTAAGAAACCTACTTTGGACAAATACCAATAGGCAGCATCTCTTACATGAGCACAATATTAACAGCTCTATCCTTATATAACTAAAAGGGATAAAATATGCGGGAAAGGAGTAAAAGAGAATCTGAAGTTAAAAAGGAATACTGGAATTATGAATTTCACCATTATTTTTTACTCAAGTCAGAAAAGCAGGACTGCTTTTTATGAAGAGAAAGTATTTTTCCTTGGTCTTTGTGGGAGACAGACAGTAAAGCAAGGAAAAAAAGAGAGAATTCACAGTCTGTTATTTCCAGAGCCCTGTTCTAACTCAATCATTAAGCCAGAGCAGTAGTGTAATCACACCTAAACATGATCAGTTATCTTTACTCCTTCCCTCCTAACATATGTTTGATTTTATAAAGTGCTGAGGAAGAGGAAATTGAGATTACACTATTTACACATGTCCTGAGAATGCTGGAAATGGTTGATGGAATAAACTACAATGAGAGATCACCTTTCCTTCATTTCAAAGCATGTGATCCCTAATTTGTCTGATGCTGCGAGATGTTTTCTTCATGGGGCTCTCTGTCTCTTCCACTTTGGCAAGCAATGGAAGAAGATGATAAAAGAGAAACTGATCCAAATTCAAACACATACAATCTGGACTTTAATTCATGTTTGCAAGGCGAAGTTTTTCAATTATATAAATAAATCAAAACCTTCACAAAATCTTTTCCATGGCTCCCTGACTGTATGGTCAACAAAAAATAATACTTCTATCATGCATAACCTATGAAAACTGTCCCTTTATCATGAAAAAGGATTACAGCTATACTATTTTCACTCTTAGCTCATTTCCTTGGCTAAAATAGAATGCCTGAATTTCTTTTTCTTTTCAATACGAAATTAGTGCTGATGTAAAGTATCAACTTAGCAGCTTAGGAAACTGAACATGTTACTCATCCAGAGACCAAGAAAACCACAGGTAAGTGTAGTTTAGGGTACCCCCAAAACCAATCAAAACCGATGTAGATGGAAACCTATTTCAAGAAATAATTTGTTCCCCCTACAAGACATATACAATTCTTAGTCTTCCTGAGGACTTTGTCAATGGCAAAGACAAAGCAAATATGACTCAGAGTATATAAGTATAGTTATTAAATGATTTAAATTAAAATACAGAAGGTACCTCAAAGTTTAGGCACTGTTAAATATGAATGGAGATATATTTTTTATGAGATATGCTAAGGTTTTAGCTCTGTGTGTGCTTTTCTATAAATCTCTCTTTTCTTTTGAAGTGGTAAATACCTGTCTTCAGGATATTAAAGCATATATGTTAATAATTAAATTTATGATAAATTTATCAATACCATCAGTAATGAGAAAAGTGTCATTAATTACATTATTGATAATGAGATACATGTTGACATACATACATTAATGTGACACATGCAAATGCTTTGTCTTTGATTCAGTTGTGGGCTCATCTGTAGCCCACACCCATCTTGGGTCCAGTGGTGGAAGGAAATCACACTCTGAACTGTCCTCTTCACATCAGGATCATCTGGGGTCAGCAAAGGACCATGGCCCCCAAAATACATCAGAAAAGCCAGTTAATAATTAGTTATCGCTTACCAATGGTCAGGAGCAAATGAGTACAGAGGCAAAAAAAAAGGAGAAACCTAATTTGAACTTCTGCTTCTCTGTTAGCTGCTCTTGCACCACTCATCTCTCTGTCAACCCTTTGGTGGTGGGTTACTAACTAACTTAAGACTTCCTTAAATTCCTTAAATACAGTCTTGGATGGCTGGGTTTAGGATTCATGCAAATAGATGGGGGATTGAAACTGTGGCTGGTAGATGTGAGCCTGAGTGCATCTCAGTGAACATAAATGAAAACTAAATCTGAGGGAAGCTAGGCCAGCATAATGCACTCCCGGGATGAGGGGAGGCGGAAGAAGGTGTAAAATACACCAGCTCAGACTCCCTCCAGAGTTGGAGAACTCAGATTCACATCTGAATTTGGCTCCCATTGCCTGACTCAGAAAGGCAAACTCTTTCCAAGTCTGGAGACACCGGTACATTCTGTCCAAAAGCCTTACAGAGATTCTGCTCAGCTTGTCTAGCCCACAAATTAACTCAGCCTGACATATCTTCTGTTTTCCTCTGGAGGCACAGGCAGTGTTCAAAGAACCAGTGTTCAGCAGAAATAAGAATAACTCCGTGTGCTGCTCTGTGACCTGCAGCTGTGTGCCAGCATGGGCATGGGCAGGACCCCTGAGTGAGGCCACAGGCTTTAATGCTGGGGCTGCTTTCTTAGATGAAAGAAAATGAGAGTGAAATAGTCAACTATAGGGCAAATACACTGCAGAGAAGCCCACAGGATGCTTAAAGCAAGATGTACAGCGAAAAGTACACGAGAAAGTAGGGGCTGCTTGGCTTTTAGATGCATTGTAGTCATGTGAGCTGCAAGGAGGAAAAATCTATGGGTAAGGACCTGTCAAGCAAAAAGACGAAGTGCGTACCAATGCTGACAGCCAGTGTCTAATTTCAAACCGAGACTCAGATCTAGGAGAAGATACTTTGTACCAAAGTCCACCTACCGCACAGAAACTTTAGGCAGTTAGGTGGCCTCCATGAAGGCCACCACTGCTCAGACTTAGCCTGGAGACAAACAGCTTGACATTCAAGGCTTGGCTGAAGGAAACCTCATATCTTTCTCTAGAGCAGCCCTCTAGAAAGGAGCAGAGACCTTCAGGGACTGCTACTCCTTATCTTCTACAATCTCTGCAAAAAGCAACAGAGTAAATTATGTTTTCTTTAATTCACATGGGAATATAGAGACATGCCTAGAACCCACTGCTTGGGCCGGATCACAAGCCACAGTTCAGTCAAAATGGTGTTATCATAGCTGTTCAGAATTAAATTCTAGGAATTACACACCTGAGAAAATCTGAGGAAAACACCTTAATCTCTCTTCTACCATGAAAAATGTGGCTTAGTTGTGGAAAAGTTACAAAAGTAAAAGAAGATAAAATTCGGGACTTGCAAAATTTTTAAAAATCTGGCTTATTTCTAGTCATAACATCAGAACTTTCTTTTATCTGGGTCACCAGATGAAAAATAATGCTATTAGAAAAGGAGTGCCTCAGAAACTGGACACATGAAACTAGAATGCTGTTCTCCCTCATATATTAGTGCTGTTAATGGATGACCTAGAAGTGTTAATAAGGCACTCAGAGCTACTTTGAGCTCCATCCTTTTCTTTATAAGGAGCAGCCTCCAGTATCTCCCCAAATCCAAGCTGCACATTGACACAACAGGATGCATGGCCACTGGGAGCCACCTGCACATGGGGTACAGGGGTGGCTGGGTGCAGGAGCCCTAAAATAAGTGCTGCTGATGGCAAGGAAGGGCAGGGGGGAAAGCAGAGCTTTAACTCTGGTGGTGGTGGTTTGGCCCAATGAGGGAAGGCAAGGTGGAAACATTACAAGGAGGTGAGCAGTGTCAGCAGCCTGAGGCTCCATGAAGTGTCTGTGAGAGAGAGCAGCAGCCCCAGCACAGCTGTGTCCCAGAGACCATATTTGTAATGACTAGGCAAAGCACATGCCAGAAAGCCTGCCTACCCCTGCAACCATAGAAGTTGTGAGTGGATGCTTTGGGCCAGATTAATCCCTGTTGGAAGCTCAGAAAAAATCCAGGGGAGGTAGAGGCACAAAAAATGTGCCCCTTTATTAGCATCATAGCTTGAAAGCAAATTTTTGTACATGAAGAAGTGATAAGCAACCAAAACAATGTCAAAGCAAGAGAGGAAATTTCTTTCTAGGAAATTCTGACTCCAGTGTTCCTCATTGTTGTTCCTGCATACCTATCCATTCTCTCAAATTGCTGGTGGGAAATCCATTAATTATCACTCACTAGCAAAACAGAATAAATACCTCTTTAAAAAAGGGCTCCATGATTTGGTCAGCTTCATGGATATGGGCCAAGAGATTAGCACTAGATTCAGCCTGCTGTAAGCCCACACTGTGTGCAGGGAAAAGTTTTCCGGACATAGGAATTACACCTGAAAACTCTGCACTGTAACATGATAGAGCAGGTAACATCTGCCAGGTTATGAGAAATGTTAAATACACAAACATATGTTTGGGCAACCTCATGCAGACTTTTGTAGCTCGTAAAGAAGACACCTAAGGGGGTATGCTTTCAAGAGCTGAGGTTGATATTTTTCATTGGGGTGATTAATATTGGCTGGAAAGTGAGCAGAAATAGTGGTGAAAACTGGGAAAAATAAACTTCAGTAAAAGTCTCTGCAAAAAGGAGACGTTCCCAGAAAATGTTTAGATCACAGCCAATTTTCCTTCAAGAAAAAGTACTAGAAGAAACCCACCAGCCCAGAAACTGACTAACTCAGTGTTTTGATTGCTGCCAGGCACTTTGAGGTACAAATACAGGTTTTCAGCTAGAACCAGGCTGCAGGTGCAGGTCTGATGGCAATTCAGAAAGAGTAATAAGCAAAGCAAGTATCAATGTGCAAACTGCAACCACATAAAGACAACTATTCGTGTGTTTTTCAAACGTTATACACAGTTCAGTTTAATCTATGTCATGACTGACCACATAGAGTTAAATCAAAACAGGCTGTTAGAGGAAACAAAGAGGAAATGAAACAATGGCAAAGATATGTTCAAGCTGAAAATACCAAGTGGTCTTTGAGAAAACAATAGGGACACTATTAATTGTAAAATACCCTGTAGGCTCCAAGCAGGTTGGCAGCATTCACTTTTCCAAGACTGAGGCCAGAAATGAAGAGGACACTTAAGTCCTGAAAGCTTAGGAAAGCAGAAGAGCTGAGTGAGCTGCTGAGGGTTATGGAGAGGGTGTTGGCCACACACGGCACCCAGATGGAGTTGCAAAGACAAAGCTGCAGCTTAGCAGTCTGTTGCCAGCCCAGCAATGGAGTTAATGGGACTAAAGAGGAGCTCATAAACGCAGGGGAAGATTGAATTTCTGCCTCATATTACCCTGGGTGAGGGACAACTCATGGTACTGAGGTAGTTACTCAGTATCAGACTAATTATTTGTGATTTACTAGGTAACATCCAATATGGATTTCAATGCGAAATCTTTAAGCATGCTTGGGAAACAGAAGTGTGGCACAAGGAAAGGAGCAAGGAACATGACATATCATCATCCTGTGCTGGAGTGTGGCTCAGGTGTGGAAGCCCCAGGAGTGACACACAAGGCAATGCATCCTAGCCCTGTTATCATCAGGCTGCTCAGAGGTGCTGCTCCCAGTCCCAGGGCTGGCACAGCAAATGTCATCTTAAACACAGCTGCAGTGAGAGGTCTGTCCTGGGGAGCCATGTGTCCTCCCACAGGAACCCGCTCCTGGAACACGACTCAGCTGCTGCAAAGCACATGGGCAGCCTTGAGTGGGGCCATGGTCCAGAGATACTCCTGTATTTGGCACAAGGAAGTTCCCATCCCCAACCTGGGACTGGTGCAGTGCTCTTAGGAAGAGCCTCCCGCTCCTCACCACTCAGAGAGTGCTGCCATCTGACACCACAACATTTTCAGACCGTGACAAAGTTGGGCAGCAAAGGGGGACTTCAAGGTCCTTTTCTCAGGTAAGGATTCACATGCTTGGATGCCACAGGCTTGTTGTATGCTCCCTCATGGACTACAGTTCTTTCAGCCACCTGGATTTAAGTGCAGATTAGCCTGTTTGTGACTATATCAAACAATTACTTAGCTAGACATAAGAACTACTATTTACTCTTAAATTATTACTGCTAAAACCAGCTGGTTTAAAATAACAGCTATAACTCAGTCGTGTAGTTCTACATTGTTTGGTGATTGCCAACAATAGATACAAATATCTGTATAGAGACATTTAAACAAGAAGAAGTACATAAGAAAAACAGAACGAAACAAGTTAATGTTTAAATCAATGCCTATTCATGTTCAAGTCAGTCTTGCATAAAGTATTCAAGGTTACTTTTAAAAAAAATGTGAAAATTGTTTTGGATTAAACATGCTTGAAAACAAGTGCAGTTTTAACATGAATTGTTTTGATTGCACTTTAGTTTTGAATACATTTTGAAATAAACAAAACAAAACAGCAAAATGTTGCACTCAAAGTGATTAACAGAAGCCTTGACTTTTTCAACTAAAGCAATTTATCAAATCTAAATGCAATGTGTTATGCTTTGCTGAAACTTTCATTGGCATAAAAATACGCCAAATTCTTAGTGTTGCTGAGAAAACAGGTGACAAAATTACTTAGGAAATCAAGGAAAACTTCTAGGACATAAGGTCATAAAATAAGTATGAAAAAGCATTGTAAGACAAACCCTGAGAAAGTTCCCACAGCTATAAATAAAGGATGAATGTGAAGCTGGATAGGATAGGTTCATATTCCAGATCATTCATATCCTATATTGTCCCTGTTTTGTCACTATGTAGACTTGGTGGTACCTTCTGCCCAAGTCTTTGATGACTCCCTGGGTTTTATCAGGGAAGCCCACCAGGAGCAGCAGGCAGAGCCAGGAGCACCCACCTCTCTCTGAGGTCACCACACACCATTAAGTCCCAGGCAGTGCTGCAGTTAGTGGTGGTCACCCCATGTGGCATCCCTGTGGGTCACAGAAGGCACTGCCATGGCAAGCACCCACAGAATCACATCCCTGACCTTCACCCTGCACTTTCTCCAGCACTGCCAATCCCACCCAAGTAATCAAATTCTGCCCTGCATCCATCCACTTGGGGATGAGTCTGGGTGACAGCAGATGCTCTGCAAATGCTGCCTCTTTCGGCAGCTAATGTGCGAGGTCCTTCCAAGAGCTGTTGGTTGTATTTCCTTCCTCCTCCTCCACCAAACTGTGAGGACCCAGGGCAGCCTGTGCCTTGTTATTGAATGGGCAATGGTGCAGACCCAGCCAGCCCATAGCCACATGACGCAGGCAAGAATGGACAGGTGTGACCTTTTCTTGCATGGAAAACATTTTCTCTTTGACACCAGCTCCTGCTTCAGGATCTCTGTTGCCTCTACAGGTCTCTGTGCTCTGCTCTGGGGATCTGCAGACCAACATGGTGAAGAGCAGAGATGAGTGTTCACCCAGAAGAGCTGGCCAGCCTTCTGAGAGCATGCAGCAGAAGCATGCTCAGAGTGAGATGGGCTGCCCCAGACTGCCTCCATCCACAGGGAGGAGAGGATGATGAACATATTTCGGATTCTCTTCTTTCTCTTCCTGCCATCACCTACCCACTTCTTGCTCCTGCCACCTCCCTCTTGCTATAAGGCATCTAGATAGTCTCCAATCTGGCTTCTGACTTAGTCAAGTTACATCTCAATAAATAGATTAAATATTTTCAAGGCCCACTCCTACTAACTTGTCACTATTTTGAGGGACAGTAAAATTTACCAGGATGGGCTAGGTGGCCTCAGTACTTGAGAATATGCCATGCCATGTTTACTTTTCCATACAGATGTGACCATAGTGACCAGGAAATATCATGCAGAATTAAATAAATACATAAAAGAGAATATTTTCCAATATCTACAAGGAAATTTTGGAGGAGATGACTGATGCCAGATATTTTTTTACACTTGATGTGTCAGCAGGGTTTTGGCAGGTGCCACTAGTAAAAAACAAGAACATATTTGTGCACATTCAACACCCTCTTTGGGAGATGCTGTTTCCTTAAACTGCCATATGGCTTATATTCCGTATCCAAGGTGTTTTACAGGAAAATAAAACAATTTTTTGTCATATACAGAGTGCTTAAGCCTAAACAGATGAGGGGAAAACAGTAAAATATCATGATTAAAGGCTCCAAGCAGCTTTGGAAATAACTAGATCTGCTACAAAGAAGTTAAACAAACAGTAAGTGTAATCTAAATGCTATATAATTAAAGTAACACACTTGGAAGAGAAGTTTCAACAGCCCAACCCAACATACAGACAGTTTACAGTATATGCAGGGTGTCACTAGCATGCTCGCCCCAACTAGCAGAAGATAGACAGGCTTCTCATGACAGTGAATTCTGGGAAGAAATGTATGACTGAAAAATCTTGTGAAGCAGCCAGGAAAACAGATATTTTTAAAGGGGTGCAGTTCTGAGTCATCCCCACACCAAACGTTCAGCATACCAGTGCCTCTAGACACACTGCCAGCATAGTGCCCTCACCATGGGTGGGTCTGTACTGGTGAGTGACCACTGGTCAGCTCTATGCAGTGACCACCACTGAAAACTGCAACTGTCCTTCTTCCCAAGCTTCAGGGTGTCAGATAGTTGCTTGAGGAAGTGCAGCACTAAGATTTCGAGTCAAGCAACAGCAGCATATTGCTGTTACAAACCATACCCTGTTAAGTCCTTCACCAAGAACACAAAGATTGGGATCCCTCAGCTTTCAAGCGCTATTTTGCAGTTGAACACAGAAATAGCCTGGACCATACCACAAAACTATGAAGGTCTTCAATCTAAAACAGCTTTTGTATAATCCAGCTGGTTGAGTCCATGCCTTGTCTGGTTTCAGAGAGGTCAGAACTGCTGCAGAAGGCAGATCTGGTACACAGGGCTGGAAGGGCAAGTCCTGAGCCCTGCTGAAGGTATCAACATGACCTTCCTCCCCTGGCAGATAGCACTGGTCACGGGCAGCAATCACACCCTTGGATACCTGCTATTCAGGAGCAGGGAAGGTATTCTGAGAAAGAAGAACTGCAATTGAGGTACAGGGGAGAGGGTCGGCTGTCTCATCTGAGGAAGTCTCGTATGAGTAAAACTGAATTCAGACAGCCATGTCCTGTGACACAGTGCAGTGCTCTCCACCCAACAGCACAGACACTAAGGATTAGCTACAATGTGCCACTTGGTAGGCTGCTTGACATTTTGCATTATCTACATTTTGATCACTGTTATTTTTTATAGTATCTGCAAAAAGAGAATGTCTGTCTACCTTTACTGAACTCTTGCAGAAGTCAGTTGGAACCAATTTTCATCTTAGGGAGGACCTCATTTCACACAGCACTACCAGTGAGCACCAAGGCTTATCATGAGAGGAGTGACCCACTGGACTCCCAGCCAAGACATTCTGTCTGGCCAAGGACATCTGCATCCAGGCATGCCTCAGACACCAACCAGCCCACGGCTCCTCTCAGCATGCCAAAAGAGACAAGGGTCCATTTTAGAGGACAGTGGCATAACACAGAGATATTCTTATAGGGGGAAAAACCTGAGGTTCATCTTGGTAAAGGCAAAAGCAAAAGGAACTGACTGGTTAAAACATGAGATAATCAGAACACAATGACCTGCTGTTTAAATCAAGACTGATAATGCAGAGGGAGAAGAAATTAATCAAATACTGACACAACTATTCCATTTTAAAAAGTCAGACATTTCTTTTTATAAATAACCAGTATAAAACAATAGATAGTGAAGTGAAGGGACTGAAGGATATATTGTTTTCACCAAACAATGTTGTATTTGGGCGTAGAGGAACCAGTAATTATGATATTTTAGCAAAGCCTGGTTTTGGCAGCTTTTTCAGCATTCACATGCAGAGTGAAATGTCAGTTCCAAATATCAAATTAACAGTAAATCTAGTTCTCCCATTTCTTCTCAGCTTCATTCCATCGACTTTCAAATCACTGAGTGATTTAGAAAATCAGAGTGTTTCAGAAATAAAATATACTTGGTGGCATTTCAAGTCTAACATGCTCAGATGAGCATTGTACACTTCAGCAGATTGTTTAAGAGAAAGCAGCTACAAGAGTCAACAGACCTGACTCAGCTATGAAGTTACTGGAAAAATCCAAGTTGGTAGATTTTTAAAAATCTAAAATGAACCACATGATTTGGTTTCAAGACTTAAATGAAATTAACAAAATTATCTGGTTATGCCTAAAAAAAAAAAAGGCAAAACACCAAAACCAGTATCAAAAGGAAAGGAAGCAGAGAAATTAAAATGGCTTTCTAGTAATTCCAGTGCTTGCTTGATTGTGGGGATAAATCAGCATATCAATAATGCTGGTGAAATTCCTCCAATTTTATGTGGAAAGCATATTGCATTAAATAGACTTTAATCTACAGATCCCTTGATTATTAAAACTCCCCACAATCAAAACAGGGTCAAAAGGCAAACAAATGAAATGAAATCCAGTGATTACAAAAATAAACAACTGAGCAGTAGATGGTAATTTTATGAAGCACATGCAGTAGTTCATATCACAAGGGTGGAAGGACTGGGAAAAAATACTGTATTCAGAAAAAAATATATTTGTCTGAAAATGATCTCTTAATTTTTTGGCTACTCTTTCATCCACCACAATTGTGTGGTCTGTTTTTCAGAGAAAGAAGAAGCCAACTGAACTTCCTTTGGCCGGAGTTTTTTGTCTCAGGAGTGGAATCAGGTTTCTCTTAAATAACTGAAGGCAAGATGGCTGTCTTATATTATATGTGTTGTTACCAAAGCTATTGTGGATGAAGACCATACCCAAACCATTGCAGACTGTACCAAGTCCAGAGAAATAAGTTTCTTCCTTCACAAGAAGAAAAAAGTGTTTTCCATTGTATGACTGAGAAAACATCTGTTGCTGATCCATGCAGTTTTAAAAGACTGACTGGTAGCTGTGTTTCCCTGGAGATGGATTGATTTAGCAAGCAACAGATCAGTTCTAAGAAAAAAATCTTCATTGGTACCTCAGTGTCCTCCCTGCACCAACACGAACATACCAACCCCAGGGAAGAGCGTGTACCAGACTCCAGAAAAAGATGACACAAAGTTGAGCTGGAGGCATCCCTAATTATCCAAGAAGACAAACTTGAGTTTACCTGAAAGACTGTTTTTTTTTTCCCTTATCTTCTCATGCTATATTTAAACATTTCACTTGCAGAACACACATACAAAGTGGTGATAAGAAAAGGAAATTAAAAGATGTCTGAGAAGTATCCATGGGCGACGAACACAGGGGAACGTACAAAGCATGTAACCTTAAGATCCCAAACCTATGATAACTGTCAGCTGTCCTCACATTATCTAAAAGCTGACATCTCTGGTATTTGAGTATCACTTCAGAGATTCTGCCTCAAGGAGACTGCAGGATGAATTCTACAAGGCAAAGCAGGGTCAGGAGCAGTGTGCATCAAGGCAGACAAACCTCTACACTCTTGAGCCAAGAGTCTATCCACACAATAGTTTGTAAACAATGTCAGGTGACGCTTTTTGATTTTAACTAATGAGTAGCAGGAAATGTTTCTCTTTATATAATTTGAATTGAATCTTAAACCAATATCAGAATACTTTAGTTCCTGGAATTGTATTGCTTTTCAAACTTCTCACCTTTCTCTGTTTTTTCCCCCTTACTCTCCCAGCGTTTTACTCCAACATTTCCATATTGCAGCATGGGATGAAGTGTCTCCTGCTCACATTACATCACAGCATTGATACCCCATTTGATGTATACTCTCAGTTTCCTGCTCTGTGTAAAACACAGCAATGATCTTTCCTTCAGATTTTCAGGAGGATACATCAGTAAGCACTGTTGGTCCTTACACAGATCTAGACTTTATTATGGGAGGGTCCTTCCCCCTCCCATAACATAGTCGCTCCCATACTAACTTTCACAAGAAAATGTCTTGTTAGGAAGAAAACACAACAGTGTCTTAGCATTTTATTGCCCTTGAGTATAGTATTTCATACCTGGGTATCTGTAAAGGATGTGTCAGATTAAGTAAAGGTCTATATGTTGGGCTCTCACAAACTGTGCTTGATAAACTGAAGTCAAATCAGTCACTCCTGCATGTTTATTCTCATTCAGGGCTTAAATAAAATAAAATATCCTGTAGGCCTTTGAACAAAGCAGCTCAGAAACTATCACCAACTCAGTGAAACCTCACAAGTGCAATTTTAAGTTGTGCCTTATGAAGTTTGGTGCTCAAATCAAAATATCCTGGAATGGACACAAAAGGAGGTCACCCTCCAGAGTTTTTTTTAGTCCTGCGGAAAGCTGGTACTCAAGACACGTGAATATCAGTCTTGAAAATGGAGAGGCTTGATTTTTCCCACTTGAGTAATTTTTATGTCTATGAAAAGCAACATCTATGATTGCATTTCTACATCTTGTAAAGCTTAGTTGGGATGGAGGGGTGTTGATCCAAGAGCTTGAAAATCACTGTAAGTTGAAAAATATTTGTTTCATGCTCAGGTTTGCCCTGTCTCAGCATGTATGTTATAGGGATGTTTGAAACTGGTGAGTTTTTCTGAGCAGGGGCAGATTTGGGATAGAATTTGCTGATGAGAGTATGACAGTGCAATAAACTGTGAGGTTTGAGAGAAAGGTTAAGAGAGGATTTAATTAATGGCTCCTGTGACCTCAAGAGCAGTGTGAGGGCAGAAGGTAGGATAGAAAGGGAATCTTGCTTCACTATTGACTCTGAAGTCTCACAAGTTATCATTCTGACAGGAAAGTGTAAGACTCTACCCCTTTCCATGCTTACTTGCACTTAGACCTTCATTACCCTTTCTTTAATAATTTTCTGAAGTACTACAAACCACAACAAATCACTCTTTAACCATGTACATGCGGAAGAAAGGAAGGACAGTTCTTTTCCAGGCACAACATGTACAACCTCCAAGTCTGTTGGTAGAGTCTACTCTTCTAGCAATTTTAGAAGTGTTGGCAGATGCTAAGTCACTCCTCATTGCATTTTTCAGAGATTTTCTGTACCGTTGTCCACAAAAAGAAAAAGTCTTGACATTGTTCAGTGGCCAATTGTATTGGCAATATCACTACAGAAAGATATTCCTGTTTTATACATGCAGCTAAGAAAGGTAATTTCAGCACTTGCTTCCTCACGTGGTTGCACTGCATGTTGAAGATGGTAGGCTGAAAAATGTGGATCACAATATCTCAGGTTTTTTTTGAAGTTTTAATTTGAAAAGGGTTGGTATTTTTTTGTGAAAGATATGACCTAAGAGTTGGACTTGATGATCCTTGTAGGTCCCTTCCAGCTCAGAGTATTTTGTGATTCTGTGATTTCAATTCTAATACCTATGGCTTAAGAAAATTAATTTTGGATAGAATTCACTGTGTGATTTCTGCAAGAACCAGAAGGAGGTTTGTTTCAATATTGTTTTTTGTTTTCAATTTCAATTAGCTCTAGTCAGCCCTTCACACCTCCAGAGGGCTTCCTGATGGGGCAGGAAAAACCTTTGTGCCAAACTTGAACTACCCAAACTTCTCATGCCAAGGCAGGGGATTAATGCTTACACTTTATTCAGAAAAATAGTAGCACATAGAAAGCTTTGTGTATTCTGTGAACACAATAAAAATAATAAAATTCAGTGGGACAGAGGTGTGCTGCAATTTAGTTAAAATGCCAAGAGGTAGAATTATTATAGCTCCAAAGCAGAGGTAAAATATTACTTTAAATTTCTTTCTGATTACATGACTAGAAAACAAAAATCTGATTTTCAGTAAAAAATCATAGCTTCTATTTCTTTTTATTTGGTAATTTTATTTATGTTAGTTTAGTTGTTATTACTTTTTAATCATTTATACTCATAATAATAATTAATAAATAGTATTATTCTCATTATTAGTCTCATTATTAAAGGCTTAAGTAGTATCAGTACTTTCAATGTAATTTCATTGAGAAGGGAAAACTCAGGTAAGTGCACATATTTATGTATGATATCATTTAAGCATGGAGACAGTTTCAGAGAAGTCTATTATTTAGGATATCACTTAAGTACTACTTTTCATCAAGTAGTTTAATGGTTAGTTTAGGCTGTCAGTTTACCCAGAAAAAGGAAAATGCTATTCCACTGTCATCCACAGAACACCATCTTCTAAAAATCTTCTATTTAGGTTTCATAGGAGTCTGAGAAAGTAAATATAGAATATTAAAACTTATTTTGCCTGTAATATTGTAAAAAATCACCAAACTATAGTGAATACTTCAGACTATTCATTATAATACCTGTTCTTTTAATTTGCTTTTGCATATTAACCAGGGAATGCACTTTGAGGAATAGCCATTAGCATGCTAAATTACATTACTATTTTTTCATTTAGCAATGGAAATTTCACAGAAAATGTTTATTTGTGCTGGTGTGGTCCTGGTTTTTGATGGTTAGAGCAGAAGTGTTTGTTGACTCTTAAAGGAGTAACTTACACTGCATCCAAGAGGTGAACTTCTGCTAGCAGAATCAGGGGAGTTTTGCTATCAACCTCCATGGAAACAGTATTCAGATGTAATGACTTTCCTGGGATGTGCTATGTCTGGTGGATTGCATATGAGCCTACTATATTTTCTGCTCTGTAATCAAAAGCAACTTGTTTTTAAGGAGGTCTGGTTGTTTTGATTCTGTCTAAATGAACTATCAAAGGATTTTATATTGTGAAACACTTCAGATCTCAGTCACTGAGGTTAAAAAAAAGTCACTTTATTATGCATCAGCATTTTCAATGCATTCTGGTCTACTGAAGTTACAAAATGGACTCTTTTCCAAGTCGTTCCAGATTTATTCTGGTTTCCCAGCAGCAACACTTTCCATTATGAAAGTTTTTAACTCAGATGTCCCATGCTCACTCCCCTCCACATTACAGGTCTACCTTGCCCAGACTACATTCCCTGCAATAGGAAAGTTCCCCCTTCATCCAGGTCTTGTGGTGACCCATGGGAGTCAATAAACACCAGAGCCAAGCACAAGGGACCACAAAGAAACTTGGTCAGGCACCTGTGCCACAGTGGTGAACACTGGCCTGCAACACCCAAGCTACAGGCTCTCCTAATCATCTGGAGATGTGCATGGATGTTTACTGGGATGGGTTGGGCAGTTAAACAGAGCAGAATGTTTTCACTTGGGAACATGAAAAGTGAAATATGCTAACTGAAAACATCAAAACCAAGCATTTTCTTGTCTCAAACCATACATCTGTATGTGCCATGAACTTCCAGTTCCATGAAAAACTCTCCACACAAATGAAAGATGCAGTTTTCAGCCCCTGACCCTTGTCCCAGTCTTGGATGGTACTTGTCCAAGAGGATGAATTGCTCTTCTTCCTGATGTTATGGTCCCTCAGAAGACACCTCATCCATCCTTGAGACCAAGGTTCCAATTTTCCTGGCCTTGGACTAGTTCCTGGATTGCCTGAATTGCCAGCATCATTTCACAAGCTCTTTTTAGACTGAACAGTCACTTCTCTGGAAGATTTTATGGGGCAGCCTTCTTAACAGCACTGTACAGATTAGTCCTTTAGAACAAAAGATTAAAAATTTTGAAAACATTGGGTGTGATGTTTTATGGGTAACAAAAGTGGTTACCTAGGAGGTTGCCACCTTTCAACAGAGAACTTCAATGACATTTATTTATTAATTTTCTCTGAAAGTCCAGTTCTTTAAAACCCATTCCTTACTCCTTCAGAAGTCGTTTAATTCAGTATCCTGGAGTTTTGGTTCTCCTCTACATCCTGCTTGAGACACGCTGTTCCCAGGTGGGCAGAGTTTGCTAAATCCCCACAGCTGCACAGATGTAGGACATCAAAGCAGATGGCATTTGCAGCATATCCTAAATGCAATTATATTCTTCCTTGCCCATGGACAGTCAACACCTCCTAGGAGCAAACATATTCCCATACTGTAAATCCCTCATGGCATTTAAAGACACTTATAAACATATGGAATTCATAAATTATTCAAGAGCAGTCCAACATCTTTCAATTCTTTTTGAAGCAAAATATTCTACAGAAATGCAAGTTATTATTATTATCATGTCATGCAGCCAATAACAGCTGGGAGTAGTGAAGAGATTACTGCCGCTTTCTCTTTGCACTGTACTGGCCTAATATGTGTTTAAAGTTTGCTGGACAATTATAATTTAAAATAAGCCATTGTGTAAAAACATTTTTCTATGAGCAAGGAGATGGAATTCAGAACATATTGAGCAGAAGTAAAAAAGACCAATGCTAATAATCTCAAAATTACTGAGCTAATTAAGTTAGGGCAAGCAAATCATATTCTCTGGATTTCCATTAGATTTAAAATAAGGGAGTTTGAAGAAAATTGACTCAGCTGTTACTGACTTATATATGTACACAATTTTCCATTGGAATGTCTGGGGCAAATTGTACTGCTACAAGCACAGGAACAGCTGGATGTATTTTGATGAAGCAATAAAAAAGGTGGAGGGAAAGGTAGTTTCAGAGGGTAGCTTGATATAAAAAGGATTTTGTCTGAGATAGTTTTGGTACATTAGATTAATGCCTGACTGAAAGACAGTTTTAGCCAAAGACTCCCTCCCAGCTTTGATGGGCTTTGGATGAAACCATGCGGGAGGTCATAATACGAGTTGTACTGCCTGCTTAGCTGTTGCAGGTGTTACTGTTCCAGCTACAAATAGCTATCAAATAGCAAATACTGAAGCACCTTAAGTATTTCCACCAGATGATGCTCATCTGGTCTTAGAACAAAGGCTCCATGCTCCTGATTGACGACTATTTGGTGAGTTTTCAGTACATTGTGATTACCCTGACCTGCAGCTTTCTGCAACCACTGAATGTTTGTTCTGCTGCTGTACTTGGACCATAGGGCCAAAGGTCTCTTCCGTGGTGAAAACTGTAATGTCAGAGGGGGTTTCTGTCTGGGCTTTGTGCATAAGCCTGTAAACCAAACCTTTGTTGCATAGGTTTAGGGCTGTGAGAGCAGTATGCTGAAAACATGTTAGGGGAGAGGTGAGACAGGGCCAGAGAACACCAGTGGAGCAGAGTTCACATCTCTGCAAGATATAGAGCTCTTCCAGTTCTCTCTATTCCAGAAGGTGGAGTAGTCCCAAGACAGCCTTACATTGGCTTTTCTTCTCTCCCTGTCTCAGCAGCCACTTCCTCCACAGAGTTTCTCCAGACGGAGTAGAGAATAAGAACATTGTTTTGATCAAGGATAATCTTATCTTCTTTCTGGAATGCTGTTTCAGCTAGAAACTGACTCAGAAATAAGAGTAGTTGAGGGAGTTCAGGGATTCCTATTTAGGTGAAAGATGAGATGTTGATCTATTCCAGCCAACTAGAAACACTGCGGAACAGAAGCTTTTTTTCTTTTTTTTTTTTCCAATTTTTAATTTCTTATAAACTATCTACTTTGAATAACAATTAAAATAACTCACCTTGTTATAACACAGTAATAACACTGTCTGGCAGACCCACCTTTGCTTTGCAAGGCCCTGATTAAATGCAATTAGACACAGACAATTGGACAACAACCTTGGATTTTTCTCATGAGCATTATTAAGAGTACTGGCCACTCCTAAGTGGGCAAGAATATCATGGCCCCTGTCCCAGAGAAGGCAGCGGAGCTGTTTGGCTTCCTGTGACATTGTAGAGGGTATCACTCAGTTTCTGTCCAGGTGCCATGCTTCCAGCAGCTTTCTCATTCTGTAAAAAGCTGATCCATATCCCAGATGACAGTATGTAAGCTGTATGGATGAAGAACTTATTTGAGCTATGTGTGGTTCTGAACATACCATCAAGACCAATTACTATCAATACCATAATCTAACTGCTATTGTAACGTGGTGGCCCTTTCCTCTTTACTTTGTGGGATTGCTCCCAAAACACACCCCCAGAGTGTTCCAGTAATATCTAGACCCAAACTGAATTATCTTCTGTGGACTCAGCCTTGCTCCTGTGTGATTGTTTAACCCCCAAAAGATCCCTTTGTACATTCAGCCTGCCTCACTCATGTGCACCATGCAGAGTACCACCCCAGTGCCTGCCACAAGGAACTTGACTTGAGTCATGTCATCAGCATCTCTCAGAATAAGACAGGTACAGATTAGAGATGAGGATGCAGAGTCTGAGCAGGGGTATCTGGCTTTCCACCTTTCTTTTTCGTCTGAATCTAGCCCCAAAACTCACCAAGCCTCTGGAGTCCTTGCAAAGTTGAAAGCAGAGGGAAGAAAAGGTCTCTTTCTTGCCTTGTGTGTGAACTTGGAGTGAGTTTGGGAGGAAAAAATATTCCCTGGGGCAGCAAGTTCACAGTGCTTTTCATAAGATACCACATGCTTCATCCTTGACTGTTGTCCAATACAAAAGTCCCTATGTCTCTCCCACGTGACATGGGCTTGTAGAGAGAGCACAGATCTTGTGGGTCCACAACTGGTTGCACAGCAGGTGTTGACAGTAGGGATTTGCTTTTTGCAACCGTGTGACAGTCAAGGAGTGCTACAATCACACATGGGATCCACCTGACAAAGCTTAATCAACAAAACAGGGCTGAAGGGAGGCCATCTCAAATATATGCTCATAAATAAGGAAGTGTCTTCTGGACAGCATTATTGGGAAAGCTCTCATGTCTCTTCTGGAGAGTCAGCCTGACTGGGTGCCTCTCTGGAGGGCACTAATTCATTGCACTAGTGCAAGCAGTGTGGGGAACAAACAGGAGGAATGAGAGATCTGTGTGCAGTTGCAAGGCTGTAATATCACTGGGATCACAGATCTGGGTGGAACAGCTCCCACCACAGCTGCACTGCTGTGGATGGTTGCTGGCTCTCTAGGAATGACAGGCTTGCCCAGGGAAGACAAGGAGGGGGAGATGCCCCTTGTGTGAGGGCAGTAGGATCATGTGAACCTTGGCCTGGGGCTGGACATTGAACTAGCTGGGAGGTTGTGGGTCAGAATTGCAAGGCAGGCCAGCACTGGCTGCATTGCAATGGGTGCCTGCTACCAACGTTCTGATCAGGAAAAAATAAATAAAGCCTTTTTTAAACCATCCCAATATTTCCTTCAAGGACAATACATCAATGCACAAGAAATCCAGGCTTCTGGAGCACACAGACAACAACTTTCTGAGACGTTTGATCAAGATGGTCACTCATGAGAGAGGTGTTCTGGATGTCATATTTACAAACAAGGCAGAACTGATCAGGGATATGAATGTACTACACAGCCTTTGAGCTCCATGAAATGATGGAATTCAGGATCCCAAGTGGAGAGTAAACACAAAAGTCAAAGCCCTGAAGTTAGAGAGAGCTAATTTAGATTCTTCATGTATCTGCCTGTAAGGATCCCTAGGAAGACAGGCTGGGATAGAAGAGGGGACCAGGAGAACTGATCCTCTAAGCTTCTCTAAGCTCCAGAAAGGTCATCCTGAGGCTCAGGAAATTAAGCAAAGGCAGCAGGAGGCCTTCATGGATGAGCAAGATGCTCCTGACAAAATAGAAATAGAAGAGGTAAGCAAAGGGGGAAACAAAGACAAGTTACCCAAAGATAGGCACATTGTTCATGTGTGCAGAGAAGGAGTTAGGAAGCTCATCTAGTCCTTTGGGCCCCTAGAGGATGTGAAATTAAACAAAAGGGTTTCTACAGGTAAATCAGCAACAAAAGTAAAATTAGGGAAAATGTGGCCCCACTTCTGAATAGAACAGGGAACTTGGTGACAGGTCACTAGGACCTGGAAGGACATGGAAAAGCCTCGAGTATTTAATGTCTTTTCTGCCTCAGTCTTTACTGGTAAGACCAGCCTTTAGGAATCCAAGGCCCCTGGGACCCATGGTAAAGCTTGGAGTAGAGAAAACTTACCCTTTGTGAAGGAGGATCATGTCAGGGAACATTTAATTACTTTGGACATACAGATGTTCATGGGACTAGTGGTGGTTCACCCATGGATACTGAGGGAGTTGGCTAGTGTTATGACAAGGCCACTCTCAATTGTCTCTGAAACATCCTGGGGATCAGGGTACTTTCCTGAGGACTAGAACAGAACAAATATCACTCCTTTCATCAGGAGGGCATGGTTTTAAGTCTTACCTAGAACTACAGTCCAATCAATCTCATGTCCCTTGACACATGGTAGAGCCAATAGTACTGGAAAGCATTTCTAGACACAAAAGACAAGAAGTAGGTTATGAACAATCAGCATGGATTTACAATGAAGAAATCATACCTGGTCAACCTGACAGCCTCTTGGGATGACTTGATTGGTCCAGTGGATGAGAGGAGAGCAATGGTTGTTGTTAGTTTAGATTTCAGCAAGGCTTTCACTGTCTCCCATAACATTGTCACAGATAAACTGCTCAAGCAGAGGCCAGATAAATGGCCAGTGAGGTGACTGGAAACTGGCTGATCTGCCACCCTAAAGGGCTATTATCTGTGACATGAAAACCAGATGGAGGCAAGCCACTGGAGGTGCACCCAAGGAGATTGTGCTGGATCCAGGTCCATTTAGCATCTTCATTAATGGCCTGGGTGGTGGGGCAGAGTGAACTCTGAGCAAACTTGCAGAATATACAAAACTGTGGGTAATGGTTGGTGCACCAGCTGGTTGTGTTGCTGCTCAAAGGACCTTGAAAGGCAGAAGAAATGGGCCAACAAGTTCAAAACAGGAAAGTGCAAAGTCCTGTACCTGGGGAAGAAGAAACCACGTGCTAGAGGCTCATCCTCTAAAAGCAGTTTTGCAGGAAAGGCTTTTGTGGCTGTAAGTGGACAAGGTGAATATGAGCCAGCAATGTACCCTTGTGACAAAGAAGACCTGGCAGACTGCATTAGGAAGCATGTTGCCCACAGGTCAAAAAAGGTGATCCTTCCCCTCTTCTCAGCACTCATGAGACATGTCTGCATCCTGTGCCCCAGTCTGGGCTCCCCAATAGAAGAGAAATTCAGCAAAGGAACACAAAGATGATTGAGAGGCTGGAGAATTTAACATACAAGGAGAAGCTAGGAGAGTTGGGACTGCTCAAACTGCAGAAGAAAAGACTATGAGGGATCTCAGCCATGTGTTAAAACACTGAAAACACCTGATGGATCATGTAAACAAGGTGGCAACTGACTTGCTCAGTAGTTACAACTGACAGACAAGAGACACAAAATGGTGTACAGAAAAGTCTGGTTAAACTTACGAAAACCTGCTTAACTATGAGCATTGTTGAACACTGGCTCAGGTTTCCCAGAGAGGCCATGGAGTCTCCAGTCTTGAAGATATTCAAACCTGACTGGACATTACCCTGAGCCACCTGCTGCAGCTGATTCTGCTTGAAGGACAGGGTTGGTGCCTTCCAGCCTCAGCTATTTCATCATACAGCTGAACCAAAAGGTATCAGGAAAGCTTTGGCTTCCTACACAGAGGACTGCAGTCCTGGCTACAGCCTCATCTTTTCAGGATCTTTCCCCTCATGACTGAGACACTGGCAGAAAAGGGATTCAAATGCAGAGGAATCTTTCTGCTCCCTTCGGAACACTCATGGCTTCATGTCAACACCACTGAGGGCTATGGTCTGCTTTCACATTAAAGCCCACTGTTCCATTTCCAATGGAGAAATGGCAGGCGGCAGGAAGGGGAGGCACTGTGTGAGGTTCAATTTTTCTAATGAAATTTACCTACAAACCAGACCTGAAAATCTGGGTAAGGTGGAGGCAGGAGGAATCCACAGCTGGAAGGAGGAAGGGAGAAGGAGATGATGAGTTTTATTTTAAACATATGTACTAATCATGGCACAAAAGAGAAGTAAGGGTGGGAAACTGCAGCTGGGAGGGGGAGGGCAGACAGAGGCGCTGATGATTATTGTAGATGTATTTATTAAATCATTGCTCCAAGCAGGGAACCAGGGTGGAAATATGCAGCTGGAAGGTGGAGGGCAAGGGGAAAACAGCAATTTTATATTCAATGTTTGCAATGAGCATGGCTCGGAACGGGGACTAGGGGCACAGCCTTGCAGCTGGAGGCGGGAGTGCCACAGGAGAACACTGGTTCTTAAACCTGTCACATTAAAATATGTACATCTTGCCTCCAAGAAACCCTGGTGCAAAGACTTTGCAAAGCTTGTGGAACGGGAGAACTTTTATTTTAAAAGAGCGAGGGGAAAACTTGTTCACCTGCTGGGTTTTTGCTAAGCTCTTGCAGCTCTATTACAAAATTACTCCATAAACTTTTACAGCTGGCCCAATGCCAGCAAAATGTCATTATTAATACTGTTATGGAAAGTGCCAACAGAAGTGAAATACTCATGGGGAGACACTGCAAAAGACATACAAAACTGCAGACTTTTGGAGAATCAGAAGAAGGGAAGGGGGAAGGGGGAGAGAAAACTGCCATATGAACCCTGTATGAACAAACTGAGCTAATACCAGAACAGAGGTCAGTCATCAAGACTGGTCAGTGCCAGCAGGTTTCCAGCTTGTAAATGCATCAACTCTGGTCAGCAGAAGTAGCATGGGGATGTGATTAAGGTGGGGAAAGGAACTATTGTGTGGTTTAGATGGCTCATAGTGATAAGAATGAAAATGCAAAAAGCAAGCTATGGAGAGGACGTGGTCCTGTCTAGAGCTGAATGTTTTCTTCTTTCAAAGCAATTGTGGTAGCAGCAGCTACTCGGAAATCTATGGAGTCTGAATCTCAGCAGAGTCATCTTCTCCCCTGGCCATGCTCTAGACCTCGTGGTCTTTGTCCTGTGGCCAATCTGCTGAAGAACTACTTTGACCTGGTTAGAATCACAGATCATAGAACGGGTTAGGTTGGAAGGGTCCTGAAAGTTCATCTCGTTTCAACCCCTCTGCCATGTGCATGAACCCCTTCCACTAAACCAGGTTGCTCAAAGCTTCATCCATCCTGGCCTTAGACACTTCCAGGAATGGGTTATCCACAGCTTTTCTGAGCAACCTCTGTTGAGCAGTGTCTTACCACCTTCACAGTAAAGAATTTCTTCCTAATATCTAATTTAAACCAACTGTCTTTCAGTGTAAAGCCATTCTCCTCTGTCCTGTCACTACATGCTCTTGTAAATAGCCTCTCTCCATCTTTCTTACAAGAAAATAAAGTTCCATTCAGGCACTGGGAGGTTGGGGTGGGGTTTCAGGGTGGGGTTTCAAAGCAGCAGAGCAGAAGGGAAGAATCCCCTCCCTCACTCTACTGCTCATTCTGTTTTGGATGCAGCCCAGGACACAATTGCCTTTTTGAGGTGCAAGTGCACATTGCTGGGTCATGTCCAGCCTCTCAACAACCAGCACGCCCACTCCTTCTCAGCAAGACTGCTCTGGATCTGTTCATCTCCAGCCTGTGTTGCTACCACAACCTGAACCCCAACCCAGGTGCAGCACTTCATGCTTGGTCTTACTAAACCTCATGAGATTCCCATGGACCCACTTCTAGAGCTTGTTCAGGTCCCTCTGGATGGCATCCCCTCCTCCAGCTGTGTCAGCCACACCACTCAGCTTGGTGTCATCTGCAAATTTGCTGAGGCTGCACTCAATCCCTTCACCTACACCGTTAATGAAGATATTGAATAACGTTGGTATGAGTACAAATTCCTGAGGGTCACCACTTGTCACTGATATCCATTGGGACTGGGAGCCATAGATCACTACCCTCTGGAACCATCTAACCATTTCCTTATCCACCTAGCAGTCCACCCATCAAATCCATCTCTCTCCAACTTAGAGAGAAGGACATTGTAGGGGATCATGTCAAAGACCTTACATAAGTCCAGACAGATGACATCCATAGCCCTTCCCTTGTCCACTGATATAGTCACCCTGTCACAGAAGGCCAGTAGTTTGGTCAGGCAGGACTTGCCCTTGGTGCAGCCATGCTGGGTGTCCTGAATCACCTCCTTGTTCTCTGTGTGCCTTAGCACATCTAGGAGGATCTGTCCCATTATCTTCCCAGGCACAGAGGTGAGGTTGGTAGTTCCCAGGATCCTCTTTTTTACTCTTTTTAAAGATGAGCATAATGTTTCCCTTTTTCCAGTCACCTGGGACTTCACTTGACTGGAATGGGAAGGGGAAATTGTCCCATACCTGTGGCAACTCTGCCGAAAGTTTCAGAGCTGCAAAGAAAAAATTGATATGACATTTACAAAAAAAGTCATATAGACGTAAATATAGATTCATATGCAGGTTCTGGAGTCACAGTCATGACACTCAGAAGTGTGTGTTGTCATCCAGCTCTTGAGTTTGAACACAAAATAAGAAACTGGCATCATGTGTCAATTGGACATTGATCTACTGTCTCAGGAAAAGACACAAGTTGGAGATTTAGAACTGGATGAGGAAAAATAATTACTAAACTTGGAATAATCTGACTTGGAGTTAGTCTGATACTCAGAACAGTTTATAAGTAATGGAAAAATCAGATCTATAAAAGCTCATACATTCACTCAGGCCCCCAGTCAACCTGGTTTCAATTCCTCCCTGGATAATCTGAGGGAAGCTGACTGTCAGTCAAAGATGTCACATTAAAGCATATGTTTTTAGTTCTTTTCAATACTGAAAAATTGTCATGTTCTCATCCACAGGTTGTTGGGATATTCTCTGCTTTAACTGCTTTCCTGAACAGGATTGCTTTATTGAATCAGGGCCACAGAAAACATCTGTCTCTGTAGCACAGCGGATGATCTTCACAAAACTTATCATCAGGAAGTCCTTCATGAATAAAGCACTAAACCAACATTTTTATTTTTTTTTGCTATCAATTAGAGAATGAAACAGAATAAATGAAATAAAACAATGAAATAAAACAAGACCTGTATCATTATTTTGTAGCTATTCATGATTGCTGTCTTTTGTGCTCCTTGGGCAGCAAAACTGCTTAAAATAATAGAATTAGTCATTAGAAAATAAAAAGTCAACTTGCCCTTTTGCTTGCCAGTAAAATATATTTTCTTGTACTTTCTAATGTCTCACCTAGATTAACTTTAAAAGACTAAAGGATTCATCACTTCTCTTCTTTTCCTGAGGCAAAAAACTCCAAAGAGCTCAAAATTAGGAATATTTCTAAAGCTTAGTTTAAAATTCCTCCTTCCTAGATCTATTTACATTTAGACACCTTCCTAGAGAGTGGTGTGAAGTTATGCTCTTATGACTGATATCAGCTTAACCTTTTAATATCAGAAACTAAGACTTCTAAATAATATATATATATATATCATAAGACTATGAAAAAATATGAACTGCTGCCATTGATGGTCTATGGATGTTGACATTAAGAACATCACAATATTAGGTTGATTCTGATTTACTCTTGTCTTTATAGCAAACATAACATTGAAATTAGTGCATTTATATGAAAAAAATCAGAATTTAGAAGTGAACAGATTAATATACACCATTTTTATAGTAAAACAGAGTCTGTTATGTTTGATTTTAATAAATTTTCTTCATACAATCAGCAATCGCTTATGCTGTGTTGTGTTATAAGCATTTACTGGAATTTTATATGCCTTGTGTTTTGATTTCAAGATAACAAATAATTCCAAAAATGTATAAAGAACTTTTAATCTATTATTCCAGCCATGAAACGATTCTACAGATAGGAAAACTGAAGGTCTCAACTACTTCCCTCAGATGAGGTAGCCATGGCTGTATCGTGTACTCTCAGGACAGTTGTGTCTCTCATCCTGGTTTCCTTGAGAGACAGGGCTGGATGTGGCCACGGTGTGGATGCATGGAGCCTTCCCACATGTTTGGCAAATCCATGCCTGGAGGAGAGTGAGCCATGCAGCCTGTGCAGTGACATGACCCTCAACCAGCCAAAAATAATGAAAGATTCCCCACAGATCTCAGGTCTCAACATAGGTCTCAAATTTTACATTTTCATTGTACACCCAGAGTCAGTTCCATTCCAACTTGTTTGTCTGCATATTTAGATGGAGATAGACCTGAAGACTGAATAAGAATGAGAAAAGGGACTGATTCAGATGTCCTACATAAAGTCCAAACAAAAATACTAATTCTGACTTATTTGATGCTTACCATGGTGGTGTAATCAGAATTTAAACTCCCAGTGAGGTCATCAGTGGGTCTAACCTAATGCATGTGGTACCAACCTGTTATTTCAAAGCTTTAGTGTGAAGATTTTGTTCAAACTGTAACTATATTAAAATTCAAAGTGTCTTTTTTCAGTGATACAACAATAACACTAGCAATTATTAATCCTATAGCCTTTCTAAAATCATATTTTAAAAATGTGACCCACCACATTAATTGTTTTATGTGTAGGGTTTTGGCATCTTTTGAGGTTTGTTGGTTTTTTTTTTGGGGGGGAGCGGGTGAAGGTTAGGTGCATCAGGAAAAAGACTACTCTTACCTTGACAAGACAACAGACAGGATATTTCTCCAATTTATATTAAACATATAATAATCTAAGAATAACAGCATCAGTAAAATCTCCACTGATTTGTCAGGTGGAACTAAAGGGAGTCAGATAATTTTTTAATTTCTTTTTTGCCATTTTTCTATCCAGCCAGACAGGTGTGCTGGCCACATTATGTTACCATATGTCTGGAGAAATTGTTTTTAGAATAGCTAATACTATATTTGAGAAAATTTCATGTAGTATATGCCATTTAATATATACAAATTTCATCCATACAATTATACAATTGGGTAAAATATACAAAATCAAGTTGTATTTAAGAGGATTTTTGGTTATAAGCCAATGCAAATATTATTCTCCCATTATTCCAGGAAGAGATTAAGTGTAGAGTGATGACTTGTGCAGAGTCTGCCAATTGCTGACTAATTTCATGCCCATCATTGTTGCATCCACATATACAATGTGAGTGAAAATTCAGAGCAGCACCATTCTGCACAACATACTTCAAATAGCACCAGTCATTTTGAGGCAAATTATTATATATTTTTTCAGTGTTAATTTCACTCAGTTATTTTAGTGTCCTCAGGGACTTAGAGCATCACAGCATTGGAAACAAAGTACTGGACATGTGTCTAATATAAATAAAAAGGCAGAGACTAATAGATGTGCACAGACTGCAAAACTTTTTCAAATTTATTTCTCAACAAAGTATAAAATTAAGAGAAAACTACACTACACTACTCTCTATGTATCCTATCAGTGAATGGTTTACAAGACAGAATCCTGGGAATGTTGTACATTATAAGGGAGGAAAATAATTAGAGCAACCACAATGTATATACAGCCAGAGAGACATCTTGTAAAAACATTTCCTATAATTGCACAGTGACAAAATGTGCAGTTAAATATTCTACACATGGTGAAAATTACACCACAATTAATGGCATGCCTCTAACATAATTAATTCTTAATGCTTTTTAGTAGTTTAGGAAAAAACCTATCACTGTGTGCTGCTTCTTGTGATTGTTAGACAACAACTCTCAACAATTTTCATAAGCCAGGCAGTGTTGGTGCCGGCAAAAAATTTCTGCCTTCATTCAAAATACCTCTCCCTGATCTCATTTTAAGTTACGTGTTAAAACTGAGATGTTAAGACAACAGATTGAGAACACATTCCAATTTAATTGATTCATTTGGCTGAATGTGTCTGTATTTAGAGAAATGGAGGTTGATTTCTTCTCTTTGCTGTATTTGGTATCCTGTTTCATGAAAACTGTGGTGTTGTGTGTCCCTTTAATTGTTACAAGTGGATTCTTTTTACAGTAGTGTGTGTTCAAAATTGGACATTTGCAATTGCTAATTGAAAGAAAAGCTGAGTTATTTTGTTTCTTCCACATCTGGGATGGCCAGGGACAGTCAGACACAGCAGTTGTCACCACTGTGAAAGCTAAACCAGTATCCCAACACTGTGTTAATAGTTGCTGTTCAAAAGGACATATCCCTTGAACTTGAGTATTACTATATGAATATCCCAGTAATTTATGATCTCCTCCACCACTTAAAGACCTACTGATATTCACAGCCATTAAATGCCTCTTCCATGTCCTGACCACACACAGCAAGGCTAATTACTCTTGGGGAACTTAAATTCCCACTTCAATTTCAACAGGACTGCACTTAATTTCTGCTAAAATCTCTTGTACAGCAACAGTGTTTGCTGCAGAGGATATCAGAACACAGGGCTCCAAGGAACTTTCTGGGCCATTAAGTCAATTCCCCTGTTACTGTAAGCAAACACATTGTATAATTTCTTTCATACACTCCAACATAAAAGTTGTTGGGTTTTGGCCTCTGTTACTCAACTGGAGAATATTTTAAAATGCACTTGCTCTAAGAATGAGGAGTTTCCTTCTAGTTTCAAACTTAAACTTGCTTTTTCTCAGTTGACACTCACCGTACATGTGAAAATATTTTAATTTAGTTTAAATGACTTTTCTCCCTGCTGCTTTCCCTTGTGCCCTCCCCATTACCCTCGTTTCGCCAATGATGGTCTGACCAAGACCATCTCTTCCATCCTCTCACAGGGACAAAGACATTTCTTTTGAACCTGTGTGGGTCCTTGTCTGCATCTGCTAGGCTTTTAAATGGCTTTTCTAAACACAGAAGTTGAGAAGACAACTAGCTAAAGCCGTGTAGGATGATCCTAGTATTTTTTGCTTGCACTGGTAGCAATTTGACAGACAAATTCTGGAACTGCATTTGTCTTTTCATGGGTACATCACGTTGATGACTCTTAGTCAAACCTTGATGAACAAATAAAATTATCCTATGAACAGATGAGCCATGAGCTTCTAGAAGATTTTTTTACATTATTTTTTATTATTATATTTTATCCTATTCCAATTTGGGCTCTTAGACTTTGCTCTCTCCAAAAGACATGTATTGGCAATGCCCCTAAACCCTGCATATCAGTATATTTTGTCACAACCCTATTCATATTTGCATCAAGTCACTGAGAAAGTATTAAACAAAATCAATATTGATTACCAGTCTGGTTTCATCCCTTTACAGACTGCTGCTATCCACATTCATGACTCCTGTTACCTGCTTTACAATGCCACCCCTGATTCCTCTTATTAAGACAAGTAAAATTTGCCCATTTGTTTCCAAAGCATGCATTCCTAAAATCTTGATAGAAGATATTTTACATATTATTTTTGTGGAAAATGTAACAGTTCGGTGTCATCTAGCTCTGTTAAATTATTATTTGTGATTTTCTATGTTTAATTTATCTCCCAGTGCTCCTGCAGGGTCTCTTCCAGAGCCTGATGTAGAGCCTTACATGGAGTTTAGATCAGACTTTTATGTCCATGCCTGTCTATATAGCTTTTCCTGTACTTAAGTACAGCTGTTTCCCTTGCCGCTCTCCTGCCTGTAGTGACAATGCTCACTCCACTCTAAGGCGTCACGAAGCTTGCAGCTCTCAACAGCACATCTTCCAGCCTCTTGGGATGGAGACAGGTGGCATGTCCTGCTCAAGATGAATTTTCAAGCTGAAATTTGCACTTGGATGCCACATTCCCAACAATCCCTTCCCATTTGCCCTCATGGCCAATATTATCATCCCCTCTGAACACTGGGGCAAAAGGTTTATGACACATTAGAAAGTTCTCACGCAATTCTCACTGGTTTTGGCTCTTGAAACAAGGATTTCCTCTAGAGCAGTCCTTTTTTCAGCTCCTATAGGTTCTCTGATTATTCCAAATATTCTTCCTGAGGCAGTAGTTCCCTCTGCCAGGTCTGAAACACGTCCCTATGTAATCTTGGCACTTTTATGTATTCCTCGGCATCTTTGACCTGAAGGATTTCCAAATCTTTTCCACTTTGAAGATCCTGAGAAACCCAACCCCAGCTGTCTCACCTAACCAGTCAATTTTTCAAAGTTTGTTCCAGTTAAGTATGAAATCTTAATTAGAGAATTATTTTTTTGTTTATCCTTCCATTTAAACTGAGTCAGCTCAAGACCACTCATGTTAAACAACTGCCAAGTCCCATCCAAAAAGTGACTGAACTTTATTAGTGGATGAAGTGATTGCTGCCTTCAGTACATAGAGCCAAATCCTGACACCTTTCCTCTGCCCTCTTTACTCTGGCATAAGTTTGCTGAAATCAATGGGAGTTTTGTTTATGTAACTAAAAGATTGGGCCTACAGCTCATAGTTTTCTTTGAAATCCCTTAATATGAAAGGTGCTACACAAATACATTATTATTTTACTTTCTTTTTATAAAGCACAAAATATTATTGGCTATTGAAAGTTTATGGAAACTTGAAGCAATGGCAGTTGGCATTGACCTTTTCCCCAGCGCAGGAGTCCCTAGGATAACACAGATGTATGTCACGTGCAACGAAATTAATGTTGTAAGCACAGCTGTTTAGTAAAATAAAGTAAGATAAAAAGAAACAATTACCTAATTTGATATGGGATCTTTTAAAATTTTTTTCTTTATCTTATGCTACAGTGTGCAACTCATTGACTCATCCAGTGCCAGATAGGCTTTTTCCCTTCTGTAAAACCAGTTTTCACTTACATTTATTGCTGGGAAGCATTATTTGAAATGATAAAGTGTAGGAAGTAGAGCCAACAAGAACATTTTACATAGTTAGCAAGTACACCCAGACTTCTCTTCTGCAATTTACTTATAAACTTAATGTGATTGTTCTCAGGCTAATATGCACAATTTGGAAAATTGAAATAGCCTTCTATAATGTTCAAACACGATCCCATAAACTGAATCAATTGTGAAAGTAAGTTTTACCTCAAGACCCCACAATGAGGGATCTATTACCAGGAGCTCTAAGCAAATGTTCTTTTAATTAGCTACATTTATCTTTAATGCCTGTTTTGACAGAAACTCTAACATAAACATACATTACAAATACAGAAAATCCAGCTCTAAGTATGGTTAATTTTTATGCTTGACAGAGCCATTTGGAAAAAATAACTGTGACCTTTTTGGAGCCTGGAAAAAAAAATCTTAATGTGATGTCATTATAACACAGTTTCAGAAACCAAGAAGAAACAGTGGCATCTGTAGCTAAAGTACAATAACAATTCTTAAACTATTCCTTAAATGTGGCAATAAAACCCTAAAAAGACCTTTGGGCCTTATGCTGAGGCAGCTGAAAAATCATGTTAAATAATTTCTATAAGGACAACAGTAATTTAAGGACAACAGTAATTATAAACCTGATTAACATTTACCTACATTTTATTCCTAGAGTGTCTTAAAGGAGGACTGTGAAACCAGATGGTTATAGAGCACACATGATGGATATAGTCCATCAAGCATGTCCATTGCCATGGAAACAACAGGAATAACATTATCTTTAGTGTCTATTTCTTCACAAAACTTTTCATTTAAGTGTTGCTGCCAATCTAAGCAAAGTCCATATGAATACCTAAGTACCAGCTCAAAAAAACAGATTTGCTTCCCCCACCCTGCAGTAGGTGTGACAGACATCGTTGCATGTTGCAGGAATGATAGTAGCCTGTGTCCTCTCCTTGGCCCAAGCTGTACTCAGCTGCTTGTCAACAGACTTTCTTTGGGTTTATTGGGGGGTTTTCTGTTTGTCTGCTTTTTTTTTTTAAGGTCATTTGACTACAGTTATGATTTTGAGCTGTCCTATTCAAACAACTTAATTGTTATTTGAATGAATAAACAAACCAGGTGATAAAAACGTCTTTTTTTTCTTATTTTCTGCATCAATGAAAGGAACCAGAGACAGAGCAGAAGACAGAGAGTTTGACAAAGGCATGAGACAATACAGATGTGTTTTATGGGTCATCATAACCTTGCAAGCGAGCATGTGGATTACAAAACCATAAATCTGAAGGAGAATGAGAGCATGTATGCACATATAGACAGCAGACAGCATTGACACCATACTAACCTGGAATGGTCTGTCTTCATCCTCTCTGTTATGGACGTTTCATTTTCAAGAAAATAAATGTTCCACCCTGTCCTTAGCTTTTCCCTCTTATCCTATTTCATAAAAATAAACTGGACATGATGCTGTATGTAAATATCCATACCCAGCCCTCCAAAAGCCACAAAATTGCATATTTTCTGGTTTATACTCAACTCAGAAATGTATGGGATACATCAATGGTCTGAAATGCATTTATGAATCCAGTGATTGTAGAAGACAGTGGCCACTCAAAAGAACCTCCAGTATTTGATCTGCTTGTTCAAATGTGTCCAAAAAAGGATTGATGGGGCAAAGGCTCTACTTCCCCCTAGGAAAGAACACAGCAAAAATCCTATTGGTACCACTGGGGAGTAGTTAATCTCATTCCCTCTCACAAAGTACACATAGCAGGTCCATCCTATGGCACACATATGCAGGTTAAAGTATTTTAGCCACAAAATTGTCTCACCATGTGTTCCCACAGCCCACAAGCTCAATGATGTGTTATGCCACACAGTCACTAGATCAAGAGTTGTTGCCAAAACTTGTGAAAACATTCCTGGAACCATGTGAATATGATCTGTGCCTTTGTTCCGTGCAATATACGCACCTATGAAAAAATTACCTCCAACAAAAAATTGAGGATTTGAAGATGTCATGCTGAGTAAGACCATCTGCTTAAGAATTTCACACATTGGGAAGCCAGTGTGGAATATGCATCATGGTCCCTGTGACTTGCAGAGGGAGGGCTGCAATGCAGAGACCCATACCAACATGAGCTGGAAGTAAAACAGCCACAGCTGTGTGCTTTACAGCTTGGACTGCCATAAGAACATGCCCAAAACACTTGTGCCTTGCTGCCATCAGCATATCAGAAACACAGCTTTACACAGGCAGTAGCTGGGACTGCTCCCTCAAGTTCATTGGTTCACTCAGGGGCTCTGAGTCTGTGACAGAGGCACAATGGCACAGACAGCTGAAATTTCTGCTGAGCTGCAGATATTCTCACCTAAGGGATATCACATTACTTCAGTGCCTTCCATTTCCATGTTCAAAGCTCTGCATACCTGTGCCCTGACCCCTACTTAAATCCAGTGTCTTATCATATTCCCTCTCCATCCTCCACTGAGGCCAGTGTTTTTAAACTAATTCCCATACACTCTGCACTTCACAGAGAGCATTTAATTTTTACTGGTCAATATTTGGGTCCCCTGGTTTTACAAAGAGGATGTTTTTTTCCTGGTATGAGAGTTGTCCTGTGTTATTAAAACAAAGCACAGCATACTATGCAAAATGCAGTGTGGCAGTGTTGTCCTTACTGTGCAAAGTAACCTATAGTGCATTTTCCCAGGGATGGTATGGTGACTAACCATCTTAGAGCTGGCCAGAGGCTCCCACAACACACATCTTTGTTTTGCTGCTACTAAAGAAGTTGTCACAGTGCCCATTTGTCTCAGGTTTTGCAACTGGCATAGAGGACAAAATATGTACATTTTTTCCAGGACAGGATCTTCTTATTTTACTTAGAAAAAATACCTATGACGGTCTCACTACTTCTGCCACATTACTCTTATTTCTGTATTGCTGAATAAGCAGGGTTGTTCACCTGCTGCCTCATACACAAAAATTGTCTTCATATGCCTGGGTGAGAGAGGCTCCAGAACGACTTTAATACAGACCATACACTCCCTCAACGACTGGCTTTGTTTTCTGAAACATCTGTAACCTTGGGGCCCGATCACCCTATACAGGAGAGGAACAACCACTGCTGGAGCCAAAGCCAGTTCAGCCACCACCTGCCTCTACCTTCCACATTCTTTCATTGCCCTGCATTGTTTTGTTTTGCCTCTGACACAAATTTGTCTGTCAGCTGGGGTTCTCACTCCTCAGCTTCCCAGGGGAAGCCTTGCAGAGGGGCAAAGCCATTTCAGGCAAGCAGCATGCACACATCTCACACACCCCTTTACCTTCTCCCCTCTTCGGCTCCCCAGAAAGCAGAAATCCAGTGAAATTGCTTTGCAATGTGCTTATAAAGTTTTTAATTCAGTATTTGCTGTTTTCAGCTCTTATTGGAAAAGCAGTTCAAAGAAATTAGGCTTTCCTTGGACCAGAAAGTTGTGCTGCAAACAACTAGGGAGAATCTAGGTCCCAATAAATATGTCCTGCAGCTATTAAGGGGAGGTAAATAGAACAGACAGAAAAGTACTGGAAACAACAGAGTGGAGCAGCTGCATGCATTGCATTAAAACGTTTATCATCTGGCCTAGTTGGAGTTGTATTTTACATTGTGAATTTATTATATTTTGGCTTAATAAATGTGAATTCTCACATTCTTCCAAAGTTTTAAGTAAGTCCAGATACGCTTCCCACACATTTCTTCATGATCTCAAGTTGTGTTTTTTAACTACTACATCAATGATAAATTTCAAGAAATATATGAATAAATAAGGCCTTGTCAGGTGCATTTATCATATCAAAGTTTGATATGATAAATATCATTTACCCTTTCCTCAGACAAGATGCACAGACAGGTCTCTAAGTTTGAAAATGGTAAATATTCTCACTGGTAAAGAAGGAGAGACGGAAGGAAGGAAGGAAGGAAGGAAGGAAGGAAGGAAGGAAGGAAGGAAGGAGTACAAGTACAAGGTGCTCTCTTTCCCAGCAACTACTGCAAAGCTGTGCTAAATTCCTGTCATCTTTATCCATAGCATCCACTTGGATTATAAATATTTAGAGAAGAAGGTCAGACTAATGGGTGACTCTGAGTAGGGAGACTGGGCTCACCAGGACTCAACCTCATCTGGTTCTTTTTTTGCTGCTATGATAAAAACAGGTAATGGTAACATTATTTTTCTAAAGGCATAATCCTGCTCAGCAGAGCAGAAGTATTTATGATATTCTTTGTATAATTGTTAACAGAAATTATTTTTAATGTTAGACATAAATTTTTCTACAAGCCTCACTAAGTTTGAAATTACCTTGAAGTTGTTGAATGTAATTAGCTTTCAGACATTATTTCTATGTGTTAAAAATGTACTATGAAGAGCTAGAAACCTGAGAACACACTGAAGTGCAGAGTGGACTTGAAGAATTAAATGAATGTAGTCAGAGAGGATTATGTATTACCAAAAGGAAAGGTCCCCAGATCTGGGAACCAGTTTACTGATTCTTGTCAACTGAAATGAGTGAAATGAGATCTATTTTCCTTTTTTCCCCTCTTTTCTTTTTTTTTTTTTTTACTTTTTTACTTTTTTTTAACTCCCAAGGAAAGGAATTGGGAACCTGACCTATTTGTAGGAGAAGGTGATTCAGTGAAAGGAGATGAAGTAGGTGTCTTAAAATCTATGCTATTTTATAAATAAACCCATTAGAATTCTCCAAAGAGAAAAAAAATAACATTATAGAATTACTAAAAAGGGGTATCACCCATGTTAAGAAGTGATGAAGTTCTTTCCACAACCTGATCTGACCAGCCAGGTTGTTTGCCAAGGGTCAATTTACAACTGCCACACAAGGATCATTTTAATTACACTGTCCAGACAAGCCTCAAAAGTCCCATTTTCCCATTTGTTTATCTGAGAGAGTGTCACATAAATTGGCTGATTACTGTTTTCCTCAGCCATTTCCAAAAAACCCATGGGGAAGAAGGGGAGAAGGGGAAAAGGGAAAGCTGTCAATGCCTCACTCCTGAAAAGAAGAAAAGACAGATGTGGAGTCATGAGGACATGGTTGTTCCTTGAAGAGGGGATGATGGAAAAGGGGTGCAATGCAGCTGGAGCCGGTGTGCTGCTCTGGGGTGGCAGAAGAGGGTCAGGACGAGTGGTGGGATGGCCAGCTCTGGTCAGCAGAGCTCAGGGTGGACAGGGAGAGGGATGGGGGCACAGTGGGGCCCTGCCTCGGCACAGCAGCACAGCCCTGACCACAACCCTGCTCTTTCCACCTGCCCCCGGGCTGGGCTGAGCCTGCCCTGGCTTCTGTGCAGCGCACAGTGGCCACCCAGCCCTGCTCAGGCAAATGAGAGGAAGCAGATTTTCCAGTGGGGTGAGCCCATTTACATGCATCTTACACTGCATTATACAGGACTAAGTTAGACTCTTTGATTTCCTGATTGTAAATTTTCCTCCTGCTGACAGAAAGAGTAATTTCTGTGACCAGAATCAAACTGATTGCTTAAAATGTTGAAACTGACTTTTGTTCCACTTCTACAACGTATACATTTCTGAAAAATGAGGTTTAGAGGGGTAGATATGGTATTGGTGTTTACCAGAAGTATCCTTGAAATGCTTTGTAGTGCCAAAGTATATAGAGGGCTCATTTACTATGTTGGAAGACTAAATGCAATGGGGCTGTTTCTGCAGAAATAAAGTATATGTATGTTTTTATTTCCTGTTCTCTTACATAATCTTATTATTAGTTTGAAACTCTCCAGGCATTCTGTAGGTGATAAAAAGAGAAGAAAAGTTATTTCTAGAAAGCTGAGAAGTTCTTATTTCTTCTGGTTTTAAACTAAACATGCCAGCTTAAGCAGAAAGGTGTAACCACACTCCGCTTCAGGGACAGGATAGCAGTCAGGCCAACAAATGAAAATAAAGGTCAAAGCAATTTCCATAAGGAGATGCAGCTGAAGGCCACGGATCCCTTCCCAGAGACACCCGCTGTGCTGTATCAGAGGGGATAGCAAGGAGGGCTGATTTTGTAAAGAGGAAAGCAGTCCCCAGAACAAATCAGATGTGGGGCTGTTCTCCAGTTTGCCTTGCATGCCTCTCCTAGGGGTTTAATCACACTCTTGCAGATCTTCTCCCACACAAAGTCATATGGGAGCAGGGAGGCAGCCCCAAGCTGTCAGCTGTTCCTTGTCCATGCAGGGCAGATACCCACATGGTTTGCTCCAGCCCTTCCCTGTCCCTCCATCCTCTGCCACTGTTATTAATATATACTCTGGTGCAAATCAGCACTGCAGACTACACACATACTATCTGAATTTGAGTAAACTCACTGAAAGATGGAGCCTTTGGGGGTTAATCAACCACTCAAGTGGAAAAGGTTATTTTGATTAGGGTTTAGTAGGCTGAGTTCAGATGAGTATTGTTGTAGATGCAGAGTAATGGGGTAATAATCCCCTGTGCATTCAGATACTTAATTTCCTTGGTCTGTCCCTTTTCTAGCTGGCCACCCTTCCTATCCCTTCCCACATGTTGCACAGATACATCACCACTTTAGATGATAAGGAGGAAGACTGTCACGCAGCAGTTTCTTCTTCCAGCCTCTTTCCCAGAAACTGTGTCAGCTGAATAAACATTCCTCTCTGTTCAAGAAATGAGGAATGAGCTCACAACGGGGTTGATAAGGGTGGAATCCTCCTCTCCAACCCAAATGTTACCAGAGGTGGGGGCAGACCCATGGCCCTGAAGCCCTTCAGCCTTCTTCCATCGCTCCCCATGCTCATATCCAGTCCTACAGCAGGAAGAGCCATCAGCAAGCTAATTTCATTTACTCAGCCCTGGCATTGTTTAAAGTGCCTGAAGAGCAGTTCTGATGTGTAATAACCTTATTCAACCACTTACTCAGCTCACCTTACTCAAGCACTGTTATCTCATAGTTATCCTATACAATATTTATTATTATTACTATTAAATCACTGTAGATTTTATGGTGTGTTGGATTTGCATCCTGAAGAACATTGGGAAGGAGTAGGAAGAAATTTAGACCTATTCTAAGAATGCCTGAAAATCTTCCTAGTCCATTTTTCAAAGCACCCCCCAAAAAAGCTGTGTAATAATATTTGGGGAGTTTTTTATGGAAAAATGTGAAAGTATCTGAATAATTTAATATTTACAATGTCCCTCTGAAAACCTTTAAAAATAGCTCACTCTGAGGACTAAATCTAAATGGCATTATACAGCCTTGTAAAAACAGATAGAACATCACTTCACGGGAATGTATAAACAGAAAACTAATTTCTCCCTTTTTGTAGGGAGCACTGGCAAAAGGGAAAGCTATTGCAAAATATCTGCGTGGCTGAGGAAACTGTGGTTTCACCACAAGGACTGAGATTAATGGGCACAAGCAAGGGGACAACATGGATAAGCAGTGAGTTGCAGAGATGGGGAGATGTCTCCACAGCCACAGCTGCTCCAGGGTTGACAGAGGCTGCAAAAAGCCTGGGTCTTGCCTAGAAAATATCCTTTGCAGCATTCCCTCGATGAGATCAAGCCTGCATGAATGTATTTTAGAGATGCAATACCATTACCTCCTCCTGTTTACCAGCCCTTCAGAGCAGTCATCTCTGGTGGCTGCTTTATGAGTCCTAAATATTACTTCCATAAATGCCATGCTCTTATACAGTCTTCTCAGAATTAATGTCCTGCTGTGCTACTCTGCATTGTGAAAGCCTGTGTGCAGAGCTGCTTCACCTGCAGAGGCTAGAAATGCTGCCTTTATTCTGAAATGGACATCTATAGTGTTTCAGCCACCTCTATACCACTCTCCTTTTGGTTTCACAAGTACACCACTAAAGTCTAGTTCAAATGAAGTACTGTGCAGAACTGTTTTAACAGGCTTGAACTCTGAAGTCCCCAAGCCTGTTTTATTAATTCTCCAGAGGCTTATAATGATGTCACTCAAGGGAACATAGCCTATAAGAGAAAGGTATGTTAATTTTTTTATTGTTATACAGAGAAATTAAAATACATGGATTATTACACTTGCCTCATAACTGTGCATGCTACATGCAAAAAAATGACAATAAAAATGAAGTAATGCTTTTTATAATGTGACTACTAGAATAATTTTATGTGAGTAACTACTATTTGGGATACATTTAAAATACTACAAAATTCTTAGATGGCTGTTTCAACATACTGTATTAATCAACTCGGGCGTAATTGTATGATGGCCCAAAAGTCAAACTTTTCCTTAAGTTTCCTGACCTTGACCTGAAAAAAATGTTATAACAAAATTTCAGATTGGGTTTCTTTAAGGCAACAGTTCCTCTTACCTAAACATACCTTTGAAATGGAGAGAAAGAGCTTGCTGATAAATGTTTCAACACCATACTTTATTAAAACAAGTTATTTCTGTTGTTTACTATGTGGTTAGGCCATGATGAAAAGCAGATCTTCACCAATACATTTTTGTGCAAATTCCTTACCTTTCTGTTTACAAAAGAAAGTGAAGTACCTTTCAGTGGTATTTGTCACAGAGCACTAGCAGCCAACAATGCACACTGTCAACTGCTTAAGGTTTCACTTCCTAATTAACTTTCCTAGAAGCAAAAGAACTGTCTGAAAACACAAAGCTCTCACATTTACCCTCCTGCCACTCCATCCTATTCATCCCTGGCCGCACGGCTGCGGCCACCAAGAGCAACAAAGTCCTGAAGGAGGGTCCCCACAGCCCAAAACATCAAGGGGGTAACCTGAGCAGCCTGACTACAGAGCAAATTAGTTATCTGCCTTAGTGGGGGCTTTTTTAAGAGATTATGACTCAATTGCAATTCCACCACAGACTCCTTGATGTTAATAGTTTTTTTAAAACAACCCGTTCCTCTTTTTCTTTTTGCTTTATATAAAATCCCATTCAAATTCTGTGGTTTCTTTCTAGGCTTGTTGAGTGAATGTACTCTCCTCAGGTACAAATCATCTTTTGTTCAACCAAACAGCAAAAATACTAAACATAGCTGAAATTGTTATGGAGGGTGTAAATATCTACTTGCATGTGATGAACAGAAAAAACAATATTCCATGGACCAGCTCACAAGTATTGTCACACTTTCCACTTACAAAACTGCTTTAATTTGAACAGTTCAAAATGCAGTCCAGTACAAAAGTAGATATGAATCCTGTCTGTTTCAAATACAGTCCTCTCTTTCTTCCCATGGTTACTAAATGGTTCTAAATATACACACGATACTCAGAAGTTGATCCATAAGTATATGGATCAACTTCTGAGTATTATGTATATATTTAGAGCAATTGGTTTACCTGCAGCGTAGCTCTGCAATAATTACCAAGGCACAAACCAATTGAAAAATGCTGAACACAGATGTTTAACACAAATTTTATTTCACCAAATTTCTACAAATAAGCTTTGGCTAAATGTCCTCCTAACAATGTGCCCCATCTTCTGCTGTTTGTTGACCCTTAGGTTGGACCAGGCTTTTATTACTCTTACCATTGTTTAAAAGCAACGTTCACATGAGTCTCAAAGGTGCAGAAAACTGACATATTTTGACTTTTCTACTGTAAGTTACTTTCATGTCAGGATGATGGTAAATTATTAATTGCATTATACCTTGAATGTCTCTAGATGACTGCAGATTGTGAAGCTCTTCTAAACACAAGTTTGCAAGCTGATCGACCCAGCACACATTCTGGTAGCTAAATTGCAAAATGACAGATTCATCAAGTGAATGAGCTGCTATCAGATAATATTAGCTGGCAGATGTCTCAAAAGAAATAGTTGACGTCTGCAGAGCTCTGGCAATTAACTGTTTACAGGTCCAACACCTGCCTCAGTGATAGTATTTATTTCACAAATCATTTTAATGGCCATTTTCTCCAGCACACAAAAAACTTAGCCTTGAAGGTAAAAAGTTCAGCGCCGGCCACCTCTCCACTGCAGCGTACAAAGCACCAAGAGAAGAAAGGGAGACAAAGCGCTCCAGAGGCGGGTGTTGAGTGATTTCCCTGCCTCCCCTGCCACCCAGGTGAGCCGGAGCGCAGGGAGGGGGTGGCAGCCCCACCGAGGGGCTCCTCCTCGGTGCTCACTGGCATCACATGGGGCCCTTCCACCCTTGCACAGCCCTGGGAGCAGAGCCAGCGCTGGCACCAGGCTCTGCCCATGGCAGGGCTCAGCTCCCTCTCTCATGGTGTCCGGGTGATGCTGCTCAGCTGCTCATAGCAGAGCCACTTCTACAGCAGAGGAGGCAATGACACTAATAACCACTAATCCTCCCAAAGGCTTTTTGGTCTCTTGCCAGGTCAGTTTTAATCAACTGTGACTATAAAAAAGTAAAACACTTTGGAGGACTGGGCTACATAACACAGCAAACCTTACAATTGCATCAAATCCAATTCTCAAAAACCAGGCAGGATAGCTGCTTAGAAAGCTGCTTGCTCATGGACAGCATGGACCATCTGCTTAGCAAAACATGACTAGCAAGTAATCACACAACTAAAAATCAGACTTCTGGTGTATTTGTCCCACTAAATGGCCATGTCTCAAATCATCAAATCCACAAGCACCATATTTCAATGGTAAGCCAGAAGCATTTAGATTCCCAGTGATGTCAGATATGAGGCGGATAGATAGACTATGCTCAAAGCTCCATTTCTCCTGCAGACTCATGAGCATATTAATGGCCATAAGCCACTCAAATGCAATGCTTTCATGCCACTTAATAGCAAGCTCTGAGCTTAGGTACCTCAAGTAATCAACAGTCTAGACACATAGTGAAGATTAATCAATTATTCTTTACTATAATTAAACTATTTATATAAGAAAATACAATAAATATATTAAGAGCAGGAAATCACATTTTTACTGGGACAAGTCCAGATGTTGCTTCCTAACTGCAAAATATAAAATGTGAAGTGCAGTGGGTACCACTGAAATCAAACTATCTAAATTAAATTAATGAAGGCATTTCCTATTCTGAGAGTTTGGAAAAAAAGAAGAGAGCTGTTAGGGTAAGCAGGAAAAATTACAGACGTGAAAACCTTACCAGGTAGCCCACTGAACAAACATTTTATGCATTCTACTAAGTAACTTCCAATGCATTTTTAAACAAGGAACTTGAAATTTTCCATACCTGCAGGATAATATTTTTAGGGTACATTAGTTATCTGGGAGCACATGAAGTAAGGTATGCCTCTGGTCATAGTAAATAGCCTGATAAATACCCACGGGCCCCTCAAAACTCAACTGCTGGGCTTAATCCTCTCAGCAAATTTGTGGGGTTTGTTTCTCTCCCTACCAGACTAATTCTCACAGAGGTGCAGTTCACATTTGCTCACATAGCAGTTGCATGCAATGTCCCCACCATGTAACCCTTGTCCCTCACAGGCAGCAAGTGACACTGCTGCAGTGCCAGGATACACCCATGGAACACCAGGCTATGGTTTCACAAGGAAAAATTTGGTGTAAAGAAGCTGTGCCTGGCAAGGCAGCATACACTGATTATTATAGATTTGTAACAGCTCTCTGGACACCACACTCCTCACGGAAGAAGATTATCCTTGCTCACATGAGCTTGTACTTTAAACAGGCAACCTGGCAGAGGAGGGCTGCTTTGTGTCCTGAAACACCTTGCTTTCCCTCCCTCACTCCAGCCTGCCACTGGTGTTTTGCAAACCTCTAACTAAACCTAGCAGCTAAAGATATCCCTTTGAAAAATTCCAGGTGTTCAGCAAAAAGTTGCAAAGAACTTAGTTTCATTGGCTAAATCAAAAAATGTTCAAATTAGGGGATATACCTCTATTTCTACAGAAAAAGCTGCAGCACCAGAGTCTGACACCCATTTTCTAAACTGAAGATCAGGCTTGATCATATCGCTCTGTGCATCTCCTCAAAGGACTCTTCTTCCAGGCTGCAGCTAGACAAGGAGAGGGAATTTCCATTTTATAGAATATTGAGTTCCAGCTGAAATATAAAATGCGTATTTAGAAGTTTTGATATTTTTTCCCATCTGCAATGAAACAGAGCAGCTGACTGCATCAATCCTGGACCATGTGAGCCTTGGCATGGCTCAGGATCAGGGTCAAGCCAGGGGCTCAAGTAGGTCCCAGGTTATCAACAGATGGGCACCCACTGGCTGATGCCTCCATAATCCCTGGCACTACTACCCCATCCCACCAAGGCAGACAGGCAGGAGCATCACAGTTCTCCCACCAGCTGCATCCCAGCTGCTGCTGGGCATTCAGTACCCTCTTGCTTTTTTCCCATTACTTATTGTGGCTTTTGAGTTATCTTAGGTTTTTACATTAATGGTTTTGTATTTCCTAGAGGGTGCTGGGGAGGCAGAGGGAGGGTGAGAATATCCAGATGATTGTATGGACTTTTCAAGACACAGTCTTTAGTGCTTGGGTTTTGCACTGGTGGGAGGAAGGGAAACCAAACCCCAATATTCTGTTACTGTCATAAACTCCTCGAATTCTCCCACTTTCAATACTTCTAAAATTAGGGTCATGCACCATTGCCTCACTATATCCTTTTCACTCTGCTCTTTATAGATATTCTATATGAGGCAAGTCTACAGTTTCTGTCATCATTAGAGGATTTCATGACAAATGGGCTATAAGCCTGAACCTTTAATCCTTCCTATTCATGCAAGCATAGAGACCCCAGGGAGCGCTCGCATCGTATTCTCACGGATGAGATTCTCTCAGTGTGAATCTCTTTCCTCTGAGGATATTCAACATCCACCTCATCAATGGTAGCTTTCTGAAGGGAGGTTTCTAAAGCACCTCCATGTGAATCTTCACACTAATGAAGGAGTTATGGATAAAAAATGCATCCAGGCAAAATCCCTGGACACAAGAAAGACAAATAGCAAAACTCCTGCTGCCATTAGGCCATGCTGAGCAGATCACATTGTACAAATGGAACATGTGGAAATACTGTCAGTGCATCCCTGTTTAAAAATATAATACCCATCTTGCTATTATTCCTATTATTTCCTGATCTATAGCATCCTGATCCAAGAAATCCTGAATTTCAGCTTTCCTAGAAAGCATTTTAATAAGCCTAATTCTCCTCCCATCATATCCCTTGAGAACAGAGATATTAGGCTGGACTCTCAGATAAAACAGTTATTTTCTGGAGAAAAATTAAAATATCAGCAATGAATTTAATAGGTGGAAAACTGAAAAAGAAAACCTGGTTGAGATTATATTTAGGAAAAAACTCAAATTCATTCAGTAAGAAATGTGTGGACAAGACTCTTAAGCACTCTATATAATAAGGTGTAATAATGTGACAAAGTAATTATACAGTTATGATGGAATGATTTTATTGGACTGGACTGAACCAATGATTATTGGTTCCAGATAAAAGTTATTTTTAAAGACACTATGTATTTTTCACTTGCTGATTCTCTTAAAGATAGAGTGACTGTTCTGCTTAACTGCAAAAGTTCTAATTTAAAACCTTTTTTGCTTAATTTCTCTGTTACAAACAGGTTTACTACGGAATTAAAGGCACCCAAAACTGCCAGGCCTGGCCAAGTCATTGATGTGCCTTTGATTCAGATTGGTCACACTTGAAGAGCCCAAAGTGACTGGAACTTGCTGCTATTTCTGATCTTTGTAGTTGTCTATGGATGTATGATTGGATGGAGAGCCCTGAATCAGTGTCTGAACTTCTGACTGTGCTCTTGCATCACTTTTCTGAACACAGTGAGGTCACATGGGCCAAGCAAGAGAAGCATCAGGCCCTGTCCCTCTCATAAGCACTATATACACATTATCTGTAGGTGAAAGACTGTCAGTGGCAGAGTCACCTGTAAGACAAGAGGATTTTGTAGTTTAACTTATCCTTACATGCACACTGCTCCAGTGGCAACAGAATTAATGAGTCTGGTTTTCAACAGCCTCGTGTCCTTTGTGCCTTTTTACTGTTCCTCCCCACTAGAATAATCTCAGTCTGTCTCTGAGGGACAGCCCAGAAAGCAAGAAATAGCAGGAGCTGGTGATCTGGGCAAGTTGGATGTGCCACTTGGGCAGCCCAGGTCTTCTAGACTTTCCTGCAACAGCTGCATTGATCCAAGTCATCCATCTCAATGAAATGCTTTCAGGTAACTTGTAGGAAGCTGCTATTTCTCCTAAATCTGGTTAATTTTGCTAAAAATAAACTAAAGTAGTGAAGCTTTCAACACTGACATTAATTTTGCCTGCATAACTAACATTTAATTAGCATTTTACTGGGTTTATTAGATATCGGTGTTTTACTGCAGGTTCCCTATCCCTTTCAATTCACAGGGTAAATGTTTTAGAAATTGATACAAATTATGAAAGGGAGACTCTTCCCTTCTTTGAAAGACTCTTTCCTTCCTTGAAGACATTACATTTTATGTCATGAAGATAACAAAGAGAAGAGTCTTGAAACAAAGGCCATATTTACAGTCCTAACACCAAAGCCTGGTGGGACTCTGAATGAAGGCTGTATTTTTCCAAAATGACAAAAATATGAAGAAGTAAATATTTAATAAACTGATTTCTTAAAGCTGAAAAAGTTGGATAAGTACTTTCCCAAAACAACATTTCCCCTGCAGGACGCAAGTGCTCTTCACTTGGGTGAAGAAAAAAAAACCAACATGAAAAAGTAGCCAATGTTTAGCAAAATTTTCTGAGAACAAGATTGAAAATATGTAGCATCAGCAAAAGTGCTTGAAATAGGAGTTTAAAACAACACTGCATAAAAATTAAATCATAAATTATTTCTTCAAATGTATCCTGTGCAAAATATCATTTTGCACAATGCATTGCAGCTGAACTTTTTTAAGCTAGAGTATAAAACAAGCATAAATGTTAAACTTGTCCAAGGATCACATCTTTAACTAGAGATCCAATTTACATCTAATTTTAGCTTAGAAACTGGTTGGAAGATATACTTGTGAAATGCCAGAAAACTTATCCCATGTGAAGTATGGTAAATTGCTAAGGTCTGGCTGCACTTTTCATAAAAACCTAGAGATTTAATCCCTTCAGAGCAAATCTTAGTCTTAAAAATGTCATCACACTTGGGCCTTCCAGCATGCTTTATAATTTACTATTATTTATTGATTCCTACATATGCAAACTCTGCTAGCAGAAGAGAATCCTCAGTACCATAAACTAAATGAGTATAGAAAGAGGTAGAATGACTAATTCCCAATGTTACCAGCTATTGTTAATTAGTTCTTCTCTGATCAAATTCACTTGCTTTAAAGCTTCTCAATTATTAAATGGTGCTTGCTAGTTCAAACTAATCCCTAATAAGAAAAGAAATGTTTAGTTGTGCAGCAGAGATTAAAGGGCTTCAACATTCTCACTGTTAACAGGAAGTAAAGAAAATACATTTCTTCATCAAATCATTTTCACAAAGCCTCATATATTTCATCAAAAATGGCCATTAGTGTTATTTCAAAGACATGCCTGTGGTTTCTGCTAACTACTTATTACACAGCCATCATTTTGTAATATAAACCAATGACTTGGTGATAAAGTGTACCAGTTGGAAACATAAACAGATGCATTATGGATAACTGAAGTACTGCTTTCTCTTCTACAAATTCATTCTATGTCACTTGAAAAGAAAACTCAAAGGAACCTTATGTTTAATAATATTTAGATATTCGGGATATGCTTAAACTTAGCAAATTAAAGCAGTTCCAATATTCTATGTTGCAGAATACTGAATTCCTGCTTCAAAATCAAATGAGATGGAAAATGCTTATGATCCCTTGATAAGCACAGCTAGGAATGAATTGGCATATGGAGGAAATAGAAAAGCCAAAAACAGCAAGAGTTGTGCTGTGCAGGGCTTTTGTAATGACTTTGCGGCACTATTTCCCAGATTATGTTTCCAGTTTTTGAAAATCAGACAGGCAAGGAAGAACACATTTTGAAAAATCAAATTCTTCTGCAGAACTATCAGCATGTTTTTATAACTATCCCATGGTAATGCAGACCCAGTCCTAAAACACATACAAAGAATGTAACTTCACCAGCAAGATAACGTCCTTGCCCCTAGCAGTGCCTTCAAGGAAAATAACACTCCAGCTGTGCAGCAGAGTTTGCCTATTTGATGGTATGGATAATCTCCTATTCAGGTTACTTTAAAAAGTTTAGACCTTTACTCCTGAATGCTTTAAAAGAAACCTGCAAAAATTTATCATCCTTGGCCCTGTAGCAAGCGATGATTTGATTGAACTACTCTCAGAAGGGAATTTCTATGTATCATCTTGTGTTCTAAAAGAAAAATAACTAGAAATCAACAGAGAAAATTCCATTTTTCTGGGCAGTCTCCATTAGCTGTCTTACAAATTGTTTCTTTAAATGTAGCCCCAAGAACAGCACCTTTCTCATGAGTCATTTCCCAGTGGAGGAAAGGCTTCCTTTAGCAGCACTTTCAACATGGCTTCCTGCAGCATCCTTACATCCAACGTAAGTCTTCACAATCCTGATGGCTGAACTACAAGATGGAGAAAAAACTGTTTGAATCGTCCATTTCAAAGGGTAGCTGTTACTGAGTAGTATTCTATACAGAGCCTGGTCAGGAGTTCCTCAGGGGTCTATCTTGGGACATGTCAGGAAGATTAGAAACACCAGATGTAAATTGGAACAACAGGTATTCAACCTGAATATTAAAAAAAATGCACCATCAGATAATTTAGCATTGTAATAGGTTGCCCAGTGATGAAATCACAAGTTGCCCGAAGCCCATCAGGGGATCCTGGGCACCCCTGTTTTCCAGAGACATCCATAATTTTGGCAGTCTTTTCCAAGTGCTTGCATAATGAACAGCCATTTGTGTCCTAACTGTGACTCTGGCCAGGCACAAAAAAGACAAAGCAAAACCTGATGTGTCTGGTTAAGACCAATGCAGTGTGTCACCAGGAGCTGCAAAGCACTCAAAGGTATCAACAGCAGCTTTATACACAGGTTGGGGAAGTGAAATGGAAAAAATTAACCCAGAAGTTATCCAGGCCTCAAACAAACAAGAATTTAAATTAACCAGCAAAGTTCATAGGGGTCACTGTGGGAGAGACAGAGAAACTGCTAAAATACACCTTTAATTTAATCAATAGCAACTGAAGCAATACTTTATAGCTTCTGAGATGTCCCAAACTTGCACAATAGTTAATAGGGCCACAAATGAACAAGAACTTGTCCACTAATCTGATGTTGATGGTTTTCGAAATTTCTGCTTTTTATTTATTTCCTTTAATCTATGAGGATTTTCATATTATAAACAGTTTATCTTGTCTGTGTGTGATGTTCTAAGATACAGTGATCTAAGGCCACTTTGTATCAACAAAACTCCAAGACAAAACAAGTCCCAAATTTATTTCACAAGAAATTCTGTTTGTTTTACCAGCACGTTTTACAGAGACAAACAAACAAACAATTACACAGAATTTTAAAAACCCCAACACTTTAATTTTAGCAAAACCTGTACATTTTGCTATTGCTTTTCCTGTGTCAGGTATTTTGGAAGATTTTTTTCTTTTGAGAAAACTGAACATGTCACCATATTTTGTTCAGAATATTTCAAGTAATGGATAAACAACAATTGCAAAACTGGCATAGCCAATTGATTTTCAGCCTCACTGTTGCTCTGCTTCCTTTACTCCATCCTGATTGGAAGTACCAGAGGAGAAATATTAGGAGTTAACACTTCAGTTGTTGCCAGTGCTGCCTTCCCTCCCTTCCTCCAATACTTTAAAGTAGACGAGCAAATAAAACGTAGAGTGCTAATTATCCATTAAACAATCATGAGGCAGTTTCCTGCACTACATCTCCAGACTCATTGCTGGAAAGGAAACTCTCTACTCCAGTGGTGTGATGAAGCAGTAAGGAGAGGAGGGATGGACCAGGGCAGTGTCTGGTACCAAACGCTGGAAGAACATGACAGTGTGTAAGTGTAGTACACCTGATTAACTTTTAAATCAAGGAAAGAAAAAAATGGGGGGGGGAAAGGTTAAATTAAAGCTCTTAACATTAATTGCTTAATGAAGACTGACAAGAGTCTGTGTAGCAGGGTCATTTTATATTAAGAACAAACAGTGCCCTCTGTGGTTTAACAGAAAATGTGGTGTTGGTTTCTTCTGTATTGTGTTTTTAAACACAGAAGCTAAGAGCACCCAAAATTGCCCTATTTAGTATAATCACTTAGCTCGATGAAAATCCTCAGTCATTTTAGCATGCTTGCCTCAGGAATGCAGATTACAAGTAGCAAACAGAAAGTAATCCACAAATAGCTTTAGAATCCTGTTTGAAAAATTGGTCTGTGAGCTATGTAGGTCTAAAAGCCAAGTGAGTACATTATGATCCAAAAAAGTGAACGATTTTTTAAAATGATTTATGTAAACTAGGAAAGAAAAACTCACTTTAAAACAAACTTGAGTGTGTATTGTTGATACGATCACATTTTAGAATACACTAAGTGTTCCAAATGGCCCTCAGATCAATTTTGGGAAGTAAACAAAGCTCGGCTTTCAATAAGATTTAGGTTTTAAAACACAAGAAATTAGGTATAGGTTAATTCAAACATTCATTAAATCCAGACTGCCATGAGTTATATTCCATGGCCTAAAGTGATGACTAACGCAGATAACAGTCATGCTTATGCAATCTGTTACAGATAATATATTAAGTAAAAGAGTTCTCAAAAACTCTAAAATAAAGGATCTTTCCAGTTAACAAAAAAAGCCAAAATTAAAACATAATTTGAAACATGCATTTTGTTCTATATTTGAAATCAGAGACTGTTCACATTTTACACACACAAATACACACACGCAAACACACATAAAACACACACACACACACACACACACATGCTCGCCCACATTATTTTAATAGATGCCAGATGGGAAAAGTGCTTGACATGCAGTTTACTTCCAGCAGCCATCGTGCTCACGATGGAGCACAGCCCCCAATGGGCCAGTGGCACCGTGGCCCCAGGACCTGGATTGACAAACTTGGTCATGGAGGAGCAATGCCACCTAGGACACATCCTGGGAGCACCTACTGACCTGGGGAGGAGGAAGCAGCCAATATCAGTTCCCATCCCATGCAAGCAGACAAGTCTGCAGATGGAAGGACAGAGCTCAGGGACCTCAGCAATCTCAGCCTCTCCTTTCACAAGGAGATTGAAGGGGGATTTGGGAGATTGAAGGGTTGTTGGACATTTCCCACACAGTTTGCTTCTCCCCTGCTCCAGCTGACCTTTGACTCCCCCTGCATGGTTTGGATGATAGCAACAACTCTGCAGACCAAGGGCAGAGATGATGGTGTACAGCTGAGCCTCAAAGTGGGGTCCAAACCCCTCTTTGTAAGACATTACAATTTTTCCCATATTAGCACCTGGAAAAGTCATCCTTGCTGACAATTTATAATAACTTCTGTTTACACTCCTACAAGTTCCAAACTGTGCACCAAGACCACTCTGGACACTGCCAAGCTGAAAGATGCTGTCTGGGACCCAAAGAACTTGCAGTCCAAGCACAGGTGACAGCAGAGGGAGGTGGACTGCCTTCAGTACGTGGCACCTGACTACGCTGAGTGCGCATCTCCTTCCGAAATTTTGATATGTAGTGTCTAATCTGTCTTTGGGGGAGATACAGGGAAAACTGTAACTTTCCACAGCCCAGTTTCAGTGGTTAGTCATCTGAAGCACTGACGTGTTGCTCTCACAGGCATCAGGATGAGATCTGTTGAAGGAGATGAAGGAATGGTAAAGCAGGTTCACAATACAATAAAGCTATTACCATACTTCATTCATGGCTATTCGTAAAAGACTCTGAAGATGCAAAGGGTAATATAAGCATTGAGTGATATTGTTAGTGTTTCAAAAGTTACTTTGGCTTTTAGGTTTGATACATTTACAGCATGCAAAAAAGGTCTAATACTGTCCTACAGTTGGAAAGACATCAGTGGGCAGAGAGTGCAAAACCATCTCACAAGTATCTATCAAAACAATTATATTAATTTAGAATAGTTGTATTTGTAAAGTATTATAGCGTAAAGTATTATTAGAGTTAGCTGGATGTCTGAGATGGATATGGGAACATGAAGAAATTAAATATTTATTTTACTACCCTAGATGTCACTTTTGTTATGATATCTGGGTGTAGAGCGCTTTTCTGGCTGGACCTTTCTATAAACTCAGCAGCACAGGGCACAGCACAGATCTGTCTAAATAATCTCCAAAGGCAGTTTCACTTTGCTGATTGATGTTGATATAGGTGCATGTATATAGAACCTCCTGTTGTATTGTCCCAGCACCTCTTTATCCCCTGGCATGAAACTTCAGCCCCTCAGTCTTGTGGCACCTGAGAGCATTTCCCAGTTCCAAAGCCGTTGGTTTGCCTGAAAATTCCAGGGAAAACATTTTGAAATTACTATTCTGGGCTTTTGTAACACAGAGCAAGTTCTACAGTCCAGTGCTTTCAGTGTTACCTTCCCTTTCACCAAATAGGAAACTAATTTCAGTAGAACATCACAGAATTTTGACTCAACATTTACAGAAAAGAGGTACTTTAAACATAAAAGAAAGAATTAGAAAAGGAGGCTGGGCAAGTGGACACTCCATCAAAACAAAAAAATCCATAAGCATAAAAAATACAAAATACGTACATAAAAAACCACTTTGAGCTGCTGTAACAGTCTTATGCGAGTAGCAGGCAAATAATTTCCTGTCTCCACTTACAACCATGGCTGCATTTCTTAAGGCAAGACCTCATCTCCTGAGGTTCCAGAAAGACTCCCAGGATACACTGTCATATCCTCACTGGGAATAGGATCCACTGATAATATCTATGAAAGATACAGTGAAGGAAAAAACAACTCTTAATCAGAGAAACCCAAAATATTCTGAAATTATTGTTCACAAAACAGCTAAGAGATAGAAATACTTAATCAATATATTTATAATTGTTTGGTAAATAATTTGGATACTATCTCACAGAAGAAAAGACACATAATAAAATTTTTATTTATGGGATTAGATTATCATTTTGTTGAAACCTCAGGCGTCTTAGTGAAAAGCCATCCTGTAGGCCAGATGGGAGTATAAAGGCACCTTGATTCTTATAGAGAGCCTGAGGCTTCTCTTTTTCTCATTAATAAATATCTAGATATATGTCCCTATCAGTTTATTTCAAATTTTCTCATGAGCTGTTGTCATGGCTTAATCCCAGCCAGCAGCTCAACCCCACGCAGCTGCTCTCTCATTTCCCCACAGTGGGATAGAGAAGAGCATCAGAAGAGTAAAAGTGAGAAAACTCATGGGCAGGGATAAAGACAGTTTAATGGGTAAAGCAAAAGCTGTGCACATAAGCAAAGCAAAACAAGGAATTATTTCACTGCTTCCCATGGGCAGGCAGGTGTTCAGACATCCTCAGAACAGCAGGGCTCCAATACATGCAACAGTGACTTGGGAAGACAAACTCTATCTCTCCAAACATCTTCCCTTTCCTTCTTCTTCTCCTATCTTTATATACTCAGCATGACACCTCATGGGTCTGGAAAATCCCTTAGGTCAGTTGGGGCTGGCTGTGCCCCCTTCCCCCTGTACACTCCTTGTGTACCCCCATGCTACTCATTTGGGGAGTAGTATGAGAAGCAGAAAAGGCCTTGGATCTATGTAAGAACTGCTCAGCAATAATGAAAACATCCCAGAATTATCAACACTGTTTTCAGCACAAATTCAAAATGCAGCCCCATACTAGCTACTGTGACGAAAATTAACTCTATCCCAGCTGAAACCACCATAATTGCATGTTCATGATATTGCAGGTAGCACAGAGGGTTTCCAATGGACAGCAAGAGATCCATCAGGGTAAATTGAAAGTGGTCCTTGAAATGTATTTGAAGAATAACTCAGTATCACCAGGCACAGTCAACATGGGCTCACAGAGGGAAAAACTTGTTTAACTAACTTGATTATCCTTCTATAATATAGTCACTCATGCAATGGATGAAGGTAGGACTGTGGAAACAGTTTTTCTAAATTTTAGCAAGGCTTTTGATACTGCCTCTCAAGTATCCTTCAGGACAAATTGTCCACCTTTGGGATAAGCAGGTTCGTGTGATCTGGGCAATGAACTATCTGAAAGGCAGAGCTCAAAGGGTTGTAGTGAATGGGGCTACATTTACCTGGAAACCTGTCCCAGCAGTGCTCCTCAGGGTTCAGTTCCTGGGGACTTAAGAGATGAGATGCTTTGCTGAGGTGTCTAGATAGCTTACAGCAATGGGTAGTGATAAATGGGATGAAATTCAACAAGTTGAATGCTGCATTCTGGACCTGGGATGAGTAGCTGGAGGTCAGCCCTGCAGGAAGGGATCTCTGTGTGCTGGTCAGCAGCAGGCTCATCACAGGACTATTCTTTCTCTTCCTACAGTCTTCTATAGCATTTAGTCCAGTTTACTAATTTCTGCAACCAGAGAAGCAAGTGCCCTGTAGGCAAGAGCCTCCTTCCCTGAAAAAAACCCAATCCACTTCTTGGACATGACTATACTGTACCTGAATGCCCCATGGGAAAGGATGACTATAGGTTACCTCATCTCACACAAATTCAAGGGACACGAGTTATTCACATTATTTTCAAGTTTCCGAGCAATTGCTTTTTCAGCTTTAGATTCACTTCTTTCACTAAAATTACGTGAGTGATTAGGGTTGACGAAAGGCTGCTTGACTTTTTGCTAGCTCGGAATTTTAAGAGATAAAAAGATAAGTAACATGCTATTAGTAGTCCCATTGGCTAGCGTTTGTAGAAATGAACACTTTGAAGTCAGTGCTCTGCTTTGTGACATTTTGGGAAGAAGGCCCCAGAGCAAGAATGAGACATACCTGTTCCACCAGGACCATGACAGGATCAGACATCCAAAGGACTAGAACACTTTGCAGATTTTCTCTGGACAAAGAAAACTAGCAATGTGTAGGAAGCACCTGTCCATTCAGATTCACAGCATTCTCTGGTGGTCACTGACACGCAGCATTACCTCAGTTGACCCAAAACTTTTCATCTTGTCTCCAGCTCAGAATAGATACACTCTCCTTGCCTCCAGATTCCTCAGCATTTCATTCCTTTCCCCACATTCTCCCCTACTGGTTACAGCCTTCCAGACAGCATTACAAACTCAGTTATTCATCCCGTTGATTAATGTATTTATTACATCAATGTGACTTGGTACGTTCTTCTGCTCTGATCTTTGCTACAAAGATAACACATAAAATTTCTGTATAATAATTGTTTGAATGAGACTATGTCTTCTTTAGAAATTCTGATTTTAGTGTGTCCACTGAAGAAAAAGGGGCACACTCGTGTAATATAACTCAAAAGGTTAAAACCACTCTCTAAAAATATTTGAATCTTATTGCTACTCCAAAACTGTCAGCCTGAAGCTTAGGTTGTTTTGTCTCGTACTGTAACAGAGCTCTAACTCCTAGCAGTGCTAACCTGGAGCCTTCAGGCAACCTAACCAACAATTCTACGTAGTGAGAGTACCTCAAATCTTTACCTTAAATTCTAACTTTCCTTTTAATTAAATAATCAGATTGAGCCCCGTGAGTCTTTCACCAGAAGATCTAACCTTTTACCACTTCAAATCTCCCTGTACCCACCTGTGATCCCTTCTTTGTACAGTGAAGGATCTGATCAGCTTATTTAGGAAATCACTGTGACTGACAGAATTCTTTGGAGAGTTAACTTCTGACAAGTTGGAGCTGCTATCTCACAAGAAAGGCTCATTTTCTATTTCTCCAGAGGTGTGGCATTACTTTTATGATGCGATCGATTCAGCACACGTATCTTTTGGTTTTATTGGGTGTCTGCCTCACTTACCACTCCCAGTCCCCACATTGGTTGGAAACCTCCTCTGCAGTGATTTCCTTTCAGATCTTCAGTTCAAAAAATTGAAGAAGACAGGACCTAAAATGTCATGGTGCAACTAAGAATAGACATATTCAGCAGTGGTGATCTATTTATTATAATACTATAGCACCATTTAGTACACTAGAGAGAGTAAATTAAATTGTTCTTGATTAAAATGCTACATAGTACTTTATCAAACATTTTACATTACTTGCTTTTCAACCAAATTTTATGTATATGAAAAAAAAGCCCCACCAAATGGCATGTTAGTATCAGAGGTTTTCCCTGAAAACTATGGGTTTGAAATTAATCATATTAAGATCCTCCATTCTTTATTTATTGAGAATTTCATCAACAATTCTGGGATTTTTACACGATCGGTGTAAAGGTAAAAGACTTTAAATTACCTAGGCTGCAATTTTACCCATTTGCTATAGTAATTTTTCAATTTTTGCTGTGTTGCTAAAACTTTACAGTACCATTAATCATTCAAAGAGCTCTTCGGCAAGCTCTTATAAAACTCTCAGATGCAAATTATCTAGACAACCTGATATTAAAATGTCTAGCTTTAGCAGCTGCTGTTTAACATCCTTTGAGAAATGTTGGACTGGAAAGTGTTTCAGTTTCAGGATCAGCATGTAATATGACTAATTCACATGGCTTTTCTCCAAAAACATAACTGAAGTATTTCGCAGAATCACAGAACGGACAAGGTTGGAAGGGAGCACCATGGGTCATCTGGTCCAAACTCCCTGCTCAAGCAGGGCCATCCCAGAGCACATGGCATAGGATTGTGTCCAGATGGTTCTTGAATATTTCCAGTAATGGAGACACCACAGCATCTCTGGGCAGCCTGTTCAAGTGAACCTGCAGAGTAAACTTTTTCCTCATGTTCAGGCAGAATTTTCTGTGCATGAGTTTCTTCCCATTGCCTCTTGTCCTATTGCCCAGCACCACTGAGCAGAGCTTGGTCCATCCTCTTGACTCCCTCCCTTCAGAGACTGATGGACATTGGTGAGGTCCCCTCTCAGTTGTCTCTTCTCAAGGCTGAACCTTGGGGGCACCACCAGTGACAGGCCTCCAACTAGACCCTGTGCCACTGATTACTACCCTCTGGGATCTGCTGTTCAGCCACTTCTCAAACCACCTCTCTGTCCACTCACACAGCCCACACATCCTGAGTTTGCCTGTGAGGATGTTGTGAGAGACAGCCTTGAAAACCTCACTGAACTCGAGGTAGACAATTTCCACCGCTCTCCACTCATCCATCCAGGCAGTTGTTTCATCATAGAAGGCAATCAGGCTGGTCAAGCATCATCTACTTTTAGTGACTCCATGCTGACTACTCCTGATCGCCTTCTTGTCATCCATGTGGATAGTGATGGTCTCCAGAATGAGGTTCTCCATCACCTTTCCAGGACTGAGGTGAGGCTGACTGACCACTGTTCCCTGTGTGTTCCTCCTCACCCTTTTGGAAGCCTGGGGCAACATTTGCTTCCTTGCAGTCCTCAGGCACCTCTCCTGATGTCCATGAGCTTTCAAAGATGACCATGAGTGGCCTGGCTATGGTGTCCACCAGCTCTCTCAGTATTTGTGGATGTGTCCCCTCAGGGCCCGTGGACTTGTGGATGCCAGGTTTGCCTAGGTGTTCTCTAAGCCAATCCTCCATGGCCAAGGAAAGGTCTTCCTTCCAACATCCCTTTCCCCTGGTGTCCTGGGTCAGGGATCCCTGAGGGCTGGTCTTGTCAGTGAGGACCAATGCAAAGAAGGCGTTTGGTAACTCTGCCTTCTCTGCTCCTCTGTTACCAGGGTTCCCCCTGCATTTAACAATGGTCCCACATTGTCCTTTGTTCTTCTTTTGTCATTGATGTATTTGAAGAAGCCCTTCTTGGTGTCCTTCACATCCTTGACCAGATTGAATTCCAGATGGGCCTCGACCTTCCTTGTCTCATTTCTAGTAACTATGACCACCTCTATATCCACTCTAAGTGACCCTACATTCATCTCTTGTGTATTTCCTGCTTACACTTGAGTAATGCTAGTTCTTTATTCATCCACACAGGTCTCTTTCCACCTATAACCAATTTCTTGCTCATCAGGATACATCACTTTTGAGCCTGGAGGAACTGATGCTTAAATATCTACTAATTCTCTTGTACCACTCTTTTCTGCAGGGCCTGTAGCCATGGGATTCTTCTGAGAACATCCGTAAAGACGTCTCCTGAAGTCTGTGGTTGTAAGCTTTCTTTCTGTCCTGCTTCCTCCTCACCCAACAGTGAACTCCACAATCTCAGAGTTGCTACAACCAAGGCTGCCCCCAACCTTTACATGTCCAACAAGGTCTTCCCTGTTTGTTAGTATGAGGTCAGGCACACTATTCCTTGAGGAAACCTCCACTGCCTGGGACAGGAAGTTGTGATCGAGGTTTTCCAGGAACCTCCTGGACTGTTTGTGCTTCACTGTACAGCTTCTCCAGCAGATGTCAGGGTACTTAAAGTCCCCCACAAAAAACACTTCTTTTGACTTTGAGGCTGCTTCAAGCTGCCTCCAGAGGACCTCATCCATTTCCTCCTCCTGATCTGGAGGCATGTAGAAAACACCCACAATATCACGCTGACTACTCTGCCTTTTAATCCTAAACCATGGGCTCTCACTTATTCATCATCCACCCCAAGATAGAACTCAAGACATTCCAAGTGTTGCCTCACATAGAGGGCAACTCCACCACCACACCTTCCTGGTCTGTCCCTCCTAAGGAGTGTGTAGCCCTTCATGATAATATGACATAAAGCTCTGTGATTATTTCTTTTCTATCCACTAAGGTTAAATCTATTATACTATATATAGGTGATTGGTTTTGCTAAATTGTTTAAAAATCAGTATGTCTTGAAAAATCTACAGTATTAATGTTGACAGAATGGAAGATCCAGCATATAATTCAAATTGAAACTTCTAGCATCTTATGGTGTTTTTCATTCCAGCACAAAGTGTAGGGAGGCATTAAAAAACCCTATTATAGTGATTTTGTGAATTCTGTTGAATCCTAATTAAAAGCATCTCTTGTTTTTTCATAGAAAACCATTTGGCAAAATTTTCATGCCCTCATGTGAGGAACAGAGAACTACAAGAGATATAACCAGACCCTTTCCCATGCACAGCTACTTCACATAACACCTTGCAGGGCCAAATTTTCATTGTTGTTGCTAACTGACATTTCCTTATAACACTCTAATGGTTTGAGTGGATTTTTTCTATGTCATCTCTAGGCTTCAGCAGCTCCTTCAAAGAGATGAGCATCCATGCTGGATGCTGTATCCCCATCTTCTACACTCTTGTACACAGGAATCTACAGTAATAAGAAAAACACACTTTTTTTTTTTTTTCTTCAGGGTTAGAGAGACACTAAGGATAAAGCCACTGCACATCCATCTCTTCACTGTGCAGAAACACTGACCCCAGCCACAAGCAGCTGTACCAGCTGGGACCTCCTGTCTGCTGGGACAACTTTCTCTCGGTGCCAGTACCTGAGCGAAGGGCATTTCATGCTGTGCTGCCATAGGCATGCATTCTCCAGGGAAACCTGTCAGCTGCTGGGACAAAAGCAGATGTTTTCTCCCTGCACCGCTTTTCAAGTCCCCTGAAACCAGAGTGCAAACTGTGGGGGTGTGGAGTCGGTGAGGAAAAGAGGGAAAGGGAGAGGATGCCCAGTGACTCAGAAGGAGATAACAGCTCATTTTATGTGGCTTGCCATCCTCCTTCCCCTCTTGACTCTTCCTAAATAGGTTATGTTCACAGGCTTTTGCATTCCAGGCATGTGAGTTCTATGGGCAGCATCCAACGACAGCAATACAGACAAATTTATTACCAGGTTAGGGGCACGGGTGTATAGATAATTAAATCCTTTTTCCCTCACACCTTTTGTGCCTCAGTAAAGTTTATCAATATCTTGATTGGATGGAAAATGAGTACTTATTTGTTCCTATTTCTATACTGGTTATCAGGTGAGTCCAGTTGTCCCATGACTTACAAGACTGGGAAGAGGCTCCCTCCTTCCAGGGCTGAAGGCACCATCCACTCCTGGTGCCAGCCCCATCTCTGTCCAGCATCCCTCTTTGCCCCCAGCTCCCCAGCCATGCCCAGCTCTCTGCCTGTGCTCAACTCTGCCATGTACCTTGTTCATGTGCTGGCTGAGGACAGGAAAAAAGTTAACTCACAACACCCTATAGTCATGCATAGAAAATAAGTGTTGTTTGGACCAAAGAAGTCTACTCTATTTCTAACCTGCCTGTTCCCACATCTCACACAGAAGGGCCTGAGAGGTTTGATTTGGCACCAAAACTCCAAGCTGGTGAGGCTCTTGCTTGGCTGCTTAGGTTGTGATCAAGTCATCATCTGAATGACTCCTAGGTTTTTGAACACATGGCAAAAAAAAGGGAAAATGTATTTTCAGCTCGTCATGGGCAATTTAAGAGGACAAATAAAAGGCTATGTTCCATCCAGGTGACTCTTTCCCCACCGAATTTCAAAGGCCTGCTGACATGACTCTCAAAACTCTGCTGAGAGAAGGATTTTTAATAACCAAGAGTGCCAGAAAACGTTAACAGTCAGGGGCCTGTTCAACTCTCAGCATTGCGTATGCATACTGTCACACAGCAAACTCAGTCATTCTTCATCTGTGCTTCTAGGCACAAGAAAGAGGGGTTAATAAGAAATGATCCTTCACTTAATCACAGTGCCTTAAGGTTTCCTGTCAGAAAACACAGCTACCAACACTATGAAGTCATTTTAAATTGATAAATAAATAAATAAATAAATAAGTGCATTGCCCAGGGATGGTTTTCACTTTGGCTCCAATTTTTAATCAGGATAATAACACCCAAGAGCAGCATGGCAGTGCCTTTCTTTAATTTTGTGCCACATTCAAGTGATGTTGTTTCACAGCTTTAATAGTTCTGTCAGCATTCATCAGCAAATCAAGACACCCTCCAGAATACCACCATAAAAACACAGTGGATTTTTAATTGGAACAGGGCAGCCCTTAGCACACCAACTACATGTTAAATTGATATTTCTCACTACAAGCTCAAGATTACCCCGTTTCAGCTGTTTCCAAATGAAGCAAATCAAGCTTAATGTGGGCTCAGCTGAACAAATGTATTTTCTTAGCTTTACAGCAGCTTTTAACTTTTAATGCCGTGTCTTTTTTTTCCCCCTCTTTTAAAGATGATGTTATGGTAGGAAAATGTTACACTTGCCTATGTGAAATTTACAGATGACCTTTTTTACTGGACAAAAGTTCTGTGGGACATTGGACAGAATATAAATCCCAGACTCTGCTCCATCAAAAGCCGATAAATGAGGGAGATTAAGAGTATAGTTTAATGAGACAATATGTTTTCCATTACAGATGTAATTATTTGCCAAAAATTGTCATTTCCACATTCATTTTGTTTTGAAAAACAATGACTCCTTCATAAAACCATCTAGTAAGTTTTCTGGATGCACAATTTCTTTGGAGATCAGTGGTTTGTGGTCTTGTTGATGTGGATCAGAAGAAGTCACAGCCATTTGTTGCTGTTCCTGAAATCTTAAGTACCACAAGCTGCTGGATCATTTCTTATTAGTATCTGGGAATTATTAAAGTGTACCCAGGATTTCCATCCAGTCCCATTTTACAGTAACAAAAACCACAGGGAAAAAGTGGCTTTTGTTACTTCTGTGCTACTTTCCCATAAATTACGTGGAGCGTGTTCCCCTAACATTTTTCTGTTCAGCCAGTCAGTACTCAGAAGGTGTGACATCAGGAAAATGAAACACTTCCAAAGATTACCTCAAATAGGTGGAAGATGGGAGGCGAAATCAGGCAACATGCACTTTGCTTGCTCCTTGCCCTAAAGAGCAGGAGGGTGGGCTGGTGGAGACAGCAGGCCATCCCCAGGGCAAGGTGAGCTCAAGCACATCTAGCACAGCATTCTCCACATACAGGGGCTCATCAGAAGAAGCATAAGGGAATCAAGAGTCAGGCACACAGCTCATCTCTCTGTCTTAATAGACACTCACCAGAGAAGTTTTTCTAGTAGACACAGACATACTTTCCATAATAATTCAGGCGAGAGCATGGACCGTCCATCAGGAGCATTATGTGTCAACCCACCTACAGAGATGTTAATTGTTGGAATATATGCTTTAACCTAGAAAGAGGTCAAAGCACAACAGCAACAAGGAAAAGGCATAGTTAGACACCTAAATTGGCAGAGGATTGTATCTTTATAGGTGCTGCAACTCTTCCATTTTTTAGTTTAACCTGTCTACAGACATTAAAAATAGTGTAAGGGAGTTGAGTCCTTTGCCAGAGGGGCTGACAGTAGCCAGTGTGCTGAGCAGTGAATTGTGGAGGACTGGTGGTAATGCAGAGACAACACTGCTCTTGATGCCTTGCTTCTGAGGTGAGCTGGTAGTGAGAGCTGGACATCAAGACCTGCACCATCACTTGCCTTCCAGTAACCTTCTCATGTCTCTGCCTTGTTGAAGGGGTCTGGAGGACAGTGGGGAGCTGTACCAAGGGCATCCAAGCAAACCCCACATGCTGCTGCACCAGAACTTCATTCCCCTTTGTCTGGAGCTTCTCTCACAAGAAAAGATCTGATGCTAAGGGCTCTCTAGTGCTAATCCTTCTAGCAACAAATTGCTCTCTACATATTTTTCCTTGATTTCTCAGGAAACCTGCTGGACTTGCAGACTTTTCAACCAGCTTATACATGGAATGATGAACTCCAACAAGATGATGGGATAAAAGTCTTCCTCCAGACTTCTCTGACATGTTTTGTTGCTGGGTTTGGGTTTCGCCCTAAATTTTGTGTGTGTGTGTGTGNTTCTCTGACATGTTTTGTTGCTGGGTTTGGGTTTCGCCCTGGGGTTCTTTTTAAGTAAACATATACATCAGAGTAAGACATTCTCTCTTTTTTTTCTGTGTGTTCAACCTGAAAGTCAAAGCTAAATTAAACAAGCACAAACCTTTATTTAACTTTTAAACAGCAAAGAAGCTTGAATAAAAGATCCTGTACCTGAAATATCATGTGTAAATTATGACTTCACTTTCAAAAAATATCTTGGCCAAATTTCTGGAGTAAATGAACTCAGAAATTTCTCAGAACCAAGCTTCCCACTGAAGACTGCATTTCTATCAAATGCAGTCTTCAGTGGGAAGCTTAGTTCTGAGAAACAATTTCCTACATTGAGAAGCAGAGGATAAGTACAACAACAAATGAATCCCTTTGCATACGACTGTTTTAGAGGTATACACCATAACACCTTTAAAGACAGACACCATGATAATGCAAAACTCAGAAAGAGTTTTGGGGCAACATCTGTATTTTACCATTCAGCATCTGTTTCAGCTCCATGCTAAGGCTCAGACCTGAAAGGTGATGAGTAACTCCAATTCAGCAAACACTGAAGGGCAGAAGTTACTTCAAGCTTACAAAGGAGACTTCAAAATTAATGGGAAATCAATCACACCAAAAGAAATGGAGAAAAGAAAGCATACTTCATTATAATATAAGGGAATAAAATTAATCATACATGAAGTGACCTCTACTGTGCTGGACTCCCTATTCAAGAAGATGAAAGACCATTTCCATCCACATGAGTTCCCCCTTCCCAATTAGAAAAGTCCTTACTTTAGAAAGTCCTTACTTCTATCTGTGCATGACCTGCCTTGGGGTGAGACATCAGCCTTCTGGGAAGTATCATGGCATTGAGCTGGGGTTGGATGGGGAACGTGACAGTACACAACAATGGAGTCATCCTCTTTTAAAGAGCAGGCAATTTCAGCACTTTCCAGAGGGCATTTGAGATATTGGCTTTGACCCTCGGGACCTGTCTGACTTCATGCTCACAGAGGTGGAAATACACCAACTAAAGCTAAGAGAAGCAGCCTGGACTAATATTCTGCTCAGGGCATTTACATAAATTATGTAAGGGGTGAAAGAGTATTTCAGGTACCAAAAAAACCCATCGTGAAATGAGGGGGCTTGGTTCTGCTTGTGCTGATGACCCCATTAATACATGACATTAGTAGCTACATGTTTGCATTCTGTACATTAGGGAAAGAGAGAAGCACTCAGCACCTACAGATAATTTACATAAATAAGGATATAGGCAACCCATGGTAAATCACTCACAAAAGGCTGGTAAAAAGATATGAGAAGCAGCCTCTTCTCTTCCATTTGGCACTTGGCAGACTAAGTCCCACCAAGTGTGTAGCAATTACCATGGTTCAATTACCTCAGCTAGCTGAGAGGAATTTATGCCTCAACTTTCTTTCCCCTGGAAAACTCTCAGACTGGGTTGCTGCTGGATCAGATCAACTGAGAAGTGACCATTGTGGCTTAAAACTTACAGGCCCTCAAGCCCTCCATACTCAAATCATGGTGATTTTAGGTGAAAATGGGCCAGAACCTTGTCTTCCAACAGAGACATAAAGATTTCCCAGTGGGAATGGCTCAGACCCTTTTACAGAGAGAAATAGCTAAAGAGAAACAAGTGAGAAACACTACTGGAAATCCATTAGTGAAAGAAATAATTTGTTTTCTAAGTTCAAATAATTCATCTGAAGAAGTACTATCCATCAGAGAGGAGCTCACATAAACATTTTACAAGTAGGTAGCAAAGAACTAGAAAGGAATAAATAAATTACTTCTCTGCCAAATAAATCACACAGAATGCAAGTCTTCTGGGGCAGATATTTGGATACTGTATTTTCTCTTCAAGTTGGTACCACATGCAGCAACACAAACCCCCCAGTTCTTCAATGAGGTCTATATACACTGGACTAATACAAACAGAAAATTGTGTGCAAGTAATAATGATGGAGACATGGTCCTGAAAGGTGCTGTGCAGCCATGACCGCATCACTTGACATGGTGCATTGTTGAGCTCTTGTGTCTTCCTGCACTGAGGATGCTCTAGACCCGAAGCTGCAGAGAGCTGAAGGCTGCCCAAAGCCCCAGCTGCCCCCACACCACGTCAGTTTGCAAGCTCATGCTTCAGTGTCTTCCCTCACGTCTCCACTCAGGGAACAGGTCAGGAAACTGTCCCAAATAAAAAAAGGTCCAAGCAAAAATAATGTGGCAATTTCTAGACAGGATTTTACAGAGCATAAGTGGCATTGTTGTTACGTTTGTAATCGGACAGACATATCTTAATGCAGCTTCAAAGAAGTGGCCAAGAGCAGCTTGAGGCAGGGAGGAGGAAATGTTCCCATTGGGAGCACTAGAGAGACTATTTTGTATGTGTGCTCCCCCTCCTCCTCCAAATTACAGTGGGTAATCCATGTATGCCTAACCTTTGGGCTCTCAAATAACTAATTAATGTACTTTAATTAGTACATGCAGTGTTAGTGAGGTAATATTTCATCATGTTTCAAGTAGGAAAGGTTTTGGCAGGGTGCAATCTTTTTTTAGTCCAGATTGGAATAACAGGGGTTATATAAACATAAATTACACAATTTGACAGCTGCGTTACATCAGCATGCTATGATTTAAAGAGCTAAATCCCAAGACCCCTCACTGACCAGTGAAATCAGGCTCCCATTGAAAGTTGCCAGTGCAAGCAACCTGCAGAAGACAGCCCTGGTGCAAAGCTGTACCTTCTCATCCTCCCCATCAGCAGCCCTGCCCTGGTCACTCATGGGCTTTCTGTGTGTGCTCCTCCTTCCTGACCCACTGCCAGCCAAGAGTTTCTTCCTTCTCACACCCACCATGCCTGCTTTCCTCACTGTCTTTCTCTTTAATGTAACTGGCCTTTCTTCTGCTCTCTTCTACCTTGTGATCTTTCTTTCTAACCTTCCTTAATTTACTTCTTCTAAATTCTTCTGCCCATTTTTGTCAGAAGAGCTTCATGCTATTTAAATGACTTATTATAACTGCATCTTTCTGAGCACTGACAGCCTCTTCTCCCATTCCCATCATCATTGTCCCTCCAGCCCACTGCATTTCACTTTCACTGGCTCTTTCTTTGCCTTCTTGCCTGCCCTCCCTCTCACTCTGCTATTCCTTCAGTGCCTAAGCAGTGCCATGGGTGCCAGTATGGAGCCATCCATCAGGCCCTGCACATGGAGGGCTCTGTGGAAGAGGAGGGACTCATTGGACACAGAGATCTCAAATATTCCCATGGCTAGGTGGCCTTTGCAAGGTCAAGGTCCCCCATAACAGTGACTAAACAACTTAGTAATACTTTTGCTCCAAGGAGCAAAACAAAATCAGCTGGTTCTTGGTTACCTCATGCGCTTTCCAAACACTCCTCATTAGACTGGAACAGAAAACATTACTGATGGTAAAAGGACAAATCCAGGTGACCCCCATCTCAATAAAGGTTCCTCTGTCAATTCACCTCCACTTTCTTTCAAATACCTTGTTCAAAATTCAGAGTAGGAATCAGCTTAATTTGGCCTGAATCATACAAAAATTGGTCCTTAGCAGATGACTTATCATCAACACCTTTTTCTTTTTCTTCCCACCACAGCTTTTCCTGCTTTTCTCTGCTTTCCCAGTGGGGCTCTTGCCCCAGTGGCTGATACACCCTGAAGGCACTGCAGCAAACACCTAACCTGGCTTCTCTGCAACTCCTAGGGCCAAACCAGGCTTTCAGATTGTTTCTGTTGTTGGCTCCTACCACACCTTAGAAGAGTCTGCTTCTTAGGTCTGGAAGAAACAAGGTCTGGAAGAAACAAGGTCCCCAAAATTTTGTTGAAGTATCATCTACAGCATTAGCTTTATTGTCAGACTTGTTTGCTGTCCTCTCTCTGCTGTGTTCAGAGCCTGACCTGAACATGCAAGACTAGAATTTGCCTTCCACCCAGGACACATCCAACATAACCATTTTGTCACTAACACTTGCAAATTTGGTTTTTTTATTAATGAACTTTAAAAATATATTAATCTAAATTATTGAAACATTTATACTTGGTAACAATGTGTACATGAAGTACGATCTAGCCTGTCTTTTCCATCAGGCATAAACAGATTGTCTCAAAACCTGTATCATTCAGAGCCTCCTGCTCTAGGAATTACACGTGCATAAAACCTCTGGGGATAATCTGAGGGCTAAACAAGCTCAACAAGGCTTGGAAACAAGCATGAAGTGGCCAATGCAATTTTTACCCACATTAAAATAATGATCTGAAAACCAGCAAAGGCCAGAACCTCAACGCAGGAGGCCTTGCACAGACACAGAACTAAATGCATTCCCTCCCCCAAGATGCTTACAGGCAGTTCACTTGGCAAGAGACAGCAGAGAACAGGAAAAGTCCAGGGAAGCAGAGGTGCCCAGCCTTGCAGGCAATGGTTGCAACAACAGAGTAACCTGGTTGTAGTATAGTGTGGTTGTGTTTCACAGCAAGAAAAGGTCCAGAGGCAGTGGGGATCTGTATATGTGGATATCTAATACTGCTCTCCTGGGGCTCCTCTGAAGACCAGACCAGAGAGGACTCCTGACTGTATTCAGACTTCCCAGCACATGCCTCCACTGGATGCACACCTTCATGCACACCTAAACAGTTTTGACACAAAACAGTTTCAATCCCTTTTCTCTGTTGCACTCCTGCAAAGAACTCTCCCAACCCCATCCACTTCACCAAGGCATGTTCCGGGCTGGTGGTGCAGAGAGGGAGGAAGCAGGTTATGGGACATATCCAAGAGAGGAAGCAGGTTATGGGACACATCCAAGAGGAGAATTCAGAGGATATTGTCTCACAAGTCTGCTCCACCAGCACCTTCAGCTGAGGCTGTGCCTTATGCTCTAGTTCACAACAAAAGCTTTCATCCTCCATCCTGCTCAGCATTACGCCCTGAGTACGGGAAGGGATATGGAGAGGAGGAAGGAGCAACAGTTGTTCATATGAAACACAGAATAAACAGAATTGCTCAGGATGTGGACAGAGTCAAGGATGATGAAGTTCTGCCAGAAGTTAAGGAGCATCTGACTTTACCATTGAAAACGTCTCTGAGTATGCCTTCCAAAGTAAATAAGCTACATAAATACTTTCTTCTTTTTCTAAAGATTTCTAGGAAGGAAAATCCTGCTGACCTTGGTGTCAGTGCATTTTAAATCTCAGCATCTAGAAGTACTTCATAAAAGTTGGTAAATGTCCTTTTTTGTTTCAGAGAGTGATTATTCCCCTTTGCAAGATGAGGAACAGAAGTTAAGTGGGTTGCTCGAGGATGCACTAGGACTAAACATTGGTCTTTTGACTTCCAGGACCGTGACTTAAACCATAATCCTTCCCCTTTTTTCCACTACCATTGCAGCTTCTACTTCACTCAATACTCAGCACGGTGGTTATCATAATTTTACACTAATTTTGACTAATTTTCTGCATCACTGCTCTGCATTTAATTACTTAAAAATGTATCTCTGAATCATTTATATACTGTAACTGCTTTTGTGTGTTAGAGTAGAAGTATCAAGTGGTCTGGCAAAGCTCAGCACTAAATAAATAGACCCTCAGGGAAAAATCTGAGGGAGCTGGGGAGATATTTCTTTTTACAAAAAAGCTGTGGCTAGCTTTATCCGTATTTCCCAAGTCTGTTAGAAAGTTTCAGAGTAGAACTGGGGAAACAATTGCAGAAACCAATTTGATTGATGCAGCCTCCTTTTCAGTCTCAATAATTTTCAATAAGAGAGATCTGATTTTTTTGATGTGCTAATTATTTATACTTATTCAACCATGAGAAACAAGAGGCTGATTAGGAAGGGCTGGGAAAGCAACAAATAGAAAATAAATAATTTGCTTGCAACAAGCATTTAATTTGCTAAAATGTTACAAAGCAAAGAAAATTGACAGAACAAATTCAGGGTGTCAACAGAAATTCAGCAAGCAGTATTTCTGGTAATAGAAGAGTGCAGAATAACACTGCCAAGACACAGTCTGACCTCTGTGCTCTACAGAAGATACAGTGGGTTAGAGAGTGTGGACTGCTGGGGAGGATGAAACCACAGATCCCCAGATGCACTGAAACTGTAGTGATTAATGAGGCTTGAAAATAAATATTTTATTCCAATTTTCTTAACAGGAAATTCTACATCTTGTCCTGTGGATTCTTCTTTTTTAAATTAAAAGAGTCGAAAAGAGACACAGAAAATGCTGAAATGTTTGATAAACACTTCCAAATTAGAGAAAAACAATTACTGAAAATAATTTTTTTATCGTGGTAATATGCAGATGGCATGTAAGAAGCATGTAGACTTCCCAGTTGCTGGAAGCATTTTCTTATCTCTAGGACGGAATTAACAGGCAATTTACACATTGGCTGAAACATCTGAAGACAGTCCTACTTTAATGAAGAAATGGCAGAAGATGAGCACAAGGTTATCTTAAGCTGTCAGAGGACATCTGCGTGCTTCTGGGCTTGGACTGGCTCTGTGCAGGTATGTCTCAAGGCACCAGCTCCTTTTGCCAAGGGGTCCTCTCTTCTGGGAGATCCTCAGTGATCAGAAGGGGATCAAGGATGGGTTGGACTGCCCCAGGCCATCCCATGGGCATTGCAGGAAAAGCCCTTCAGGAGAGCACTTGGAGGATGAGAAGACTCAAGAAGTTCAGACTTGGCAGCACTGCAGATCCCATCCAGAAAAAAAAAATTCTTGAAGACTTTTATTTGGCAACAACCTAATGCATGTAAGCCAAAAGATGAAAACTGGAGAACCACAGGTTTTTAAGTGCAAGGATACCTCTGTACCTGGGCACACTGCCCTGCCTGAGGCTCTGCACTACTTTCAGCAACTGGGACTCCACCTCCTCTGATTTTAAGTCAGTGAGCTGGTTGCTTGGTCCCAGCTGCTTCTCTGGGCTTGGAGTGGCAGGAGGAGACCATCCTCAGATGGAAATTGTCTCACTGACATTAGACATGTATTTTAGTAGGGAACTAAACACCTTCTAGATATATCAAGTTGGAGTACCAAGGCTAAATGGAGCTGAAATGAAGAAACCATGCAAAGGCAGCCCTCTCATGGGCAGTTCCACCCCTCCTCTTGCTGCTGGGATGCAGCCTGTTCCCATCCCTCTGATCCCTACCTGCCCCCTGCCTGCCTCTTGGCCACTGGACATCTCTTGGCATCTCTGAGGCCAAACTGTGGCATCTCCTCGAGTTTCTAGGAGGAATAAAATGTAATGCAAACCCTGTTTTCCAAAAGCAAACAACAGTAAAAGTAGATGTAAAGGTACAGATGGCTGACAGTGCCCAAGAGGCCAACAGGAAGTGGAGACCACAGCAGGACACAGCAAGGACACACCATTTGCTAGGCTGGGAAGTGGTTGGAAGTGTTTTAACACCAAGGACCACAGAATGTGTCCCTGCAAACACATTTGCAGACTAGGTACAGCAGCACAGCATGCACAGCTCTGGTACCTATGAGAGAGGTCACAGCAGGTGATGACCAACCAGCTGTGTAGCACAGTACACTAAGTCACATTTTTCTGAGATACTTTGAGTGCCATATTCTCAGGATTGCTCCTGAGATGCAGTGTAGTTTACATAACAGTCTTACTGCAGGACTGAGCCAAAACCTACAATGTAGTCCTCTTTTTTCTTTTTTTTTTAAATATTATTCCGCCTAAACCCCACACGTTCTCTGGCCATTGCTTATATGGTACAGAAGGGAAATTTTAAAATCATATATTGCATACAGAATATACTTTAATTACCTCCTGAAGTCTGTTGTTTTTGGTAGAACATATCTCTAGTGGCAAGCAAATCTGGATTTTATTATTATAAATTGAGATTTGATTGAATCGGAATTGAAAATGTATTAATTTATGGTAACATGAAGTCATACAAAATTGCCTACTATTAGTTCAATATTTTTATCCAGCACAATAAATAAATCCTAGTTCTCCTCAGTGAGAAACAGGAATAAAAGTACAGCACTGTGAAAAACACATTTTTTGCAAAAACTCTGCAGTAATTTTTACTAGCTGTACCTTCTTTGCTTTCAATTAATTTAAAAAATAAAAAGAACACTAAGCTCTAAGTGAAACATTCTTGAAGTGATATCCTGCTTAATTTTAAAGTTTGTTTTCTCTGTGGTAGTGTGAAACTTTCAAGATAAAATTCTCTGCTTTCTACTTACATGTGCTCAGTTTATATACTACATTATTAGAATAAGGCTACAAACACAACTGTGTTTCTATTGGTCCCAAGTTTAGGGGCTCAGAGAGAAGGTTGCTTCTAGCTACACTATTATTTTCCAATTTCTTTGTAGGCAAAATTCAATCATCTATTTTCTGCTCATTCAAAGTTGAAAATAGTAATCAGTGTCTTGCATTTTCCAATTTCTTCCACAAAAAATATTTTTCATCTCATTTTGTTACCAGATACACAGAAAAGAAGGAAGACCAGGCAGAAGGGTTAGGAAACTGACACATTCAGGAGCTGGAGGACTAAGATTTGGAAGATGACTCCAAGTTGACAATGATTCCAAATCAGGGATTCCTTTCAAGGATTATCTTGCTTAAACCCCTTTTTTTTTTTATTTTAAACAGGTTGGTATGGGCTGGTAACCTGAAGTGCTTCTGGCAGGGATGAACCTGGGAAGTGATTAGAAGGGTTTTAGCACCAAGGACCACAGAATGTGTGCCTGCAAACACATTTGCAGGTGAGTGGTGAGCAGAGGAGGAGGTGATGAAGCTGCACATCAGCATGAAGTGGTAGGTGGAATGTGGCCAGAGCACCTCTGCACACAGGCACAAATCCATGCACAGAAACCCTTTGTGGATATGCAATAAATTCCAGGACTAGGTGAAAATAAGGTGCTTCATGCTCTTTTGGCAAGGTTTGGACCTGCATCAAGTCTGGGATAGTAAAAGCATCTTTCTTTGAAGAAGCATCTTTCCCTCTCCTTCCTTCTAAAGTATGACACTCAGGTGTCATAATATAACTTCTGGGACCTCCTCACATGTTCCTTGTCCCAGTGCCTGGGGCTGTCCCCAGCTGCCCTGCTCCTGGCTGGAGTGGCAGGATGGGCCCTGGCTGTGACACTTTGCCTTGCCATACTTGTGCACTGACAGTAACTACTTGTGCCCTGGAAAGTTAATTGAATTTAAAATTGTGCCTTACCATTAACTGAATGGTGGAAATTAAAGCAGTACTAATTTTAAGGAGAAATTAGTTTCAGAGAGTGAACTATTAGCAGTAACCATATTCTTTCTGCATGTTCTGCTTTTCATCCAGATATCAGCAGGAGCACGTGTCACTACGAACAGCAAAGAGGATGGGTGTAATACAGCTCAGCAAATACATATTTGTATGTAATTTCCCGAGGAGCTTCGAGTTTGGCATTTTGGGTATATTAAAACTGTTTGAGATATTGTAGAAGCCTCCTTGGCTAGAGATGAAAAATGCATCTCCTTACACAGCAGGTAAGAGGTCATACTTTAGAAGGAAGGAGAGGGAAAGATGCTTCTTCAAAGAAAGATGCTTTTACTATCCCAGACTTGATGCAGGTCCAAACCTTGCCAAAAGAGCATGAAGCACCTTATTTTCACCTAGTTATGGACTGAATTATCTCTGCCCCACTGCTTTCTTCCTTCTAACTGTTTTCCATGATGTTATGTTGAGAAAGTTCAGTGAAGTTCATTTCCAAGTCTGGCTTTGTGGGCAGGTGCAAGTGCTCAACCATGGTTTCTGCTGACTCCCATGGAAAAACACAACAGCAAAGCAAGTAGACAGAGTTTGCAATTCATCCGATCTCACATAGCTACAAACTACAGCATTTCTGTGTCAGTATCAGTCCACTTAATATCAACTATGATAACGATGTTAAGAAAGATTTAAAAAGCAATAAAAAACAAAAAAGAAAGCATGATTTTTTCAATAATATCAATTTAAGAAAACAAAAGAGAACTGATTGCTCTGCTTTAATAAAAATACATATATGTGGCAGTTTCAGTAATGTTTTATTTTCTTTTTCCATTAGATCTGAGAGAATCAGAGAGTTTCCCCAGTGAATGTAACTGACTGAGTGATTTCACTTATTCCTTTATTGGATTGGATTAGGTTGCTGCCATCTGCTTAGTGTCCCAAGTACTTTTGGGGAAAATTCTTTTCACTCAGATGGTTACGTAATGGTATGTGGTCTCTTGCCATCCTTGAATGCAGTCACTGAAAAGACAGAGCTAAAAATAGAAAAACTTAGTTATGATCACCATCAACTGCTGTCTGTGCTCTGTGTTCTAAGTCTGCCCTGCACCAGGCTGTTAGCTTCCTCTAAACTCACCTTCCTTCCTACTTCTACTCCTAAAGACCAAAAGTACAACACTGACCATATAATTCCATTCACCTGCTTTCTTACTGAGCCCCAGAATTTTTTTGGCTTATATGTATTCTCCAACAAGTCTTGGTATGAAGTATTCAGGAGATGTAAAACTCAGTTTTTCCCTCGATAGCTCAGTCATTTTTCTAGCATCACTTAAATATTTGTCTCCTTTCTCTGCTGTATCTGTTTGGTGCTAAACTGTATCAAGGGGTTTGTTCTGCATTTGTTATTGAGGTTACAATCTTTAACAGCTATGCATTTCTACAGAGTGAAAGATCTTAGTAAACAGTCAGAGAAGCATTCAGGTCATGCTTTTTACATCTTCAGGTGTTAATGACCCATCTTTCTACTCTTGTATTCCAGTCCAAGAGTGAAGTTTTTTAGCACTATAAATAATAAGCAAGGAGGGGGGATCATCTCCCTGTACTGACTTGATATGCACCACCTTCCTTTTTCATAGCATTGCACTGAAAGCTAATTCTCAGTGTGTCCACTATGACTCCCCAATCCTCACATATTTCCAAGCAGCAGACAGACTAAAGCTTCAAACCTTGATATAGCGCCTAGAGTTCTGAAAGATACATAAAAATCTAAAAATGAAAATAAAGAGAAGGCACCAGGGAATATGAGTCCATGCCAACATATGTATAATCTCATTGCATCCCATCACCATAATTCTTGAGAAGTTGCCAGTAGCACATTAAGCAATAGGATTGCTATCTGGTTTGGATGTTTCAGTCAGTTCTTCACCTGCTTCCTGAGGGTGGAGAACTGCCTTTGGACTATGGGGTTTTCCTTTTGCTGGAATTCTCATTCAGATTTATTTTTCATAAATGTTTCATCTGCCCTACATGTATTCAGGGAGGACAAAGCTGGGCGACATGCCTCTTACATATGGTGTGGAAAGCACTGAGGCTTGGGATGCTCATTATTCCCATAGGAGTCGGCTCCACAGTCTCCAACAGGCTGCCCAGAAACATCTGGCTCTCCTACAAGGCCAGAGTTTGTCTGTCAGGCTGTCTGAAGACTACTGCTAGCTGGATGTTCACTGGACATTAGCATCTGTTTAAGAGTATTGAGCAACACCTTACAATAGCTGGGGTGAAAATGCCAAGTTACATTCATAGACATTTCAACAGGAGTGCAAAATGTTAAGTACCACAGTTGCAATGTGGGGGAAAGGCTAATATTGCTCGAATTCCCATGCAAAATGTCTGTAATGATCACCTGAAGTTCAGTGCTTTAGCTTCATCACATCATCTGCAAAAATGGAAGTTTCTTTTAACAAAATAACAGCAATACTCCATGATAAGTTACATGAACAATCTCTCTGAGTTGATAGTCCTGCCAACAAACACCTTTTACTCTGAGTACTGTGAAACTGAATAAAGAAAACACTGAAATTATTATAGATAAGAAAAAAAACAGTTGGAGAAAAAAAATAAACGACTGACAAAATAAAGTTGCTTCTCATTGATCACTGGCTTCCAAGGAAAATGTAAGTGTTTATTACTGCAAGAGACATTGCTATTCCCATAAACTCAAAGATAAGGCTTTTCGCTGGTGCCTATTAATGATCCCCAATTAATTATCCCCCATCATTCATCATCTTTCTTTCTCCATTAACCTCTCTTTCTGTTCACTCCTCCAGTCTGGGAAAGGCCCAGTGGACTTATGTCGTGTAGCCAATTTTTAAAAGCCCCAAGTCCCTTTTAAAAATCCCCAGCACTTTTCCTATCTGAGGAGTAACAACAGAAACTTTTATTTCACCCCAGGACTCACTCCATATGACACCTATAAACAATAAATCAAAGCACCAGCATCACCCTTCTAACCTCCACTACTACTCATACTGGGGTAATTTAAAAAGCTCTTTTTAATTTTTTTGGATAAATATGAAATTACATCCCAAGAATACGATGGGCTGGCATAGATGCATTTGGTATCATTGTAAAATGAAGTTTATAACATTAATCCAGTTACCAGCATTTTAGAAGTTGGGAAACTTTCTGTCCCAGATGGCTTAGCAGGTGACTCCTATAAATTACATAGTACATTACAGCAGCATCCACCAGTCTTGTTAGATTAAGAAGTCAGTCAGTATTTCCATTATAAACCTGTATTTTCAAAGTTTATTAGATAGCCATAAAAACATTCTCTAAGCTGAGTCTTGGCACACAGTGAATTTTCATCTTATGAACAAACTTTCTGTGCTACAGAAAGCAGGATAATCATCTGAAACTCATGTTTCAAATTAGATCAAAATTTTCAAAGCTGATTAAAACCAAAACCTACGAAATTTTTAGAAGTCCTCTTGCCCTTCCTGCTTTGTTACTGAGGAGATTAAATTTAACTAGGTTTTGTTCTTTTATGACCTATGATTTCTTGCTAACTGATCCTGAAGGGAGGTTATTGAATTTGCAACATGGTAATTCCTTTCACAACAATGCACCAGAACGTCACAAAGGGAATCCTACACCACATTCCAACAGAAGGATATCTCAAGCTATGGTGAAAGGAAAAAAAAGGCAAATACAGTCTTTGAAAAAAACTTTTAAGTTTGTCTGCAGTCTGATTCTCTGTCGTTAGGTGCAATAATTGAGGTGAAATAATTATAATTAAAGAATACCTGAACATTTAAGGTGGAAATTAAATGGAAATTCTAAACACCTCCACATTTAATCTATTTCCCATTCTAATCTGCACATACTGACTTTTAAACATGCACAGAACAGACTTAGCCCAGAAATAGTATCTCAGGCACAGAAACAGGACTTCGAAGGATACATGGTGATTGTTCAATATATAAGGCATTAAAACCACTTCTATAGGTATGTCTGAAAATTGAAGCAGACAACAATGTGAAATCTGTGCAATTTAAAGCTTCTTTGCTTAATGCAAGGAGCTCAATTTATACAGGTTGTTAGCTCAGACATTTGTGCCCCCACACTTCAGTTCTGTCTGCCTGTGTTACAGAAGTATCATCATGCTGGAGGTAAATGGGGCACCTCAGAGACCACAGCCCCTACAGACCTTGGCTCTCACAGGCTCACACCACGTTGAGCATGGTGCTGTTCCCAGTCCCATGGGAGAACAGTCAGCATCAAACTGCTTTCAGAGGATCTTCTGCATCAGCTACTGCCTGTACACATGCCTTCCCTGCTCTACCACATGAAGCAAGAAGGCAGAACCACAGCCTTGTCTCTTAAATTTTTGAGGAGAGTTGACTGACTGCATTACTAACACCTGAAGTTGCCATTTTGGTTCAGTCCTTCAAACACATATTTTCTCTGAAAAAAATAAAAGATTTCAGCAAATTCTAAGGGACAGTTCACATGCAGACAGGCTGGCTCAGGTACAACTGTTGGCAAGGTCAGGGTTATTTCCACACTGTCAGTCAGGCTGCACATATCCTATTTCTTTCTCCAACTTAACTGCAAAGTCAGCTGAAGTCTGCGGAGGGCATCTTTCTTTTACACCTTGACTTCACCTCACTGTCATGCAGGAAAGTGTGGAGATTCAGAGCTTTGCATCTGCTTTGTACTTCTGTAATTCCTCACAGGAGTACAAGGCAGGTCAGTGGCAATTTGAGCTGGTCAGGCAGTAACAGGCAAGACTCCAGACTGTCCCGCTGAACATTAATGCATTAATTTGTTGTAAGAACAAGTAAAACAGAATAACAAATTAACAAACCTGAAGTTCAGATGAGAAATGTCACATTGATAACCTCACTCCCCAGGCTGACAGCAACAAGAGAAACTCCTTTAACTTCCTCAGTGCTTCATCAGCACCCACCTCACCTGTGCTCAGCCATTCTTCTTACTGGGGTTTTGCTTCTCCAAATCACATTACTAATTTACACTACACACAATTTACTGTATTTAAGTGCTTTTGGAAGAATGTAAGTGAAACTGGTTTCTGTTTATATTTTGGCTTCATACCGGAGAAATCCCACATCAGTGATGCCTGCTGTTCTTTGCTACAAACTTAATTGAGACTTTGCTTTGCATTGCCTCACACCCAACACATGTGAAGTACCCTTGCCCACAGACTGAACTTTTCTCTCTCCATAGCAATATAGGAGAGATAAGAGAGAAAAAGATAGGATAACTATCGACAGAGCACAGACACATCGTCCTCACAGTGTTTTTATTTTGGTTACATTCTGGTAAAATCACTGTATTCCAGCCATGTTCTGATATGACAAAATTGCTGTCAACAAGTGGTCTGGGAAAGGTATAATGAAGGTCAAGCCCAAGCAAGGGAATATTTCACATTCGTCCTGGCCCAGAAGGCTTCCCATGGTCTGAAAGATCCATGGACAAAAGAAGCTCTTTCCCATGTGATTCCTAAACTTCCATTAGCCTTTGCTTTCCTCATGTAAGTACAGAAACAGGAGATGGCACACAAACTTTACAGTGAGAAGAGCTTTTATAGTCTCTATGGGCAGAAGAATGTTTGCTTAATATCTTTCACATTTATAGAGAACTGTATTCCTCTTGAGATTATTCCTCTGCATTGTTTTTATCTAAGGGATGTGAGAAGGGCAATTAAAAGGACATACTTGTCTGCAGCAACTCCCTAAACCCTAGCTACAAGATCTATATGTGTCACCCCTTGATCCACACTATTTTTCATTGCTACTTTTGTTGACACTATCTAGGTAGTCCTCCAGCTCTACTGATTTCCTGTGGAAGACAAGACACTGATTTCAACAGGCTAAATGACTGATGGAGTTTTGCAGCTTTTTCATGCATGTTTTTCTCTTTCAGCCTTGTAGGGTTGTCTCATTAATGGCATCCCCATTCTTTCCAGCTACCAAATACTCCTGACTTCTGAGAGTTTTCCCCTCCATTTCCAGAGGAGGTGGAATGTCCTTCTAACTGGCTTTTTATATTAAATTATTTTATTTTCTATATTTTTTATTACAGATGTAAAATGTAATATTCCTATTACAATAATTCACCTGTAGACACAGTGTACATGGAAGAGTCCATCTAGCAGCCACCTCATACTCCCTGTACCAAGTCTGGGATTTAATGCCCACCATAATGGGGTTGACAAAGGTGTCATGAAGGTTATTTTTTTCAGATTTATTGTCTTGGGGGTAGTTCACTGTACCTCAAAGGTTTTGGACAAGAAACTGAGAATTTATTAAAGACATGATGTGGTTTTGCATCCTAAGATATGTGCGTCAGCTTTAAAGGAAAATTTTGCCTAAGGTGATTTTGGATCAGCAAGTGATTCACCCAGAGACAATGTCAGCAGGTGGTCAGTGGCCATGAAGGCTTCTGAACTTCACTGGGCTTCCTTGTTTTGCAAAATTTAAGCAGTGTTGTGTTTCCTGATTAAAAGGAGCACCACCTTTTGTCTTAAAACCTTCATAACCTAATAAAGCAACAGCAAAAAGAAGTATCTGTGAACAGCTGTAACCATGGTTCAATTAGAATAACATCTAAGACAAAAAATACCCCCTTGTTTCTGAAATGCTTTCCACAGAAATAGCACCTTGCTAATTAAAAAAGTTCCAAAAAGATTCCTTAAAAGCCAGATTGTGGCCATCAGACTGCAGTGTTATGCATAAAACAGTAATAGAACTCAAGCCATCCTCTGATGAAAAGAAAAAAAAACAAAAAAAAAAAAAAAAAAAAAAAAAAAAAAAAAAAAAAAAAAAAAAAAAAAAAAAAAAAAAAAAAACAAAAACAAAAACAAAAAAAAAACCAAAAACCCCCCAAAAAACAACAACACATTTTAGCACATTTTAAGAAGCCTTAAATCTATAGTTTAGTTGGCTACTTTGTGGCAGTATTATTCCACATGTTTAAAATTTATTTGCAGTTTCCACCTGGGATTAAACAAACTTCTGTTTAGCAAACAGAAATCCCATTTTTGACAAGTAGAGAGACCAAGCAGACACTCAATTTTTCAGAGTAAAATTTGTAATTTCTAGGGTTTCTTGAAATGTATGGGCTAATTTAAAGCACTGGAGCCACTGGAAAACAACAAGAATCATTTAATGATGGAGGCCTTGAATACAGGTCTTTGGTCCTTTATGCAGGGACAATGACTGTGCAGCAAAGTTCAGTATTACTGAGAAATTTAGAGAAAGAATAGTTGCTTGGATTTTTATTTTTACACAAGTGAGCAGTGCAGAACATAAAGCTCCTCCAAGCTTTGGCAAGAGTTCACAGGTAGAGCACAAGGCAGGACATCCAGAGCCTCTGATCTAAAAGTCATCTCTATTAGCAGGCTCAGCTCCTGGCAAATGCCAGTGCCTTAGTTTAACTCCAAAAAAGGTACCACCAGTACTCCATGCTATCTTCCGCTTGTCCCATGGTACATGAACAGACTGGAGCACTCATCAAGCCTCCCCTGAGGCTCAACAGCTTGTCTTGCCCTTGTCACATACAGTCTGCCACTTGCCAGACATCCAGAATGGTACCCACAGACAGGCACCAGGGCATTTGTGTATTTCGTTGCTTAAATCTATCACTTAAGCCTGTGTTTTCCACTTTATCTACTTGTACATTTATCCAGTTTGACAGAGCAATCCTGTTTAGAAACTTTAAACATTTTTAAAACTTGCAGGTTTTAGTAACTAACAGCAGTGACCACCCTTGGGTTTGGATACCTTTGTACACATGTGTATAAATAGACACACATATGCACATGGTTGAGCGGATGTAACCAGTCTGACTTCATGTGTATGCTGTGAGAAAATTATGTGAAGTACCAAATAAACAGAGAAGAACATTTAATTCCTATCCCAAAGAAGAAGCTGTATAAAGTCATTTAAAAGATAGCACAGAACCCAAGGAATTAAGCAAATGTTTTGCAAATATTTCCTTCATTACTCACTTGTTTGCTGTGATTCTTAACCTAGTTTTCCACAACTGTGCTTACCCTGTCTGTCCTATCTGTCCATCAGTTTACCCTGATTGTATTTGGCAGACAGTAGACATCTTAGAGGACACTCAGAAGTATTTGCTGAAAATCTGAAATGTCTGATGGAAACGGCAGAAGAACTCAGCTGTTGTTCAATCTGTTTGGCAGCAGATGGCCAGTACACAGCCATATGTTCTCTAGAAAATTAATATGTATGTGTCTCTGATCATCACACACAGTGTCTTGCTCAACAGCAGAAAAAATGTAAGAGAGCTTAGAGTAGTGTGGAAGAGGAATAGACCAGAGGCAGAATTGACTGTGCTGTTGCAGAGGTAGACTGGCAGTATGGGTAGTGCTCAGGAGGGCAGGAATAGTTTACTGCATTGAGATAACACATACAAGACACAGAACAACAAGCCTAGATGCAGCTTCTAACTCTGCTGCTCAGGGAGTTTTGGTCTTTGCACAAAAATACCAAATTCCTTCCCTCAGATCAGGCTTCCTCCAGTGCTCAAGCTCCTCATCCTCTCACCATGGAAGGCCTCAACTTCCACACCTGCTTCCCCAGGAAAAAATTTTGTTTGGGAACTGCCAGAAGTCTAGTATGCTGCTTGCACCAGGAGAGAGAGCACTTGGCAGACTCTCGCTCAGCTCAGATATCTCAGACTGTGATATGTCTGGATCACACCAGCTCCTGGGACTAAATCCTCCAAGTCACTCCCACACTTGAGTTCCTTCCACGGCAGTGAAGTGCATCTCCTCCAAGCCCCTGGCCTGTTTCCTGCAAAATATCTCTTCCTTTAATTGGTCTTGGCTAAGGAATGAGTACAAATAAATCCATTGATATCACAACTTAATGCTCAGCATCTTAATGCATCAAATCTTTATATGACTAAACTTAAACTCTCAGAGATACAAGGTAAAGCTAGTCAAAATCCATAAATCCAGCAGTTATAACAAAAATAATGTAGTAGAGGAAGAGATTTAACCACATCCAGAATAGCTGAAAGTAATTCATGCTGTCTACCCAACTACCTGCCAGCGAGGTTGTAATTCAGCTGACAGTGTTCTCAACAGATGTTGTCTGACTGTCAATTAAAAAAAAAAAAGTCTGGGTTCATTTCCAATATAGAAATGGAATGGAAATAAATATGAAATATTTTGCCATCTGTTACATTGCTGAGTCACAAGAGAATATTATCCCCAAATGCGCATACTTCTAGATTAATTGGTCTATAGCTGTCTGGCAACTAGAATTCAAAAAAAAATTCTCCAAGGCACTGATTCCACCACATTACAGAAGATATATGGAGATGACAGCTGCAAAGAGAAATATTAACCCAAGCACTAGGAAAAGGCTACAAGAAATCCTTGAAGATACTGTGCTGTCTTATTATACATTAATTAATTAGCAGATTTTTACAATGAGTCTCCTGAGAGCCTGTAAATATTGCGTCTTCAACCAAATCACTTATTGCCTGGACTTGGTGCACAGCCTGTGCTTGCAGGGATATCTGTGTGCTGCACAGCAGGGGGGGAACTGGGGGTGGAGAAAGGAGAAAGAGGGATTTCTCCCTAAGGAGAAAGAGGGATTTCTTGGGGTGAGACTTTGTGTTCATGTGCTGTTTGAATGCAAGCCCCTAGCAGGTGTAGCATAAGGCTCCAGGCAGTATGAAGTCTCCAGGAGCTGCAGATTATGCCAAGATAATTCATCGACTTCAAGTGGCTGTGATGGTACCCAGAGGAGCACTAAGCCTCCTCACCTTTGTGTCGTTTTTCCCCAGGGTGTTCATCATCACATCTTGTCTCACCTGGATGTACATGCCCAGCACTCTTGGAGGTGCCTTCCAGTGCACAAGATTTCAAATGATAGCTGCAGAGGAAAGTCATGGCAGCCTAAGAGAGCTGGGATGGCCAGGCAGGCTCCATCATGTGTCCTGTCTGTAGGAGGCTGGAGGCACCTCCATGATTTCTCTGCTAGTTGATAATTCCCCCTCAGCTGATGAACATCTGCAGACAAAGTACCTCATTTATGAACCCCTCAAGTGGCATGAAAGGATCAGGATCACCTGCTCAAGGGTTCCATCACCTTCTAAGAGCACAGCAAAACTCCCCAGTCTTTTTCAGGAGATAATGGATATTTTTCAACACAAGCTTAGCATAAAAGAAACCCTAACTTCTCAGCTAGATCTCCTCTAGACAGGAGATCAGTCCTCTTGCAACTCACAGGAGACCAATCATGAGGTATTTGCCCATATTCTGCTTCATTCCACGCAGCACTTTCTCAAGTCAAGCATTAGGCCAAGGTTACCATTGTGACACTGAGATGGAGATCAATGGCCTGCACCAAGTCTGTCTCAAACCATGCCCACCATTTACCTATCTGTGCTTTACCTCATCCAAATGAAGATGTGTTTGGCAGAGAAAAGCAACCTGATGGCACAGTAGAACTGACTCTTTAGAAGCCCTCTTTTCTACTTCTTAATATTATCTCTACATGATCATTTTTTTATTGCTAATTGCTGAATAACACCCATCATCCATTACAGGAAAGGTCAGAGAGAGCAAGTGAGCTGGGACTTTGACTCACACCCAGACAGCCTCTGGAGTGAGGACAGTTACAGCCCAACTCATCCCTGTGAGAGCAATTAACTACCAACCAGGATGTACCAGAAATACTGTAAAAGAACACACTCCTCTAAGGCCCTGGGCAGCTTCAGATTACTTTGAAATCAAAGGGAAATGTGAATGTTAAAATCTGAGCTCATACCTATAGTTTAGATAATCTCTGTAAAGACTCTACACTTATGTAGTCAAAAATCTAAAAACCTACCACTCTTCTCAAATCCAGCAATGTGAAAGGTGGTTGAGTACCTAAAGGAATTGAAAACCATCCTAGATATGTTTGAAAGTAATGTGACATTTAATACCATAAAACCAAAGTTTGAGAACCAGCCTTTTTGCAATAACAACATTTTTTGAGTAGTATTTCAATGAAGTAAACTCATTGTTTACTGAAGTAAAAGAAAATTACTTTGTTGACTGAGGTTTTTCTGCTCTAATATTGATTAACACTGAAGAATAATTTAAACCATTCAGTTTAAAAATGAGGCAGATAAAGGGATCTCTTCAGATACCAGTAACTTTAAGTATTCATAGCGATAAGAGAGTCTTGAGATCAGGCACTAGAAGCAGAAAATACAGAGAAGAACTTGGCCTATTCTGTTTACTTGAAGCACATGGTCTCACTGAATTCAACAGAAAGAACAGACAAAAGCCAGAAGACAGAAAAGAAGATGTGGTCAAAAACAATCCATATAGGTTACACCAGGAATCAAGAACATTAAACAGCAGAAAAAGATAGCATTACACCAAGGGAGAGGGGGTAAGATGGGGAAGAAGAGTAAGTCTTCATGAATAAACTCAGTAAATCAGGCCAACTCCCAGAAAGTAAAGATAGCTCAGACAAAATTTCCAAGGTGTTTGTAGAAAAATGCAACAGCGAAGAGAAAGAATTTAAAGGAAGTAGAGACAGCATCATGGGGAGACTAAGAGAAAAAGAAGCAAAAGACCCATCAGAAAAGCAAAGGTCTGTAAAGATTCAACAGGAATGATAGTGTAGAGAATAGCCCATACGCACTGAGCTTTTGGAAGAGAAGACTCAGTCAAGTTTAAGTCAATTATTCCATTTGAGCATCATCATCCCAAAATCCATCATTTGCATGTTTGGTATGTCTTGGAATGGAAGTAAACCTTTCCTTGCCCTGGTCATAAGCATCTTGTTTAGCAGAAGAACTCCATTCTTCATAGTTATCAGGCCAGGTTCATCTTTTGTCACATGACCAATGTTGTTGCTCTCATGCCCACCTTCTCCTGCATTCTGAATCAAAAATAGATCAAGATTCTCAGTTTCCCTAAGGTGCTCATGATTGTTATTCTGCATAGTGTCTTCTCATAGAAGGTTTGTTCATTATTGCCTCATCCTACTGCAAAGAGAGCTTCTTCAAGGATCTGGTTCTTCCCTCTCCACCATGAAGTTCCTAACCTCTTCTCCATCTTTGAGTTCCATATGGTCATCACCTCTCACAAGATATCCAAGCAGTTTTGGACCATCATGGCTGTCCCCTCTTCCAGCACTTTCTGTCAAGACAAGACTGTGCTTTGTCCCACTCCCCCTGCCCTGCATCAAGTCTTATCCACTTTGCTATCAACGAAGTACTGATGCCAAGGCAACAAGACAATGCTTGAGCTATGCAGTAAGCTCTAGCTATGCAGAAAAAAAGTAGTTATTTTGTAGCAGGGTATGTTAATTAAGCACTTTTTAGAAATCAGCAAATTTAGCAGAACAAGCTAACTTCGAAAGCTAACCACTGACTATTTGAGCAGACAATCTTATAGAGCATGTGCAGAAAACAGCTGAAAAGCCCAAACCCGAGGAAGACTTCTGAGCCTTCGTCAAAAATTACCACCAGGAGGTTGATGACCACCTCGTGCAGAAACCACACATGTGCTACAAGGGCTTGCATAATCACATAATTAAGAAATTATGTTGTAATATGAAAGCTGGGAAAGTATAATGTGCACATTAAATAAAAAAGTATAAAATATAGTACTGTGCCAAGAATGGATGACTGAGTTTGTGGTGGAGCTATCCCCCTCACTCCCTGTGTCGAATAAACAAATACCTGCTCTGTAGGCCTTATACTATGGAGTACTGTTTTCTTGCCTAGTCTCTAGGCATCTAAAATAGAACTTTAAGGGTTTTTTTCCCTTAAATTGCAGATGTCCAGGGCAGGGTCTCTCTTCCTGGGTAGCAAACATTGTCTTTTCCTACAAACTAACTTTCAAAATACAACAGGTAAGTAAGGTATCCTGTGGGTACCTACTCACCTGTGTGTGCACAGCTGAAAGATCCACGATGAGTCACTTCACTCAGAGGATATCTCTTAGAGCTGAATAAACTCATTGCATAGGCTTTGCAAAGATAAGTGAATGCTCTGGAGGGTTGGATTGTGGGTGTTTTTTTCTGATAATACTATTGGGAGCTATGATAGCTTTCCTCTCCTTGTCTTTTTTCTTTGCCTTTTTGGGATTTTATTTGCCACATGCATACAGTGCACAGGACAGTCTTAAGTGTTTCTGTTCGTGATACTGGTGATTATTTTCTTCCTGTCTTGTAGAAAGGGAAACATCTGAACTCCTTTTCTAACCCCAGTCACAATATGTCACTCTCTTTTTATACTCTCCCCAAAGCTTTCACTGCAGTTATTGCTGGGTATTCACCCTGTGGCTCAGTCCAGCATAACTGCTCTTATATTCCTGTCTCCTCATATCAAATATTCTGGGAGTGGACACGGCAGCTTTCCAGTGTTTACAGCCTGTACTTGTGTGACGTTTCTGCCTGCTAGAAAGGGTCAGCTTGACTCTCACTGGCCTGGATTCACTAGAACAAGAACTTTTAAAAATGCAGTGACATTTTATTCATTGAAAGAGAGAGATGCAGCATGATAACAGGTACCCAGCAACGTGCTGGAATTTAATATTTTTAAAATAAACCTAGACAGTGCTATGTCTGACCTGATCTAGCAGTGGCAGCAGTTCTGTTTTCACCACGCAGTTCTCACCAACATCACTTTCAGTGATGTTTTCATAATTTTAAACTGGACACTTGAAGAAAAAGGACAGCCTGAAATGGCTTTCAGTCACTGACAGGGAATCCATCTCTCCAGTTGTGTTTATCTTCTTTATTAATTCCTGTAGCTTGCATCAAAGACACAATCTGTCTGGTTCTTTGATACTGAACCCGTTGGGAGAGGTTCTTGGCAGACCCCTAGATGTCTGTGTTTGTGTCTTCTCAGGTTGGGTAAGATCAAGCTCATGGTATTCTGGGGTTTTTTATTTTTTTTTAATAAAGAATAGAATAGAACAGAACAGAACCTGAATGTTCAGTTGGCAAATACAGAACAACAAACCAACTCATAGATTATAACACAATACATGAGATGGTTAAAATAAACGTGTACTAAACAGATAAAATGCTTAAAAACAAAAGAAGGCTGGAAGTTACACTTCCTTTTTAAATGTATTCCCCTAGCAAAGTCAGTACTGCTAATTTAGAATGCTTACTTAATACTAGATATTTTTTCTCCAGAAATAGTGAATGTTTCTATAAATTGAACAGGCAAAGGTACACTTGGAAATGGGATAAGAGAGAAGGTTTAGCTACTAATGCCACAATGAAAGTCTCCCACTCTGATATGTATGAATGAAATCTTGACGTGCATGATTTCTACGCTTTTTTTGGCAAATTTTTTTGGTCAGCATGAAAGAGCGGGAGAAAAAAGAGGAGAAAGACTTGAAGGGGAAAAGAAGTAGAGTAGGTCTGTGCAGCTTGTTTAACTCTGCTGCTGGTGAAATAATAATTTGTTTCCAAATCACCCCACAGCTCCCAATAGCCCTGACTGGCTATTACTCCACTGTTCTGGCAAGTTGCTAATGGCTTTGCATTTTCTTTTATTGTCATCAAGAGTGTCTGGAGTTCATGAAGAATTACAGGAATAGCCTCCATGCCTTTCAAACTAGATTTGGGAATATACACAGAAGGATCAGTGATTATATGCTTTGCTAATTCTATGGTAGCCCATCACAATCATTGGAAGAGTGAATAAGAAAAATAGCCACTTAGGAAGCTGTGAAAAGTTGTATGTATGTATAATAAACCGTCGTGAAAATGGAACATAATATCACTAATTTGGTAACTGTTGTATTTAGAAGTCTTATCAAGGCCAAAAATAAACTGAAAAGATAGCATTTTTGGTAGCTATAAACTAAAAGAAAACCTCCTATTCTATGAAATCAAAATCAAATACTTGCACCCATTCACACACTTTTAACATAAAGATCTAACAGTGGCAATGTTTACTTTTAAGAGCATATAAGACACAATCCTTTTCCTAAAGCGGAAAGAATGCGTGCTAAAAACTCAGAGGACAGCTCAGAGAGCTGTTCACAGAGAGATTAGATACCACATAAAAATATTACATTGACTCAAACATGGGACAGAAGTAGAAAATATGGCCATTGAGGTTTTATTTTTTCTTGTATTACTTCTCAGCATGTAATATGTTTTTGAAGAGTCAGGAATGTACTGAAACATTTAATTGACATCATCAGAATTTAAAGCCTTTACATGTAGCAGTCTTGATACTTTCCATGCATTTTTCCTTACCTGTGAGTATTACTTATAACCAGATATTGAACTAGATACTCCTCCTCCAAATGCATGAAATTCTAATTGAAATGAGGCTGGATCCCAGTGAAGACTACTAGGCTATGGAATAATCTCACAGAGGAGATGATGTAAAACAAACTGCTTCAGAAATGGAAAAGTAGACCAGACAAGGGACTAAGAAATATAACCAAGAAAACAATTCCCTAATACAGAGATATCACCTGGCCTATCTTTAAGAGCTGACGTGGTATTCTGCAACTTGTAATCCTTTGCTATCCCTGGGAAAGCATCTGAAAAATATTAGACCTACTCACCTGGTCAGTATGGGCTGACATACTGACAGGCACTGGTCTTCTACAGATGGTGCAATTGACTTAACTGACCATTTTACCTTCATCTGAACCTGCGAAAGAAGAGAGTACAGCATAGTAACAAATGAAGAGTTGGCTGGAGGCAGAAAAAGGAAACAGGCACAAGAGCTCATGGTTGTGCAGTGCTTCTCCCGCCATCAATCTGGCCACTGTCCATTCACCCGAAAAGCCATTTTCTACTCCTTTGCACTTTTCAGTGGCCCCACATCCTCCAGTGCTATTGCACAGGGAAAGGGAACTGAGTGCCCCAACATTCTAAGGGGGAATTTCCCTAGAGTTACTAGAGGAGAAGACAGTGTTCACAAACACTGGTGAGCAACACTGGACACATTGCAGGATTAGACCAAAGGGACAAACGCCTATTGAACTGAATGTGAGCAGATACCAGGGGCTTAAGCTGTGGCTGACTGAATTGAACAAAGCCTGGGAGGTGAGAACATGGCCATTACTACAATAAGTCTACATGTTTTGATCTATACTATAAGGATGAGCATTATCAGGAGTAGCGATCAGGGCACACACATTCCCCTGGAGATTAATCACTGTTTGGAAAGAGCTGAGGGACAGACAGCCTGAGGGCATTAACCCCAAATGGCCATTAATCCCCCAAAATGCCATCTACCCATGCCTTTGTCACTATTAAAAGGTAAAAAAAAAAATTTTGAAAGGGAAAGGGACAGACTGAAAATGAGTGTTTTCTTCTTCCTTCCTGTGGGGCAGTTCAGATGTGTGCAACAAGTGAAATCAATCAAATTTTCAAGTATTAAAATATCAAACCTTACTGGGACAGAAACAATTCTCCCTTTTCCTCCACTCTCACTTAAGAATAAAAGTAAATACAGTGCCTATAAGAAACTGAGGGGAAGAGATGGACTGAGATACAATGCTGGGCTTTAAGCTGGCGTATTTTATCCATTAAAAGGCCACATCGATCTGACCACTGAGATCAGTTTTTGGGATTCAAAATAGAAAAAATTATCTTCGTACTAGGTGCAACTGACTCCCAAGATATCTGTATACACATAAAGTGAAATAATTAGACCTTGAATGAAAAATCTTGACAGTACAAAGAAAGACCATGATCTAATATCAGAACAAAGTTAACAGATGTCATTAAGTGAGACGATTAGCCGATGACGGAAGGTCGCACCCAGTTTACTTTTCACAGTTGACAGATCAAAGTTACTCGTTCAGTTTGAGCAAAGACTAAATACAGTTACCCTAGGAAAATCCTTTCACATAACATTAAGTCTCTCTCTGTCTTGTGTTTCTTAGACATGAATTGTCAGGAAAAATAATAGTGAAACAGTACAGAGCAAGGGCAACCAGCTCACATCTTAGTGAATGGAAATTCCCTTAGTAGTAGGTAAAAATAAATGTCTAATTGTATCCAGTGGCCTTTACACTCATGTGAATCACATGCCTGAGATATTATAAACTTGACTCTAGCATGAGTTATGCAGCTGTGAATTGGGAGAAGCCATTAAGCCACATCCTGAGACAGATCCAGCCCCCAGGTCCTCTCTGATGCCAATTCTTATTGTCCACCCTCACCCACATTCCCCTCTCTGCCCCAACCCTTGCCTTGCTATCACTCTAACCCAATTATCCAGTGCTTGGGCACAAGGCCAGAAAGGACCATTCCCATTGCAAGTGGCTATGGGCTGGGTGCCACTGGGGGTCTCAAGTGTTAGGGGAACAAGGTGACAGGTGGCACAGGGAGAAGCATAGCTGCCTTTCTGCTAAACAAACCCCAGCCTGGTCCCCAGAGACCACCCTGTGCTCTGGTACTCTCAACAGGTCCCCTCAAATCGGTCTCCACCAGTGTCAGCAAAGCAGAGCAGCATTACCAGCGGTGCTGGGGACACTGCTCTGCCAGGCATCACACCCCTCAAACCCAGCATGGCCAATGCATGCTGCAGTTAACAAGCTGAGTTGCCATAATTTCTCTTTTAGCATTAGATTTTTACATAGTGTCTGTCCAAGTTTCACATAGTTGCTGTTAGTGTTGGGTTTTGCTCCTGGTTCTTCTTGTTTGTTTTCCAGAACTGGCAGAAAAGGGAATATTTAAAACTCAGTCTTTAAACCTGACCTACTTCATACCTTTTCTGTTACAAAGTGTGATTAATTTTTCCATTGGTTTTCACTTAGAAAGAGACTGAATTTTTGCACATGCAGTCTTGAAATCTAGAGTGAAAAAACACACAGGAAATATCCTCACCTTCAGTAAATTCACTTTAGTCCAGCTGTGCATCCAATACTTACCCATTTACTTAATTACACCATCATATAATATGCAATATGATACTACATTTATTTTCTTTTGTCCGTTCAGTCTACAGGCTTGATCAGGTTGGTTTAAAAACTGAGTCTTTATGCCAATGCTACCCACTTTGTATTCAAGCTTTCAATAATGCACATGCCCCCATCTAAACAAAAAGGAAACAATAGCCTCCAAATAAGTCACAGAGCAGATATTAAAAACATGCTCATATGATAATAAATAAAAGGAAAAATAACACATTTATACTGCAATAAATATATTCATCAACTCAGTGTGGTAGAGTTTCAATAGGCTGCAATTCAAATATTCTACAAAACCGTATGTCAGCTAAAGTTACCATTTGAATTCAGAGAGACTAGCATTAAAGAATGTTTTAAAATGCAGAAAGATTATGCTGGCCACTGCCCTGTGCAAACTGGGGGATTTGTTGCCTGCCAAACCTGCTGCAGGATGAGAATCAAGACATTCAGACCCTGACAGGGAAGAATGATTGCTTCATTGTGTGAAGGTATTTCTGTTTCTGCTGTGTGAAGCATACCAGCAGGGTTCTTCATCAGAGAAGCACACAGTGGATTATAAAATCTCTTAACTCTGTGGTCCTCAGGAATTCCAGCAGTTATCAAAGTAAGAGGACCAAAGAAAGTGGTGCCTAACGGAGAAAAGAAAGGAAGGATTTAACCTTTGTCCTGAGGGTGATAAAATAGCATCACATGGCTGAAAATCAGTCTAGCTTCAGCCATGTGATGCAGTTGACACAGTCACTTTTGTGAAAGTTACAGGATGGCATCAGTAGTTGAAAGGTCATATTTGAAAGACTTTCTAAATACACCGTCAAAATGCTGGCTGGAAGACTCTGTGAGGCCTTATTATGCAGCTACAGATTAGGACATATTTGCTCCTTTTTGCACTGAAAGCCCTTGTAACATTCCCAAGAGCAGCAGGCAGACCACAGGAGCTATAGCACACAACTGAGACATTTGCTTGTGGTACAGGTAACATACCAAATCTTACCTCTCATTGCACAGAGCCCACATCCACCTGTCTCAGCACTTCTACCATGCCACTTACAGCAACATTTAGGAGGAATTACATGTGGAGTTCATAGGCAGAAGACAACTTCTAAAGGCATCACTGAAAACATGGATGAAATTCTCTGCACTGTGTTTGGTGTTGGTGTCGTTGGGAGAGCACAAAAATGTGTTTGTGTGCTTCAAACTTCTTTTGAGGGAGTTGGTAATTGTTCTTTATTTCCTCTTCTCAAGACTGTTCTGCTCTTATCTTCCATGATCCAGTCCACCCAGGCCTGTCCTTCTCCCACTGGTTTCATGACTACGTCTTCTAGTTCTTCCCCTACCCAACTAGCCAATCCATCCATGTCTGTCTTGGCCAACCCAGCTCCTCACCACTCAGTCATGAGTGCTAACAAATGTCATGTCCTACACCTCCTCTTGTAGTAACCTCATCTACTTGTAAACATGTGCCTTTTTCCTGATAAATCTCTCTCTCCTGATTTTTTATCTTCCCCTATATAACTCCCTAAATTACTCTGGCTCAGACAATTAGCCTGCTTAGCTTTCTGCTGAGATGCATGTGATCAGAACTCATTTCCTAAACTTTCCTTCTGAAGTTTTCCTGCTCTCCCATCATCACTGTTAACACCAAGCAGTTTTTCACAATCTACCCCACACCTTTAGAGACACCAACTCTTCATAAATAGATGATATAGCTGTCTTTCACCTCTTACAGATAAATAATGAGCTTCTTTTTAAACTGAACTCTCACGTGTATCACAGAAACCTTGACAGATCCATACATTTTCTCCACGGTTTTGTGATCATATTCCTGCATGCTGACTCATATAGCATCAGATGAGAGTTCAAGATCCAAGAGCATAAACCACCATAAGTATCTTTAAAGGGGCACACCATAAATTTCTCACACACTTTCTAGAATATTTCCCCAAGTGTCTCTAAAGGGGAATAGGCAGACATCCTGAGCTGAACGGCCTTAAGCAACAATTTTTCGAAAGAGTAGGTTGCCAGCCTGGGAGCAGTGCTGAACTTCTGCATTCCCCTTAACCCAGAGTAACCTTCTTGAAAGCAGATGAGTGATTCCAGTAAAACTTTTCCCAGCTTGCCCATACAAGTAAGAAGACTGCAAGATAGGTCCAGATTTATTCCGCAAAACACCTTGAAGAAGCCCAGAAGCATACAGAGGCTAGGAACTACCATTGTGCTTTGAAATTATCCTTTTGTTCCCCAGAAATCTCAGATCTAATCAATCAGCTCATGAAGAATGAAAGAGGCCAAATTTACAGTCAGCCTTCTTCTGCCTATTTAAAAAAGAGGTACAAAGCTGTGGGAGCAGTACAACCTTCCCATGCCTGTGACCAGACCTGGGAAAGGATCCCATGTGCAGCTATGAGTGCAGTTCATTGCCTAGCCCCAAGGCAGCTCCAAGGTGGCTATTAAGTAATTCCAGCAATGATAAGCAGCCCCTGATTGCTTTTCAGATGATTTTACAGACACACTGCTGGCTAGGGGGCTATTAAACCACAGGCCACCCAGGCCTTGATGGATAGTAACCATTGTCTGTCACTGCTGGCTCATTTCTTCATCCTGGATGATTCAGATTTTAGCTGTGCATCAGGACCCACACCCCTGCTCTGGGCATGGCACTGGCTGCAGCTCTCACCATCACAGCACACACTGTCAGGCTTTCCCTACCTTAGCCATCCTGTTCAGCTCTCGTATGTAAATATCCCTTCAGTCTACTCATGAAGGGCATGCTTCACAAAGGGCTCAACATTCTTCTCATCACAAGATTTTAGAACAGGAGGCTAACCCCAAATTATTTGCAAACAAACATCCTCTTTCCTCTATTTTATTGCCAAGCCTGTTGTTTTCTGATGAAACTTTTAGGAGGAGCAATGTGCAATGCATGCCAGAACACATCTCTGTGCTCAAAAGAAAGAGGGAGCTATTAACCAGAGTGGTGAATTAAAACTAATAAACACATAATTGTACTCAACATTTATGGAAAGGCTTCATGTTGGAGAGAAAATCAGTGGCCAGTTCAACACATATTCGTCTTTTTTAAGGAAAAATCAGACTCTCAGGGGTATCAAAAATCATTTTTATAGCCAGACTGTAAATTTCTGAAACCTAAGATGTATTACGGGAACTTATAACATTAACTATATTTAGTGGGCATTTTATTGTCCATACAAGCCATGCTATTAAACAAAATATTTCTTTCCTAATCTCTGTATATATGTGTGTGTGTGTGAGTGTGTGTGTACGTGTGTGCGTATGCATGTGTCTGCTCTCGAAGAATTTCACATGGTCAGAAGAAGAGCTTTGTGTTTTATTTTTAATTGAATATAAATGCTCAAAAGATCTTACACTAGATGCAAAACAAAGAAAAAATGGACAAAACATTTGTGACTGCAAGCAGCCAAAACAGTTCACAATCTGCATACCAGCAAGAATTGGTCATATACTTTATAATAAAGTTCTTGCTAATTTTTGCCCACACACCAAGAAAATATTTCAGAGGTCTGTGTCTCTTCAGACTTCTAACTCACTAAATAGTTAGGAGGGGTTTCCGCACAAAAAAGCAAGCAGGTATGTTCACATTTTAAATGAGAGGGACAAAGCACAAGAATAAAAGTAGTGCTTCTGCTTGAGCATGTTTCCTCTGTGACAGTCTGCACTGAAAAAAATAACAGCCTGGGTCTGCAGGCACTAGAAGGTTGGAAAATGCTGAAAGTGCAGTCTGCAGAAAGTAGAGATGACATCTGTCCAGCAATATCACATATGACGTGGTGAAAGGGGTATGTCCAGCCACATCCTTCGACATAGACACTGAAACGTTTACTCAGAATTCCTAGTCAAAATACTGGGAAGTGAGGTCTGCTTTCCCTTTTTTCCTCTTTTACCTGTAACCTGGGAGGTTAGCTATGCAAAGGTAGCTCTCACAACCATCTCAGACTTGTTCAACAGCAGCATGAAGGGAACATGGAAGGAAGCTGTTGCCACAAATGTGGTCACCACGGATATATCCACTTACTGTGCACTCAGACCCAGCTGCTGGGGAGCAAAGAAATGTTTGCCAATAATTGCTTCTTTCAACCAGTCATCTTCCTAGCACAGACAGAGGCCTTAAAAGTTGAAAACTGTAGAGTTGGCATCATACTCAATCTCAAATGAGAATAAAAATCTTGATGGTTTTTTGCTTTATTATTTTTCTGAGCCTGAAATGTAGTTGTTATCTCTTTAAAGGAGAGTGGCAAGCCATATCTCTTGTAAACTCTTCTACTTTGTGCAAACCCTCATGTTGTCTTATCTTACCAGGGGATCTGTTGCACAACCACCACTCACAAAAGAAATCACAAGGTCATGAAAATCTTATGATCTGTCTGTGGTGAAATTTCAACCAGCAACAATGAAAGCCTCTTCAGTGCGATCACACTGACCTGATGTCTTACAGAGGTTTCAGCAAAGATCTGTTCTGAAAGGACAGAGAAATGTACCTGATTGTGCCACCACCGTATAGACCGACCTAAGCTGACCTGGTGAGCCCTCCTCATATGCTCAGCCAGCCACAAAACCCAGTGTCTTACATGTGGAGCCATGTAAGAAGAGAAGCTGGTGCGGGGCTTAGTGAATTTTGTACAAGGAAAAGCTGTTTAGCAGAGGATGGTCAGGGTGCACCAGAGAGACAGCTTTTCTTACAGGTCTTCTTTTACTCATCAGCTCATCCTGGAAGTCCTCTCTCTTCTGTCATTGCCAGTTCAGGTACAGGTCAGCCTGTATGCACTTCTTTCTTCTCCCTCTTACGACACTGTTTCTAACCTGTCCACACAGAGGTGTGCACCCAAATTGCTGGCTGCAGCTCTTCTGCCATGGGCATTCAAACTACTCAGCCTTGTAGTTGCCTTTGTCCTGGAAAACAAACAAACAAATAAAAAACAACTGTCCTGCAGCTATCAGAAATGGAAGGCCAAAGTTAAATATGTCTTTCATAACAAGACTTAATCCAATTTATTGCTGAATTTAATGTGAAACTGAACATGTATTATGGCTTAGAAGAAACATCAGCCAGATCTCAGACAGAACAATCCTTGAATATAGAGGTAAATCTCCTGAGAGAGAGGTGGGCAAGCAGAGCTGGGTTTATTATTCAAACTTTTTGAGCTTGCAATGGGCTAGAAATCTCATGAAAACATGATTTATTGGAAGATTTCTAATATGTCCTGCTTCCACTGGGGCTGGAAGTACCACAAGAACTACATTTCTGTGGTATTTTGGTATTTCCACTTGTGGCCCCAGCTGGAACTAAGAAGGGAAGAGGCACACACGCTTGGAAATGGTGGAGTTTTGGTCATCTGCCTTTTTTTAGAATCACAGGAAAGGTTTTTTCTAAGTCTATTTTGAGGCAACATATTTGGGGAGGTATTCTTATTCTAGCAGATGCTACATAAAATTATTACTTTTCAGTTACATAAAATCTGCACTTTAGGTTGGAATTTTATGAAAAATGCCTCTCTGGCTTACTGGTTTATATGAACTCTAAATAGTTCTGCAACATAAGAATTTCACGATGTCAGTCATGCATAATAATAATATAACAATCTAAAATAATAATGTAATAAATCTACTCACTAGTCATCATGGGCCAAACTCTGGCAACCCTTTGTAAAAATGTGCTGCAAACACATGTACAAAAAGTCTCTTAGCTCAGTCCCACTGGCCCCAAGCCAAGAAGTTATCTAACGGCAAATCAACAGACAAGTGTCACCAGAAATATCTCATAGTTAAACAGCTCTGCTGTGAGCATAAGTTATTCCATTTCAGATGTGGAAAGATTTAATTGGGTTCTATGCAATTAACAAACCTCAATTATGAGTAATTTGTTAGTCATGCTTACTTTTGGCTAAGCCTTGCTTTTTTCCTTCTCTCAACTCTCCCTCTTGAAACACCTGCAAATAGATGCATGGAGGGGAGACCGTGGCTCTGGCCAGAACTCTGATAAAATGTCTCCTTGGTACAGATTTTTTCTAAGAGCTGCTCTCCTTAGAGAATGTGCCCATGGGCAAAGCTGTTTTCACTTCAAACAAAGGCCTCAGGAACTGCATTGACAAAAATCACCTGCTGGAAACACTGAATCAGTGTGTGTCCAACCCAGCCTGGCGCTCTCCCCATCTCGCTAACCTGGTCAAACCTGCCTCCATGCTGAGCAGGTCTCAGTCACCTCTGGTGAATAAATGGTCTGGTCTGCCTCTCATTTGGACATAGTAAGAGCTGGGACAGCAGTCCAAGGCAGGGTAGATGCTTTTGAATCACCTGGTGGAATACACCTCCATGCTGTGCTAAATACCCTGCCTCCACTGGGGGGGTAACTTGTGCTTTCTGTCCAGCTCTCTTATTACACCGTGCATATCTTGAACCATCATTTACCTTCTGAAATTTTAACCATATCAGCTTTCTAAATGGAGGCCTGTCTCATATTACTGCTCAACAAAAGTCTTTGGAATCAACAGAGGATGAATTTTATTCATCTGCTTCAATCTATATATGAAGATAATTGCAAAAAAAATAGAAACAAAGCAATTTTGACTATGAAGAAAGAATTCTGAGACTGAAAGTCAGGGTTTAATGGAGAAAAGGTCTTACAGATGCTGATTGTGCTCATGATGGGACAAAGAACAGCAGTTCCTCCCAACTCAAACTCAGATTATTCATTCTCCACACTCAGCTGTCCTGGAGCCTATATAAACTTGTGCTTCTCTGCACTGCTGTTCTGCAAAGTGGTGCTCTTTGAATAGAAGGGAATTTTACTCCAACTTCAATAAAGCAGGGCTCAGAGACCTCAAGCAAATGGGAAAAATGTTAGTCCAGATATGGAAGCAGTATAACATGACCAGAGGTAATCCTCTTCAGCAGAGGCTTAGAGGCAGGCTAACACAGCAATATTATTTTCAGGCCCGCACTTAAGATGACTGCAAGTATTTGTGTTGATGAGCAATAACTTGGGTGCCTTTGACCAGCATGCCATTGCAGTCTGCAGCCTCTCACCCTGGCTGAGGGCACTTGTCAGAAGGAAGCAGCACCAGGTCTGATGGTGTAACACATAACCAAGCGAATGGCATACTGACACCTAAAAAGTAGGAGTGAAAAGAGAAATCCATGGTTGGGCTCTTCTGAGCTTGTCTGCAAGGCTCTGCCTTATTCTGCTGAACTATCTCTTGAGACACATCTGATGAGGCTGCCTCCAGATTTGTACATCTGCTCCAGCTGCTTTTATTCTCTCTGATCTCTTCCATCACCTCTTGACTTCCATCATCTCTTGCTCCCTATGGCAGTTAGCATCTCCCCATTTATGTCCAATAGGTACACAGGACACTGTGTCTTCACTACTGAAGGCAACAGGTTCTGTCATAAATCAAAATTTCATTTATTTCAAACTCTCCAGTCTGAGGCAAACATCATGGAAGTCTGAAGCTCTTTTTCCTCAAGGACATAACAGAAAGGGCAGGTTACCTGGACTTAAAAGCCAAAACCTTACTAGGTTTTACACGAAAATAAATGTAACCTTTAATGGAAAAACATCTAAAGATTTTGCTCCTGAGAGAGCCCTTATTTCCAATCAAAAAGGAAGTCTGTCACAAAAATTCACATTTACCAAAAATTATCAGAAATATTTAATACTCTTATGAACATAACGAGAGAGTAATTAAGCTTTGGAAAATAAATCTCTGCAGCAACAGTGGTTATGTGCTATGTCCTCATTTGCTGGGGTGAAAACTAAAATTTAACAAGAGAACTTGCAGATTTAACATAAAATAACAGCCAGGGAATATAAATAAAATATAATATAGCAAATGGGGAATAATTATTTTGTGGATTTATGACACCTGTTTCCCCTGTTCCATATTCAGGACTGCTAAGGGAAAAGAAAAAGGTACTCACAGAGGTGAAAAGTTCTCATAATTCTTTGTTATTATTATTTTTCAATTAATTTCTAAATATATGCTTACCACACAGTTCTTTATGAAGAAAGAAAGGCTGAGCTATAAATAATATTTCCACCTCTGGGAGTTGTTTTAACCTGCAGATTTTTTGCTGTTGTCAGAAATGGGAAAACATTGAAAATACGCAGGTTTGGATTAGTTTTAGTCTTGGACCTTGCTTTTAATTAGATTCTTTTAAAATACTGATAGTGGTCTTGCAAAAAAGAATGGCACCAGAAGGCCAAGACCCATATGGAATTTAATCTGATCAAGGATGTGAAGGAACCAAGAAGGGCTTCTTCAAATACATCAACGACAAAAGAAGAACAAAGGACAATGTGGGACCATTGTTAAATGCAGGGGGAACCCTGGTAACAGAGGAGCAGAGAAGGCAGAGTTACCAAACGCCTTCTTTGCATTGGTCCTCACTGACAAGACCAGCCCTCAGGGATCCCTGACCCAGGACACCAGGGGAAAGGGATGCTGGAAGGAAGACCTTTCCTTGGCCATGGAGGATTGGCTTAGAGAACACCTAGGCAAACCTGGCATCCACAAGTCCACGGGCCCTGAGGGGACACATCCACAAATACTGAGAGAGCTGGTGGACACCATAGCCAGGCCACTCATGGTCATCTTTGAAAGCTCATGGACATCAGGAGAGGTGCCTGAGGACTGTAAGGAAGCAAATGTTGCCCCAGGCTTCCAAAAGGGTGAGGAGGAAGACACAGGGAACAGTGGTCAGTCAGCCTCACCTCAGTCCTGGAAAGGTGATGGAGAACCTCATTCTGGAGACCATCACTATCCACGTGGATGACAAGAAGGTGATCAGGAGTAGTCAGCATGGAGTCACTAAAAGTAGATGATGCTTGACCAGCCTGATTGCCTTCTATGATGAAACAACTGCCTGGATGGATGAGTGGAGAGCGGTGGAAACTGTCTACCTCGAGTTCAGTGAGGTTTTCAAGGCTGTCTCTCACAACATCCTCACAGGCAAACTCAGGATGTGTGGGCTGTGTGAGTGGACAGAGAGGTGGTTTGAGAAGTGGCTGAACAGCAGATCCCAGAGGGTAGTAATCAGTGGCACAGGGTCTAGTTGGAGGCCTGTCACTGGTGGTGTCCCCAGGGTTCAGTACTGGATCCAGTATTGTTTAACTTTTCACCAATAACTTGGATGAAGGGGCAGAGGCCTCCTCAGTGAGTTCCCTGACAACACAAAGCTGGGAGGAGTGGCTGATACCTCAGAGTGCTGTGCAGCCCTTCAGAATGACCCTGACAGGCTGGAGAGATGGGCAGAGAAAAACCATCTGAAATTCAACAGTGGTGAATGCAGGGGGACGACCTGCTGGAGAATCTGGGATCCTGGTGGACAAACAACTGTCCATGAAGCAGTAGTGTGTCCTTATGGTCAAGAAAGACAAAGGTATCCTGGGGTGCACTAGGAAGAGCATTGGCAGCAGGTCCAGGAAGGTGATCCTGCCCCTCTACTCAGCCCTAGTGAGGCCACATCTGGAGTTGTGTGTCCAGTTTTGGGCTCCACAGGACAAGAGAGACATGGAGCTACTGGAGTGTGTCCAGAGAAGGGCTACAAATATCATGAGGGGACTGCAGCATCTCTCATATGAGGAAAGGCTGAGGGAGCTGGGCCTGTTCAGCCTTGAGAAGAGACAACTGAGAGGGGACCTCACCAATGTCCATCAGTCTCTGAAGGGAGGGAGTCAAGAGGATGGACCAGGCTCTGCTCAGTGGTGCTGGGCAATAGGACAAGAAGCAATGGGCAGAAACTGATCCACAGGAAATTCCACCTGAACATGTGGAAAAACTTCTTTACTGTGCAAGTGACCAACAGATGCAAGTGACTGGAACAGATTGCCCAGGGAGTCTGTGAAGTCTCCCTCACTGGAAATATTCAAAAATAGTCTGGACACAATCCTGTGCCATGTGCTCTGGGATGACCCCGACTGAACAGGAAGGTTGGATCAGATGACCCACTGTCATCTGTTCCAACATGACCCATTCTGTGATTCTGTGAGTCTGTGAATTTGGTGATTCTGTGATACTGTCCCTCAAGTACATTCAGGTAGGTACACAGGCTTCTATACCAATCACCATAAATATGCAAAAGGTATTAACAGCTTCTGCCTTACTGTCTCTTCCATCCAATTTCCCTCTGACTGGTTTCTAAGTACGGTGTCTCATATCACAGCAAGTCAAATACTGTTATAATCACTCCACCTCCACCACCAGTGGTGACTGTGGTAGCAGCAGGTTGCACACTTAGCACTATTACAGTTAGCGATGGGTGAGCTCCCGGGCAGCAGTGATAAACCCCTGAGACCTTTCCCTGCCTCCAAGGAATGCAGCAGGGTCACGGCTTGAGTGGCCTCAGATATCACACAGATGGGCACCCTGGAAAGGCTTACCAATAAATAAAGCCATGACTTTAGGTGCTTAATTAAACTCGAGTGACAAAATCCTCCCTCCACTAACAAGCAGGGAAGAGGGATAACTGCTCTATTTCTGAATGCAGGGAAAATGCCATACTTATAAAGAGGTCTGTGGAATTCACACTAGGCTAGCAATTTCTTCAATGCTTTTAAATGCCAGTGCCGGTTCTTTAATGCATGATGCAGTTCTTGCAAAAGCAATCACGTATTCAGAACAGATGCCAGGGGATGGGTAGACAGTAGGAACAAGGGCTCTAGACTCCATTTGTTGCCCAAATGCTTGCCCCTGAACTCCCAGTAGTCAAGTAACTTCATGAATTACTTTAACCTTTGCTTCTCAGAAAATGCACTTTACTTTGATCTTTGAACCATGATCAATAGAAGGTGCAGAATGGCAGGGAAGAATTTTTCAGCTCAGGGGGAAACAATGTAGTTCAAGATGCTCAAATAGCCTTAAAAAGCTCCCAGTAGAATGTGTCCGGAAATTGCAGACCAGTTATTTGCTTCTTCCTGACAGTTTAAAATAGTATCACAAATTCAGTTCCCCATCTTCATTCTGTGGGATAAGAGCAAGACCTGTATATGACAAGGACATTTCCTTGTAGCAGCAGAATTTGCTTGAACCCAGAATGAACTTGATCCCCTGTCCTACAGCTACAATAAAGTGGATGCAGGTGCCATATGACTACACTGTCTATCACATTATTCCAGAAGTTCCTACATACAAATAATGAACATTTAACAAACAGCTACATCAGCTGAGCAGCTTCCAAAATGCAGTGGTCTACCACAGGAAAAATGTACTTTTTTCAGCAGAAATAGCAGCATTTCACAGTCACTCAGGGAGGTTATTTCCAGGAATAAGAGCCACAGGCATGTGTACAAATTAACTGGTAATAAACATTTTGACTTTTGTTACAGTCACTGGGCCAAATTCTCTTTGACACTATATCTGAACCATCTTCAGAGTAGTTTGCTGCAATCCTGAAAATTGTTGCCTAGATCCACAGGTGCATTAAACTGATGCTATTCATTCTATTCTAATGTCAAACACATACTGCAGTAGTGTGTTACATAACTAGTTTGTTTATTCTTCTCCATTAAAACACCAGGTTGGCCATATTCCTTGCTTAACCATGTTGAACACCCCTCAGGTTTGCGTCCAGTGAAAGTCACTCGAAGATATTACAGCTCCTTATCTGTTTGTCACTCTGAGGTTGAGTCCAGTGCTCATCATCTCACCCCTGCCCAGCAGGCAGCAGAGCTCAAAATTGCTTTTACAGTCCAGGAAGAAAAGACAGCACTGGGTGATGTCCTCTGAGTACACATTCAAAAACATCATCACATTTACAAACAATTAGTTCTTCAAGTCCCATGCTGAGAGTCAAGACCTTGCTGCAGGTGCTTGGCCATCTGCTGCCTGCATCACTGCTCCCTATCTAATCCTCCAGGCAGGTATGGAGGAAACAGAGAACTCCAGTATTTACTGCAAATCAAGCAACAGAGAGGTGGAAGGAAATATTCTGGCTCCAAATGGATCCTTGTGATGGACAGCAGAATACACTGAAGAATCAAGAACATAAATTGCATCCATGACCCAAATGAACACGCTTTCTTTTTCTGTAACACAGTGGTGGGCTCTCCTCTCAAACATCTTGCTAGTAAATATAAACTCAAACACATCTGTAGCATTTGTATATGGACAAGCCAGACCCATCAGTGAGGCTCATGCCATGCCAGCTCTCAAAGTGTTGACATGGTGTGAGAAGGACCCAGCAGCAAAGGGGAGGAAGAGAGCCGCAAAACCAAGACTTTAATACATCAGTGCTGTGTAGGGGGCAGAATGGGTGGCACAGAACCGTGTTCCGCTCTGTTTCTCTCCTCACTAAAATACTGGTGGCAGGACAGTTGTTGCAGCTAAGGCCAGTATTAAAGCAGTTAAGAAATTGTTCTCATAGCCTGCAATTCACTTTTCAGCTTCTACACAATATGCAAAACGCCAGGCTTTACTAGACGAGTATCTCATAGCAATTGCCAACTTTATCAGCCCATGTCTTCCAAGGGATAAGAAATTTTAGCTTCTGCTGACCTAAAATACCTGCTGAAGTTTAAGCTGACATTTTTCCCTCCTGTTTGCCCAGACTGTAGGCATGCAGAGCACAGCTGTGCTAAGCACAGCTCAGCCAAGTGGCATTATCTCTGCTCCATACCAGGGTGATGTCCACATCTTATGCCGCACTAAACCACAACAGGGTACATTTTATGTTGGCAAAGTAGATATTTGGGAGATTTTATATCAATGTATTCTATTTGCATACTTTTAGGTACAATTACGGAATGATGGTAAAAAATTATTAGCAATATTTTTGTAGAAAGCCAAACAATTAATGACAGCTGAAAAGTGGTTAGAATAAGTCAGGACTTGTTTTTTATTCATAGTCCAGAGGTGGAGCAAAGCAGTTATCTTTTCTGTACTGCAACCAGACTTACATTTTAATTTAGATCATAAGTAATAACTACATACCTTCATCTCACAAAATTAGTGCGAAACTAGTAATCTGCCTTTGCATAATTGGGTTCCACCAGAATATCCTATCCGGATTTGGTTCTTTCGGGGCACACAGGAAGGCAGCTCACTCCATTCTGACCTGATGTAAACAACAGTTCAGCTCCACAGCAAAGTTGACCCAGATGACTGCCAGCAGTCCCTTCCAGAAAACAGTTCTGTGATTCAGAAATGAACAACTGATAACCCTTGTCTGGCTTTAGGCTGTGTGTCTTCTGATTAATTCCTTTATGTTTTGTTATTCAATTGCTTATAGTTGCTTATAAATCAACAAAATATTTTCTTAAAGTCAGTGCAAACACATGGCTACTTCTGGCAATATATTACAATTTTTCAGACCTATATAAAGGCTATCCTTGATACCAAAAATATTCAATGCATCATATAAAAGATGTCAGTATAGATATTTAAAAATTATTGATTAACAAGAATATTCAGTAGTGTGGTACAGAGCATCCTATTCTTTGCAAATCAAATGTTTTGAGCTTTAATAGCACATGCCCCTACCTCTATTTGCCTTAATTTTAAAATGTCTTACACCTGTGAATTTCTAGTTCTGTAGTTCTTATTGCCTCTTTTTTGAGGCAATATTGTCGTTGTTATAAAGTCTACATGAAACATGGTTTTAAAGTGTTGTTTTTTTTCAGACTGTGAAGTACGTGAGAACAGCCCTCCAGCATGGGGCAGTAGTCCTTGCTGCATTCAATTCATTGCAGTGTGCTAATAATATGGCAATTTATACCAATGGGAATAATGGGCAGCTCACTCAAAGCATTATTCCTATAGGAACTGTGCATGGGAGCTTGTCTGCAAACAGCAGATTCACAAAGATACTGCATGGATCTGTAAGTAACATGTTCAGTATCTCAGCCTGCTGCTGAGAAGGAGATGCGTGTTCTAAATCTTTTTTTTTTTAATCCAACCAACCATCATATCATGTCACTGCTTTTTGCTTCAGGAAATCAAGTTCCCTGTTTCACAAGGTCCTGGAAGACATTTTTCTCGGATCAGCCTGACAACATCATCCCCATGTCTGGGTAAAATGTCATTAAGGATGAAACACGAGTTCTCAGCATAACATTTTCCACTCTCTTTCTTCATGCAGTAGCTCTCTCAAACATGCTCTCATGGCCATAAAAGGTATCATTGTCAATGAGATAGGAGCTACCAAGCTCCTCTGACAATTCAACTTTCCAATCCTCAAAAGCATTGCCTCACTTTGGATATTTCTAGGCCATCTCTGTTTCTGTTTTTTAGGCAGGGTCTGAGATGATGCTTCACTAAAACACTTGTACAGCTTGTGACTGCTGGGCCCCTAGAAAGTGAGTACACAAGCAAACCATAAACATTAAATATTACACCCATAATGTAGTATTATGAAAGTGAATCTCTGAAGGTTCTTATACTTTCTGGCTCTTATACTTCCAAGTATTTTCAGATGAGACTGTTCTACTAACTGGTTTCATTAGACAGCTTTAAGCTATATGCAGTTCTGTGTTGTTATGTTTTAAAAGTTCACACACTCCTTGGTTTAAAAAGTAATGCCTACTCCACTGTTTTCTGTTTATTCCTTTTTCCTCTTGTCTTTACTGTCTTTATCTTCTATGTAGAAATAAACACAGATTCTTCCTTTTGTGCCCTATGACTGCAACAAAAAAAGGCACTACATCCTAGCTGAGACCAAAGACTCCTCAGGCAGCCATCTCTCCTTGTAGAAGTTGACACGCCAGAGAGTTTGAAGGTAGAGCCAAATAGAAAAGGTCTGGTTTGGCTGGCATAACTAGAAAGCATGCCAAGTCATTGAGGTGACTGTACACATATAGAAAAATAAATACATAAAATGATATATAGGGTCACTTTGACCACTGCAAAAGCATGCCAAAATATTGTCACTGTCTTGGCTCTGCTGTTTTAATGGGTTTTGCAGCCCAGCCAAAACCAGGTTCTCCATTAGCAGCTTCATTCACTTGCTCTTCTCTGTGCAGGCAGAGCAACAGAGTCATCCAAACCCCAGGTGCTCAGTGTAGCAAACTCCTTGTTTGTAAAGAACAGGGGTTCTGGTTTGAATCCCTCTGCTTACACTTTCTGGTTTTCTCATTTTTAAGATAGCAATGAACCTCCTGGAAGATGCAGAAAGGGGTGCAGTTAGGAATGTCTCTGAGATCAGCTGTGTCCTAGCACTTTCCTTTCAGTATCTCCATAAGACAGTCTCTTCCTGTGAGAAATCTTCACTCCAGTTACTTATTCCTACTGGCTTAAAAGCCTCCTGCAGACATTTCAATTTGCTCTCCCTGCTTGCCTGACACTTCCACCTTTCCTCCTCTACTTTTCAAGGAAGGTACATGCCAGGCACAGTGACATTTTCCTTCTCAGTGAGGACACCAGGTACCAGAATAAGCGATAACATGACAGTGACACAATATAGGTGCAATGTAGCAATAGAAACACCTCACTTTGTTCCCACTGGACTAATCTGATGAATATTCTGCCAGGTGACTTCTGTAAATGCAGTCAGTGAGCAACCCACTCACTCACAGGAGCAACTCTTGGCCAGGTAAAAGAAGCTGCTTTATGCCTTACCTAGGATGTTCAGCTTTGCTGAACAAATATGGTTATATGCCCCCTTTTTAGTCCAAAGAGACCTTTTACAAGTTTTGCTGTAGTGCATTGAGCTCTGACAAGCTGGAAAACCAGAAAAAACATCACAGTCTCTGACAGTATGCAAATTTCCCTGGCCCATGCTACATCAGTGAACTCCTGCTGTACAGGAGTACACAGGGATGAGAATGTCTCTTCAGGGAAAGCTTACCAGATATTAGTTTAGCAGGAAGCAGTAATTCCCAATGGACATCCTAATTCTTTTGGACAGTGCTTCTTAATGCACATCTGGTATTCAAGAGCTGTGTTTCTGTGTCAAAGAGCTGTGGTTGGGTATACCAGTGTCCTTTGGATGTTGAAGAGCATGGTACTGGTACTTGGAGGACACATACTATGTTTTCTAATGACAACCTCAACAAAAGGTATATAATTTGTTACTCATTTCCATTCAAGTTTTCATCCCAGTCCAGTCTTAGTATTTTTCTTGCTGTATAATCTTTCTTCCTTATACCAGACTGATGGACTTTAGGAGCAAAAGAGTTTGGCATCTGACTTATTTTCAAGCATAAAGTTTTGAGGAATTAATTCCTTTTCATATTGGATTGAACTCTTGAGTTCTTGAACTTTTGAGTTGGCTTTTAGAAGTCTTAACAAAAACATTATCAGGATTTTCAAGGCTGGAGGTTCCATCAACACCTTTGAGAAATCTCTTTCAGTAGAAAATTGTCTTCACTACTAAAGTTCTAGAATGTTTACTTTAGCTTTTAAATATTTGGCTGGTTTTCTTACTATTTCAGTTGCCATACTTCTATAGTATTTGTAATTTTATGTGCATGTGCTTGAGAAAGGATTCACCAAAGCTGGCTTTATCCATCTCAGAGCTGGACTTCCCGTCCAGAATGTCTCTACAGTCATCTTGGTGAAGGACCAGAGTCTCCAAAGTTCAACTCATCCCATCTCCTCTACAGACCCATCTTAATATGAGAATGACTGCTTTCCACATTTGTCTCTATGATCTGCCTAAGAAGGCCAAGTACTTAGATCTGACCTGAAAGAACAAAACTGCATGACTGTCTTAGATTGCCCTAATCTCACTAGCAAAAAATTAAGAAAGCAAAAATGAAGTTATAGAAGCATTGCCATTGAACGAGGCTGCCCTTCTTTAGCAGTCATTGACTTACTCTTGTTTCTGCTGTTCTGCCATCTGCACAAAACACATGTGAAACTGCCTAGTCTTTATTTAGCCATATTGAACAAGATATTATCTTCCACTTCTTTTGAATGATGGCAGAACAATATTAGGGTGTTTTTTTCAGTCTTCTTGACCATCACCTAATATTTGAGGATGGAGGAACATTACCTGTGGCTCTAGACTGCCTTTTTGAAAACCTATTTTGCGAGCTGCCCATAGCTTTTGTTTTAACATCATATACTTTGTTTCCAAAAACATTCAGTGTTTAGTAACTGTGTCTGAACATTATCCTCAGCACCTGTTTGAACTGAACCGATATGATCAGTCTCCATTAACTGGCTTTTCCTCAGCTGCAGAAGAGTAACATGTATTGACTGTCACAGTCAGATCAGTACATGAGCGTGCACTGTTTTCACTATAAAGGCAGCTGAAGGACAAATAACATACCTGAACCATGGGCAGAGCTCAGCAACATACAGGGAATCAAATCTGTGGCCACACACATGAAAAATGGTGGCAAATCATGATCTGAAGCACTCTTCCAAAAGTCTAACTCCCAGTTCTTAATCAGGTCAGATATTTTTACACATAATCAGTTATTTGTAGCATTTAAAAGGCACACAGTTCTCCATTCTCTTCTGAGCATCATCTTGGAAAAGCACTTCCACATCTTAAAAAAAATTACAATAATCAAAAGTCCAGTGAACTTCCTGCTTCCCCACAAGCCCCAGCCACACCATACATTTGAGGGCAGTAAAATTGGGGCAGTTTGGATCTGAGCACTATTCTGTATTGACAGCCCAAGGTTAGGGAAACTTCTCTTGAGCTTGACTCGGTGCTGGAAACAAAGGGAGCAAAAATTTTTTGGTGAGTGACCCAAACCACCAAAGCCACCTGGGCCGAGATGCTGTGACACCTGCATCCACTCCTGCCATGCACACGCAGGGGACACCTGAGGGAGGATACTTGGGGGGGACACCTGGGGGGGACACCTGGCCAGGGACACCTGGAGGGGACACCTGGGGTGGGACACCAGGGCTGGGCTGTGCACGCCCACAGAGCACAGAGCACTGGTGGAGCCTGCCTGTGCATCCTCTGAGTGGCTGCTGCTGTTTTAAAGCCGTGTTTAGTGTTAATGTGGAAAAATGTCTCTGAAAACTGCAGTGACTTCCACAGGTGGCTGCCTGCATTCCCTGTGAGCCAAGACTCCCACCTTAAATACAGGGCTGCCCACTGGTAAATCAGACAAAGCCTGTGTCCTCTACATCCCTGACAAACAGGGAAGGCTTTGAAAAGCACTCACTGGGAAAGCAGGATGGCATCCTTCACCTACAGTGAGCAGTGAGGAAAGCACACTTGAAAACCAAGGAATCTTCCATCTTTTCCCACTGAGATGTGGCTTCCAACTCCATGCAAGGTGGTGCTTTCTCTCTAATTCCTAACGTTTCATACTATAGGGTGTATTTCCTGTTGCCTGTGAGATGTTATTCATGATAGTATCAGGTACAACTTAATTTTCTGCAGCAAGACTGCTTCTTGTTTTTTTATGGTATGTCCTTCAGCAATAACAGTTCATCCTTTAATGGAATATGAATTACTTGTTTTGTTATTACGGTACAACAGCAGCTGCTCTCTTCTCATAGCAAAAGTTCTTTCATTTCTTTCTCCCTGCAAGCCCATAACTGGTTCCCAACTCCCACAGTTTTTGAGCACCTCATACTCTTTTCACCTTCTCTTTTTTCAGTCTTGCAAGGCAATGAATATCTTTCTCCCCAACAGAAAAAAAGCATATGACTCAGAGTTGATACCTGAAGTTGTGGGCTAACATTATAGATTTTACATTTCCAGATGAATGACAGACCCTGCAAACACAGGTGATAAGCAAAATTCTAAACCTCCTTAATAGTTTCTAGCAAAAATACAAGAAATCTTAGAGAAATTGAATATATGTATTTAAAGTGCAATGCCAATATCTAAACTGCTGCTCAGTTTACAGTTTTCAGGCCAAAGTTTCTAAATAAACATTTAAACACCTTGACAACACAGTCCTTAAAGTATTATAGTGTGTTACTGCAAGCAGATTTTCTTTCATGCCAGAGAAACTGAACAAAAAGTGAAGAAGCATTTTTTTTCTTAATAGGTCACAAAAAATTATCTGTGCTGGGGTCCAACTTCTCTATGTGCCTCAACATCCAACCCTACAACCAGCACAGAGTGATGGTCACCCTCTAAGGAAAACTTGTCCTAAAACAAATGCCTATGATAGCTTGAATGAATCAGCCTGGGAACAGCCATTTCTTTCCACTGAGGCCAAGCAAATAGATTCAACACTTGACTTAAAGATGTCAATAATTAGGTGGTATGAGTGCATTCCAGAGCCTAAGAAGAATAGAAATATTCATTGAGCGAATACTTCTATGAGGGATTTCACAGAAAGCATTTTTCTTCTCCCCAGTAAAGGACACAGAGAACCCAACCTTTGTCCTAAGACCTGGAAGATCAATAGAGGGAGCTCCCCACACACTCTCCATCCCAGACAAGAGACTGCTACTGCTCACCTACCCTTAGCTGTCAGGCTTCCTCAGACCAGCATCTATAAGTTATTGTATATTATGCACAGAGGACTGGTGGAATAAAGGGCTCTAGGAGAAAACAAACCATCCCTCCATTTTTTTTGCATCCAGAAACATGCAAAGCTTGTGAAGATCTACAGAGGGTTTGAGAAATATCTTCATTCATAGCTTGTGAACAGAAGGAAGTGATGCTCATGCAGATCTGCTAATTTTGCCTGGTTGCCAAAACAGGTAATTACACAAAAGAAGACCTGAAATCCTTCTCGACAGAGTGAAGTTTGTTCACTGAAAGATTTTGACACTAAAGATAGCACCTGCAAGGGCTGCTTGGAATAGGTTACCATTTCCCTTGATTCCTATCAGTGAATTCCTAACTGGTAGTTAAAAAACAAAACAAAACAAAACAAAACAAAACAAAACAAAACAAAACAAAACAAAACAAAACAACCAAAAACAAACACCCAAAAAAACCAAACAAAACCGGACAACCAAAAATCCCAAACAAAACAACAATAAACAAACAGCAACAACAAAACTAAAACAAACAAACAAACAAACAAAAAACTATAAAAATAAAATTATTCTGAGTGCATAGAAGGCATCAGGATGGGATATGAACAGCTGGGGTCTTTCAGGGTGTTCAAAAGCAAGAAGTTTACAGTGGAAGGACTGAGATTTGCTAGGTCAGAAGGTAGTGTTGGAGATACCAGGCATGCTTCAGAAGGAAGCATAAATCTTCATCTACAGAGCAGCACAGGGTGATTAAGACAAGCAGATGTCATGGACTCCTCATTCAGCCAAAGTGTGGTAGAGGGGCTTCATCTCCTTTCAACAACAATAAAATCTTCTGTCATTCCCAACAAAAATATCTTTGAGAGGAAATTATTGTTAAAGCAAAATTCAATAGATTTGTCTCACCTTGTCATGTAATAATTCTGTAGTTTTAAAAAATAAAACTAGACTCCTGAACTGCAAAATGCAAGCTGCCCCTTTGCACCAGGATGTCCCAGACTGCATGATGCAGAATCAACATGAAGTAATTTTGTTCCCATCTTGTAAGGCTGGGGACAGACCAGTTTCACACAGCCTCTGCTGAAGACATAGATATGAGAACCCTGAGAAAAATCAATCTGCCCTGTTAATCTCCCAGTCCTACAGAGTTTCATTTTTCAAATAATTACACAGCAGAAGCATTCTCTGGAATACTGGTTGGTCTGTTAGGGCTTCCTTCACCACCATGATATATAAGTTATATGGAGAGCTATTACAGCTTCCTTTCTGTGGGAGAACAAGGTTTGAGAAGTTTAACAGCATGTCCTAAATCTTTAACTCATGACCTCTATTGCTTGTTTGGTTTTTATTCCAAATTGAAAGTACTTGACAGCTATTCTGATCTCACGCTACTGATAATGTTCCTGCAGCTGAAATGTCACCCATTTTAAGGGGGTTTGGTATAGATATCAAAAGCAAAACAATCACTTCTCTCTTTAACTTAATCTCTGGGGCATCCAACCCAGATTGAACATTATCTGAAGTATTCAGCGAGTGCTTTCACAGATGTGCACCTCCTTTTGAAGAACTGTCTCGAGCCTTGAGTATAAAATAAACTTCAAATCTGTTACAGCTTGAACAAAAAGCAAAACTGGCAGTCATTCTTTCCTCTGAAGTCTTCTGTTTATTGTAGAGAGTTTTGACCATGTTTTAATTTCAGAATTTTTAAAATATATATATTCTGAGAGATAAACTTAGATGACTTAACTGTAAATTAAACCTGAGTTGCCTGGCTGCTACCCCAGGCATCTACCAAGAAGGCTGACTGTCTTACAAGTTCAGCTGTGTCTCCCTGGCTGCCCTATAACCAGGACAAACTCTGTTTATGTTTCTCTTAAAGTACATATATTTGCTGGCACAGGAATCAGCAAGCCAGAGCTTGCACAGCTAGACTTTCTGCTCCCAAGGAATCTCACATGACTGCTGTTGGGCATGGTGACATCCAGTTAGGTACAGCATTGAAAAACACTTCTGTTGGTGTAGAAAACCTCCCGCATCTGTACTGAGAAACAGAACTGATACAGACAGTTAGATACTATGCAGTAAACTACATTTTGGAAAGCTAAAGAAGAATCCAGAATAAAATCAGCCAGTAAATCTGTGGGAGTGGCTGAAAAGGGAGTGATGTGGGTGGGATGGGTGACAGGAGAGCAAGTGTGTAAACACTACATTGGATTTGCAGGTAGGTCTGCACCCTAAGGCATTTCCCCTTGCCAGAGACAAACACAATAGCACATTCTTAGTTCTAAAGACTGTTTTTTGACAAAAAATAGATGTGGTAGATGAACAACATGAATTTCAGCCGCATAGAAAATAGCCAGGTGAGTCAGCAGAAAATGTGCTACTTGTTTAAAATAACAGATCATTAAATGTCAGTCAGAGCATGGCAAATGGGAAGGATTTTAGTGTATTCCCACCTGAGCCAGACCTGACAGAAGTTTTAACCACCATTGATGAGATAAGTTGGACATAATAAAACCCAGAGTACACTGTCAGCAATGTGTAATAATGATTAATGGGTAATTACAGTAACACTAGCATGCATCCATAAGCTCTGTGAATTACTGACTAACAGAGGAAAAGATGCAGCCCTCACAAATTTACACAATGGCACACTGCAAATGACTTGGCTGATCCAATGAAGAAAGCTCAGTGTAAACCACTACAGACAAATGGGACATGACTACATTTCAGCAGAAGTCTCTGCCTCCACAACAGGTATCAGAAGTTACTGATCCAAGGAAAGTATTTTACACGAGCATAGATGCAGCAGCAAACACATGATGTGGTGTGGTATACAGCACTGTGTATGCTTCTCTTGTATCAGGAGGGCAGACACAGGCTACAGAAAAGAAGCTGGACCATTATCTACAGTTTCTATACCATCGCAGTCACTTTATTTGCAATATCTGAAGCCACCTGAAGAACTAAATTCCTAAACCGCCTGTAGAATCGAGTTTGCGTATCACAGATTTGTTTTGGCCTTAGGTAGCTTATTTAAGTGATCCTGCATGACACCATTTTCCAGTGATCTGAAACACAAGAAAGGTGTATTCTCTCTTTGATGCTTTTATGTCCATTGGCAAATAAACATTCTCTGTGGCAAACCCCAGCCAGGTCAGAAACAATGAGAGAGATAAAGCTATCAAGATATCATATCTTATACACAATACTGAGAGTACATAGCAGCTTGATAAGAAAGACAATATACAGCAAACTCCAAGAGGTCTCTGGAGACCTGAACTCTCAGTGCTCATGAAAAGAAGCCAGAAAGATCTTGAGATGGCTCCAATCTTTATATCTGTGCCTATCAGAGCAGGGACTTCCTGAGAATGTGCCGTAACAGATACAGCAATCCAGGAGTTGCTAGAGCAGGGGAACCATGTATGTCTGTCACTAATCAAGTGAAAATCAAGTTTCAGACAGAATAAATTTTTAAAAACAACAAAACCAAGTTTATTTTCTTTTAGCAACAGCAATTTTTCAAGCCAGGAGACTACACCAACATTTCACCATCGGTGCAGTCATCTACAAAAGGACCTGGTGTTCAGTGGGGCAGTGTGCAGGAATCTCAGATCCATGGGTAGCTGCAACCTGTAGTGATGGGACTGGTGATACTTTTAGGTGTGCAAGATGTAGGTGAGAGAAACTGAGATTGTAGTTAATGCTGTAGGATCCAAGAGATGTGTTCAGCTCTCAGCATCTCCCCTCTCCACCTTGCATGTTGCAATATTTTTCCTATTCAGCTGCCTAGCCTATTTAGTCTATGCATGGAATTGCCATTGCTAGTCCAATGCCCAGAACTATTTCACTGTTGCCTAGGGCCTGTAATAACAGAAAATAATAATCATAATCTTAGAAACCAGAACTTTAAACACAAATTGATTTCCAGAGATGCTTTGGTCCGTTTTTTACTTTCTCTGTGTGTGCAGCCCCCTCAGTGTCAACATCAATTCTAAATTTGCCCTGGTTGGTAGAAGAAAAAACTTTGTGCATAGAAAAAGGAGTTTTTCCCCATAACACTCCATTTTTGTATAAGTGAAATGTAAAAGACTAAAAAACTTTGGAGGGGGAAAAAAATGAAGGAGGAACTTAGTCACCAGGATATGAAAAAACTGCTTTTTCTAGACATTCTGGTTGACTTCCAAGCTGCATCTGACAGCTAAAGAAGCACAGTCCATCATGGCTGTTTTTCCATTTTCAGTCCTTTCCCTGAAGCCCTTCATTCTGTAAAATATTCCCTGTCAGTGTCCCCCACACTTCATCCTACTCATGACTAGCTTAAGTGATGCATCTGAACAATCTGAGCTGTGTAAAACACAGCTTTGTACAAGCCTGACACCAGTGATGGATAGAGGGACTCAACACTTTTTTTTCCTGCAGATGTGGTGATTTGGGAAATGCATAGATGCTGAATATGTGCCACTAGATCCATTAGTCTTTGCAAAGAGTACTGAGTATGCTCACATGTGCACATGGTCATTTAGAAACATGCACAAACAGAAAAAAAATCAGGAAAAATTGTAAAGCTTTCCTTTCCATTAACCTGATCTTTCAGCTATACCTTACCAACCAGAGAGGAGTGGATACCCTATCTTCCTTTTAAAAACAACAGGCTTTTTTTTATTTATTCATCCTGCATGTTCTAGCTTTAGCAATAGCCTGTATCACGCCAGACTTGTTTGAAGATCTCCCACTTACATTAAGCATTGCTTTACTCCATCAAGTCACCAACTTCTTAGTCTAATATCTTGCTTTTAAGACTTACCAAGATGTTTCAAAGGAACTTCATTAAAATTGCAGTGGTAATCAAATTATGGAATAATCTAAGATGCCACCTTCTTTTTAGCTGTTGGCCTACGTCCTTATTGTTCCTGATTTCCATCTTCAGTATTTGTGCCAATAATCAAGGTCAGATCCTCACTCATTATCTAAGAGAGCATTGCTCACCAATTTCAGCTGAGATGCATAATTTCAGATGAAGATGTTTTCCTCTCCATATTGTGCCCATCATTCCCATGGTATCAAAGCATTTGATTTTGGAACAGGAGGATTTTTCAGTTGGTTGGGTTTGGACACTGCTAATTTACCAAAGGACTTCATAGATCTTTCTGCTGGGGTCATTTATTAATTATCAAAGTTCATTTTAAATGCACCACAATTCCTGTGAGTGGTTCATGTACCTTTCCCAAGAGTTGTATGGCACCCAGTGAGCAGAGTAACTCTGCTCACATGCAAGAACTCCCCTCACAGTTCACCTCTTTCTGCAGGATCCCCAGTCATGATATTCTGCAGCATGGATTGCACCTGTTTTTCTTTCAGCCTGACTAAACCTAGTCATTTTTCCTTTTTCTTATGTTTCCTCTTCTTCCATTTCTAATCACTGACAGTGCTTTCTTCTTGTTCTGTGACTGCATTGTTTCTTTAACAGCATTTTTTGAGGGATTTTGTAAGAGACTTTTTGAAAGGTTTGGTGATCTTCTCCTGAGCAGAGGGTATGACATCATTTTAGAGTTCAATCATTCTTTTTCCCTATGTCCCAGCAAAATCTGCCAAGGTGAGAAGAGTGGAGAGGGCTGAACAGCCATTGTATGCATGCTGGCTGGCATAGTCTCCTCCATCTGATGGTGCTTGCCATGGAAATTTTGGCTGCGCTAATTTTGGCTGAATTTTGGGGGCTATTTTTTGAGGGTTTAAAAAACCTCAGGGGACTTACTTTTATACATGTACATGGTCTTGACTTAAATTTATTAAAGAAATAAAAACATGCCCCCTCTGATTAACTTCAGTTAGCTTTCACTGTATAAAGAAGTGGGATGACTGGAGCAGAAGCCACGATCCCTGGTTTGTTGGGATGGCTTCTCTGAACCAAGACAGGATCAAACAGGCTGACATGAGATGAGTGGGGGATTGTCAGACAATGATGGTGGCCTGAGGCAGTGAATAAAAGTCCTTAAATCTTCTATAATACTTCCCTCCACATCAGGGAAGAGGTCAGGGGAAGAGAGGTAGGTTTGGGGGAGGGGTGGAGAAAGGACCGAAGAAGGGAGTTGTGGAATATTTGCAAGCACACAAATGCTGTAATCACAGTCACTGCAGGGAAGGCAAGTCTTAGGGACCTGTAGACATAGAGTGACTATAATCTGTCACTACTCTGTAGTACAGAACATAGACTACTGAGCTGCTGCTCAGTAACTCTGGGTGGAAGGATTGGAGAGTTTTAAATCTTCTCTATTCAGGTGTACTGGGCTATGTAGACACATGAACAGAGAAGTACCAGCACAGGCTGGGGGCTGACCCACAAGACAGCAGCTCTGCGGAGAATGATCTGGGAGTTTTGGTGGATGACAAGCTGACCATGAGACGGCAGTGCCCATGCAGCCTGGAGGGGCAATGGTGTCCTGGGATACACCAGGAAGAGCACAGCCAGCAGATTGAGGGAGGTGATCCTGCCCCTCTACTCAGCCCTAGTGAGGCCACATTTGGAGAGCTGTGTCCAGTTCTGGGCTCCTCAGTACAAGAAAGACAAGGAGCTACTGGAGAGGGTCAGCAGAGGGGCACAAAGGTGATGAGGGGTCTGTAGAATCTGTTACAAGAAGAAACTGGGGGAGCTGGCCTGAGAAGAGTGAGAGGGGATCTTATAAACACCTCTGACCTCAAAGGCAGGTGCCAAGAGGATGGTGCCTTTTCACCATCTCTTTCCAGTAGTGCCCAGTGACAAGACAAGGAGCAGTGGCCATAAACTAAAACACAAGAAGTAGAACCCCAACACAAGGAAGAACTTCTTTACACTGAGGGTGGCAAAGCAGTGGCACAGGCTGCCCAGGGAGGGTGTGGAGCTTCCCTCTTGGGCGACATCCAAAACCCATGAATATGATCCTGTGTAAACTGATCTAAGTGACCCTGCCTGAGTGGGAGGAATTGGTCTGGATAATCTCCAGAGGTGCCTTCCAACCCTAAGAATTCTGTGATTCTGTGAAAGACGTTATTTTGGAGAAAACTAAGCCTTGCTGACTTTTTGCAAGCAAGCAACCTGTACATTGAAATAACAGGCATTTGAGATCATGTCAGACTTTGATTCTCTAAAGGGTAAATTTGCCACTGTTTGGACGAGAAGAAATCAATTCTAGTAGTTGCATAAGGTTTTTTTCCTTTTTTAATTTGGGGCCTCCTAAAAATTAACAAATGGCCTTAGAATTTGAAATATTATAGTATTTAAATAATAATTAGTGAACAGTTTCCAAAACCAGGCACGTCTTCTCCAAATCATCCTCTCCTTGTCATATTATGTGGGAATTCATGCAAACTTGAAGGTATTTTTTGTGGAAATCCAGGAACTTCCACCTACTGCTCTATCTTCTAGCAGCAGAAGCTTCTGGTCACAGCTGCTGCTACATTTTTTCAATAAACTCAAGTGTTGGCATGTAGGAATGGATGCTGCCTTAGGGGGCTTGGGGAGCTTTTGAGGAATTAAAACTAATCATCCTTAGTCCATAGGTGAGAAGGTAGTATGCTAGTTTCTAGCTAGACAAAGTGGGATTGCCTGATTGTTTTCCAAAAGGTACGTATCTGACTACAGTATTAATGAGACAGTCAAGAAATGCTAACGCCACTGTTTTCCAAGTTAACAGGTATGGGCAGAGAGAAAAACATTCGAAATAAATTAGATCAATGAAACTAAGGAATTAAACTGTCACTTCTGTAGGTGGCGTTTCTGTAGTAAATTTCAGACATATTAGCAGTGAAGTAATTTTTCATCTGTCCTTGGAACAACAGGTTTCATCCCCATCATTATCAATCAGGTACCTTTCACGAATCATAAAATCTTTTATCTATTTGTTTGTTTGTTTGTTTTCAACGACACAAGAAAGAGAAATGGTCATTTCAGGAACAACAACTCTGATTTTGTCTCAGAAAATGGATAGGTATCTCCCATAATAAATCTTAACTGAGACTGTGTTACCAAAACTGATACAGCAAGTCCAGTGTGTTCTCCTTTCCATCTAAATAGCATTTTTCTGTCTTGTGGTATTCCCTGACTGTACCGCTTGGCTCATTGAGAGAGCAGAACGATTCAGTGTAGCTCAGAACTGAACTTTCTTCTATCAGTAGGCACTTGAAGGGTTTGCCAGATAGATAAACTGCAGACTGTACATTTTTCTGAGGGTATCAGCACATACACCAGCCCAAGTATCAGCAAACTTCAGGATTAAGTTCAGGAAAAAAATTGAATGTAAACAGATGGAGGTTTCAAACAAAATTATACACTTGTTGAATACAACCCCTTTTTTTTTTGCCTTTTGACAGCTGATAATTTATAACAACCTGCGTTAATTCATTCCCCTTTAAAGTTCTTATTTTCCTCCTTCTCTCTCCCTTTCTATCCAGAAAATTATGCTATCCACAAAATTTCCAGCATTATGACAGCAACTCCCACCACAGAGGTGCAGACCTCACCTCTACCAATGGCAGTAATGCAGACCTGAGAAATATTGGTGTGAGGAGTGCAGGAAGTCACTAAGAGAATATAGCTATGCCAGCAACTTCGGCACACCTAGGTTTAGATACCTACACCTTTGGTCCCAACTGGAACAGCACTCCCTGGCTCATGACACCTTCTGTCCAGGAGCTGCCTGGCAGAATGGTCAAAAGCATGCAACAGCATAGGCAAGCACTCAGCACTCTTGCAGGGCAGTGCCATTTCCTTGGATACCGTGACCCACCAGGCACAGACAAGGCCAGTGCACACCCAAGCAAGGCATGGGTGCAAGGGACTGATAGGAAGAAAAATGGGGGATGAAGGCAGATAAAAGATATGTCAATATTACCTTATCTTTAGAGATAGTAAATGCTGTGGAATACATAAGATGATGAAAAGGTAGAACTAATACAATAATTAATTTATAGAAAATTAGCCTCAAATACTTGGATGAGGGTAATTAAAAGGGTTTAGCTGTCAGATGGTAGTGAGGTTCTGGCATGCACTTCTAAAGAGTACAAACTGCCTTAAGATGGAGCTGATTCAGTCAGAGAAGGCAATTTTCTAATGTGACTGACAACACAAGACCTGGTGCATTACCTGGGGCTGCAGGTCCAGGAATGGCCCTATCTAAATGCAAGGATATGTGCAGTGGTGTACCTGAGCAGGACCAGCCCCTTTGCCAAAGAAGCTGACTCCCAACCGCTTTGCAGAGACATCCTTCTCTTACAGGCCAGTCTCTGCTGGCTCGGGAGATCAGCAAACAACATCCATCTGATACACCTTCTAATGGATTTAAACTATCAGGATTTACTCCCTACATCTACATATAAGATCAATAAATCTGTGCTTAAGTCCAAATAAAAAAATACGGTAAATTTTTATTGAATGAAGACACTGTTTTGATTTTTTTTTATTGGGTCTTAGCTAAAGACAATGGACTGCCTTGCTCTATTGGTATGCAGATGCTATTCCCATGTGTACAACCATGACCAGCTTTGAGCCAGCCAGCTTCATTAAACCACTCCTCAGTAACTCTAATCCTGGTGTTATATATTCCTTCTGGGACCAGCAGACAGAACCTGTTCTTTTCCCAGAAGACCAGTATTTTCTCTCAACTGTTTTCATTTCCATTTTTTAAAGCCCACTTGGGAAAAGGTGAGATTAATGTGGCCTAACTCTGTGGCACTCAACCAGTTAGCTTTGCTAAAGCTAATGAGAATTGCTTGGGGCTGCAAATGAAGCAGTGCATGAGCAAACCTGACTGTGGGCTGAAAAACAAGTATCCTATGTCTTCTGCATTTACCTGATCACAGAAGTTCTGTCTGGTCTTAAGGCCTTACCTTAAGGTCAGAATGGCACCCAATGAAATTGTAGAAGTGAATTTATAAAGTATCTAAAAACCTGCATTAGTATAATTCTGCCATAATTGTCACTGATACTTTTCCCACCCATTTCCCACCTGGATTACCTCTGCTCTGCCATACTGCAAGTTTATATGTGCAATGAAGATACAGGACTGGGAAAAACAATTTTAGACCTTCTAAAAACCAACAACAGAGGACCAAGAGACCTTTGGTGTAACCAAAGCATGCACCAATATTTCAACTCATGTTCTCACGATACAGGAATCCCTTTCACAAGTTGCTGCTGAGTCACCCACTGTCTGGGTCCTCAGCAGCCACTTTGCCTAAGCAAAATCTCCATTACTCCTCTGGAAAGTAATCATACCACACAAACAGTAATGTTTTTTAATGATTTGGAATTCTCATGTCCTAACGAAAAGGCTTGGTAAATTGGTATGACATTCTCTAGAGTGAAGAGAAACTGTGCTTTGCAGTCTCTAATAGACTGCAAACCAATTAAGACATTTCAAATTCAGCAATGTATTTTGTTAATTTCTTTTTGGATTATTGTCTTGAAAACATCCAAATGAGACCTCATTTGACCTAGATTTAGGTAAATAAAGAAATAATTACTTCAAAAATACAGCGTCACTAATCTTGGGGGTGTGTCAGTATTTTTGACCAAGTCATCAACAATTGGAGAACTCTTTCCAGGAAGGCAAGCCTGAGTGTGTGCTGTGAACAGTAAAAACCTGGAGTATGCTCTTGAAGGTGTAGTGAATAGAGTAAATTTTTGCTGTATCAAAGCCCCAAATTAGATTTTGCACTTCTACAAAAATGACTGTGAGTATAGGTGTTGCAGGGGAAACCTGGAGAGAAGTGCTTCATAAACAGGAAGCAGGAGCACGGATCGCTCAACATTATCTTTCCAGACTGATCCAAAACTCACCCCTTGGGTGTACTGCTGTCTTCCAACATCTCCCATCCAGCAGCAGGAAGGATATGAACAGGTCCCAGAAAAATACAGGACAGGAACAACCTCCCAGATGACCAAAAAAGTCAGAAAGAGGAGGAAGCAATCACACCATCTTGCAGATTTTTCCTTTCAAACATTGTAAAATTCATATTAGTCCACATGAGATACATCTCGCTATGTGTTTGTTTTCTTAACATGTTCTAGATATCTGTAGTGCTCTGTGAACATGCAGTGCATGATTGTTGAAGCAAATGCTGGAGTTTTGGGGTTGAAAACAGGATAAATTAGTGCCACATATCTTTCACTTTGTTCATGGCAGTGCTACACTGTACCCCCATCTCTGAGCCACTTTGAGCTGTGCATGGAGGAACAACTTATGTTCCTTTGGCACAACAAGGCATTACTAAGGCCAGACTGAGCATATACAGCACTTCTAGTCTTTTCTGACAGGAGGTTATGCTTTGCAACAACAAAGCAGAGTTTATCTTTTTAAATAAATTTACCTTTCGGCAAAGATTCCTGAGAAGGAGGCTTCCTAAAGGTGCGTTACTTGCTGCAAATGCTGCACAATGTTTAATTTCCTCCAAATTTTCTGCAGTGTTTTTTGTCTCTGTAATAAAATTCTCCATAGCAGGTAGATGCTTGATCTTGCTGCTTTTAACCAACGATTTTATTCAGGTTGAAAAAAGTTTGAGCAGCCAGTCAGAAATCTGGATTTCAGCAAGTTGGTATTTCCATGCAAAACCCAACCTTGTTTTTTGACCTGCTCCACATTGCACCCACTGATGGTCTGGCCCATTTCTTGTGCAAGAAAAGTTGAACTTGCAATAGGGGAGACTAAACCATTTCCTTCAAGCATGAGGATCACATACTCCATTTTAGAGACAAGGAAATGGAGCACAGAAAAGAAAAAAATTATTTGTCCAAATACAAGAAGACAGGCTCAGAAGGAAAATTTTTAAACATTATTTTGTTTGTTTTTCACAAGGGATTGTTTTGTCAGCTTGATACTCATATAGCAATGATTTCTATAGCCATGATTTCAGGGAGCTGGAAGATGGAAGGATGGAAGATAGAAGGTGGAGGTGAAAAATTTGAGGACTTATTGCCTCCAAAAATACAAAGATGGACATCCCCTAACTGCTAAAGGCAGGCCTGTGATTCTCTTCATTTGCATCTGACTGTGGTTTCTCATAAATCCCCTCATTATATCTCAGAACTTCTGCAAAGACATACACAATATTTCCAAGAGGTTTAAATGACCCTTCTCATATCAACTGGAATTGAGACATGTAATGACAGTATTTTTTTCTCAGAAAATTCTGATTTGCCAGAAGTAAAGCATTATACAGGAAAACATGTATTCCAAGACCTTGTTTTCAAGAGCATTTTATAAAGTCTTGAAATTATCAAAATAAAATGTCTCAGGACTTTTGATACTCAAAATTCTGTTTCTCCAGCTTAGTGCTACTTTATTTAAAAATATAACCAAATTAAATTCAAAGCCTTTACTCAGGGTGGGAAAAAAATGCTGCCACATCTGACAACCCATTCCACTTAATTTCTGTGAGCATCAGTTACACCGTGAAGCAAAGAAAAAAGCAGATCCTGTAAGCAAAATTCATCACTTCTCTGTGTCTTGAGTAGTTAAAACAGCGCAAGATGGGTCTGAGCATTATTACTTGTTTATGAGTACCATTGTTCAGCAAAACACCATTACTTTAGTAAAAATATGTTTTAAGGAACAGCTGTAGAAAGCTGTTTTTCTGCCATCTGGAAAAAATGAAGCAGATGGATTCTAAGACATGTTTGTGACATTTGTAATGTAGATACGATGCTGTATGCATGCAGAAAATGTGCAGGTAATGGTTTTTCCTTGTGAGCGTATCAGGCATTTCTTGGTGATTTATTGAATTCCTTTTCTGCAAAGGTAAGGAAAAAAAATTATGAGGGTCTAAGTAGGGGAATAAATCTCCCAAAGGTGCTCTCTGCCCCTTAGTGCAGCACAGCCTCAGTGTCCCACCAAAGTGGCTTTTAGTGTCCCACCAAGGTGGCTTTTTCAGACACCATTAATCCCCTACTCGTGGCAGTCCCGCAGCGCTGGTCACTCCACTCCACACTGAGCAGGATGGGGCTGAGGCTGCAGGAAGGGGGTGCAAGAAAACCAGACCTTGTTTTCTGGCCATGCTGCTATGAGTCAGAACGGATGATGGTTAATAAAATAAAAATAAGTATACCATAGTGTATGTAAGGTCACAGCGAGTGACAAGCTGGGGTACAACCCAGGCAAGCCTGGGAAACATGTTTTTTTCCTGAATAACCCCATAATTGTCTCATCCACCCTGCTGATACGTTCACCTACTTTAGTGGGCATTTACTGTTTCTGTCCTGGAGGCTGCTGACTGAAGTGATGGCCCTGCTCTCCCTTCCAGCACCATCCTCATCTCACTGGGGTGTCTGCAGCAAAACACGTGGCTGCAAGAAGGGCACCTGGGGTGTTTGTGTGCGTGCATGAATGCACAAGTGCATGCTTTCAGAAGATGCAGCTCACCATGATGTCTTCCCAGCATCTCCACCCAGTACAAACAAAGCTTCAAGAGCAGGCAGCCTTGCTCTTGATGGAGGCTGTGCCCAAACCTGACCAAATCTTCTATTTTCTCTGGCTTCATTTAGGGTAAAGAACCAAGGCAGAGGCTCTCTCTCCTTTTCCCCTCTGCAGACCAAACCTGAACGAGAGAGATGAGGGAAACCCATGTGCTGTGCTTACCAGAGGCAGTGTGCACCCAGAGATGAGGTGAGACTGGTGGGAATGGGCATGCTGTGACTTCTACCATTTCTTCTACCCACCCATGCTCTGACTTGTAGCACTTGCCTGACCCCTGCCAGGCTGCAGGAGCTCACGGCATCTCTAAAGCACCATGCTGGGCGTCTTGGTGCCTGGCTACCAGGATAGATGCCTTTGATTGTAGGCACCATTGGCCAAATGCATTACCTGACATGTTCAGCATGTTTAGTGTAAAAACTCATTTCTGCCCCTGACCAGCAATAAATTTGCCAGGAGAATGTTCATGTCAAGGATCTGTCACCCACTCAAAGGGCTGAACATGGGCTTCATCATACCTATACATCTGTGAGAATATTTTCAAGTGCTTACGCACATATATGTGATACAGCATCGTAAAATGAAACTAAAACATTCACACATTCTGTGAGAGTAGGCAGACATGAACATTATCAAATAATCTCACTGTAGTTAAAAATATATAATAATATTTAAATTTACAAATCTGTCTGCTTATATCTAAAAGCCATTATTTACTTTGTACATAAAAGCACTTTACATCATACACACATAATAAAGAAATGGAAAGTCTGAAATACTCTACAAGCATGGGACCTCATCACCTTCTAAGATTTAAGAAAGAAAAAGTTCACATGGAAAATTTAAAGTTGGACTATCAGGATAAATTAAAAGATCAAAAATATATTAGAAAACTGAACTCTTCTTTTTAACAGTATTCTTTGTATAATATGCTGTAATTCAACAGAGGTATACTAATCACAGTACTTTTTCTAGTGTAATTCAGAAGCATTTTGCAATGGCTGCAAACCAGATTTCATCTGGTTTACTGTAGCATTTATGTTTCAGAGAGAGATACAACGTAGAAATAACACAATTAAAAATGTGATGCACAATCCACTTCTACACATCCTGATTAGTACTTTTGAACTTCAAGCACCATTAGTTATTTTTGAAGTGAATTATTTAGAATTTTTAGTATTTGCTGTGATGTTCATCTCATCTTCAAGGTGGATTTTATTAAGTAAATTTTTTTAAATGAGCAGCTATTAAGAATAAACCCTCATATAACAGTAATCAGGTTAGTGACATGGTAAGCAAAAGAAAGATCAGAGAAAAAAATTATTTCTGTATCCATTGACAATTTGGCCTCATTGGATTTATTCTTCATGGTCACCTGAGCTTGTGAAATATGCACGGACATTCCCTGCTTGAAGACTTCACTTCTGTCCTACTCGGTTGCTCTACATTCCTGAGGGCTCACAGATAAAGGACTGTATTCCACTCAGTGCTTAAAGAAACTAGATTAAAACTGAGATTAAGGGGGAGGGATTAAGGGAGAAACAAACAAGGCAATCCTGTTTTATAGCTCTAGTTCACCATTATTTCTGCACATTTTGTCTCCTGTGTTTAATAATTACTTCTTCTCTGCAGGAAGAGGTAGTCTTTTAGTTAAAGTACACAACCAGCAATCAGGACACTTAGCTTCTGGTTTCAGCTTTGGCACACTGGTTTTTTGCTTTGGGGAAATTACTTCTGTGATGGTTTTGGCTGGGGTGGGGTTAATTTTCTTCATTATGGCTAGCATGGGGCTATGTTTTGGATTTGTGCTGAGAACAGTGTTGATAATTCTGGAATGTTTTTTGTTATTGCTGAGCAGGGCTTGCACAGCATCAAGGCCTTTTCTGCTTCTCATACTGCCATGCTGCTGAGGAGACTGAGAGTGCATGGGAGGTTGGGAGGAGACACAGCCAGGACAGGTGACCGCAAATGACCAAAGGGATATTCCAGACCATGTGGCATCATGCTCAGTATATCAAGTGGTGGGGAGAAGGAGGAAGGGGGGGACATTCGGAGTGATGGCGTTTGTCTTCCCAAGTAGTCATTACATGTGATGGGACCCTGCTATCCTGGGAATGGATGAACACCATTGCCTACCCATGGGAAGTAATTAAATAATTCCTTGCTTTGCTTTGCTTTGCTTTGCTTTGCTTTGCTTTGCTTTGCTTTGCTTTGCTTTGCTTTGCTTGGATGTGTGGCTTTTGCTTGCCTATTAAACTGTCCTTATGTCAACCCACAAGTTTTCTACCTTTTGCCTTTCCAATTCTCTCCCCCATCCCACTGGTGGGGAGTGTGTGAGCGACTGTGGGGCTTGGTTGCTGGCTGGAATTAAACCACAACAACGTCCGCCCTGCCTACCATGATTTTCACAAATGTCAGGGAGGTTAACGACCTTGGCAGGGAGCATGATTATTCACCTCCCCACTCCAGGTGAGCAGTCCAGGTCACCTGCAGCTAGTCAACCAGGGGGATGATCCATGCTTCTTACAGGAAAATGGGAGCAGAAGCCCATCTTCAGAGCCACTTATTACCCTCAACTATCTCTCTCCCATGACCCCAGAGAAACTGCAGACCCTTACATAGGCACCTTGCTTTAGATGTCCAAGGAGGAGAGTGTGCCCATCCTCCCATGTCCACGGGTCGAACAACATGTTTTCATATGTAATTGCAAAGAGGGTTTTACCTTGAGATTAATCACAGATACTTATTTTGACATTTTTCATTTAAATAAGCTAATATTCTAGCAATCAATTGTAATCACACTCATAATAACCACTTTTTCCTCATCAATAAATCAGTTTTACATTTTTATTGGCCTTAGTGCAAAGATGTGAATAATTCAAGCTTTTATTGGAAGCATTATGTAAGAATAGGGTTTGATTTCTATAGTTCAGTTTTGCTGCAATTTTGTACTCGGGTGTATACAGCGCCCAGTCCCTGTACAGAACTTTCACTCAGCACTGAAAATCAGCACTTAGAAAATCCATTGAAGCTTTGGGCTTTTTACTTCTAAAAATTTACCTTGAGCTCACCACTTGCTTAAAAAGTCCTGTATGTCTCAACAGCAGTCTTTTGGTGTCTCAAGTGTTATGTGAAAGATCCATTGTGTGATACACTATTAACTAAGGGAAAGGAACAAGATATCACTCCTTAGGACACAATGAGGAATGTCAGTCTCATTATTTCCCTTTTGCAAACTTGCATGCTCTGTGGCTGCTGGTGGATGGAGCTGGTCTTCAACAAATCATATGTACAATTTTGAAATAGATGAGAAGAGTAAGACACAAAAAATTGTGGGGACAAGTGCAATAAGATGGATTTCAACTTGCGATTGTGTTGTTTAACCTTTTACAGTCCCGCAACTTGTCTCTGATACTCAAAAACATGATGTATTTTCTCCCACCTATGATTTGCAGTAGGCTACTGAAGAAAAAAAATCCAGTGAGGTATGCCTCTGAGTTAAAATGGTCTTTGCCAGGAATAACAGTAGAGCTCTTGCACCAGTGCCTCATTAGTTTATGGAAAACAGGTCCCTAAGGAAATGATGGGGTGTAAATAAATTTAAAACAGTTTACTCTTACGAGTAAAGGGGATGCCAGATTTTTAAAACACTGGTGGCTCAATGATGCCTTAACACTGTGTTTCACATATCATAAATTTTAGCTAGGTTCTCCAAAATGTTTAAAGTACCATAGAATGACACAATTATAGACACATGCTTTTAACCTGCAAGTGCACGTATGCTCTTTGTCATCTCTAAGGGGTATTTTTACCAGTGACAGCAATCCCTGTTAGATATATTTGATAGAGGCACAGAAGGATTGCTCTGCCCCTTGACACTCCAACCCCACTCACTTTGTGTTCACGGGACATACACAGATATCACAGGGCCAGTGCAGAGCATGCTGAATAAAATCTTCTCTGGATGACCAGGGAATTCAAACATCTGGACAAAATCCTACTGCCAACAGAGACTCACATGTAGATAGCTCACACTATCTGAATTCTGAATATCTGATATCTGGAATTAGCCTAGTATCCACATCCAGTTCCTCCATACCAGCTTCATGGATCTCAACTGCTGATCTAGCTTGTGATGAGTTTTCCCATATGGAAAGTTCCCAGACTTGGATATCCCCCTGTGAAAGGGTACCAAGATGTCCAAAAAACAGGTGCTGACTCCAGCCTAGGAAGTGAGACTTACACACATATAGGGGTCCTTATACAACTTGAGAATCTTTCAGGCAACAGATGTCTGAAGACAGATACAAAGGATTCATGAGTCAGAATTTAAGATGGGGCTATATAAAATATTGTGTAAAATCATGTCAAGGTCATGTGAAATATTTGTTTAGGAAAGTAATTTAACAAAAGATAAGCAAAACCAGTGCCAGAGATTTATATGAGAAAATTTCCAACAGCACAAAAAGACTAAATATATCACCAGCACAAAATCCTTCAAAGCTTTTATGTGCAATGGCAAATAAATGTCTTCTGTGGCAAACCCCAGCCAGATCAGAGACAGCATGAGAGAACACACCTTTATTATGTTTCAGATCACAGGAAAAAGGTGTCATGCATCACTTAAATGAGCTACCTAAGGCTAAGAAATTCTGTGATATTCAAACCTTACATGACACCACTGCAGCAACTCCTCTCATGTATTCTGGTGAAGCAATAATCCCGTCTTGTTATAAAATACAGGCAGGAGGGAGTACCTTATTCAAAGGTGATATTCACACACATTTTAAATTCTAAGTCTCAAAATTCATGGCAAGTGTATTTCTGTGTTCGTTAATAAGATACCCCTTATTGCTCTAGGCTTCAGTGTAGCTATCTGACAGCAATAGGCCCTGTTTCCACTTAACACATAGGAGCAGGATTACATCCATCCTGAGCTGCCAAAAATTTATGAAGCAAAAGTTCTCTAGAGAAAGCCGTAACTTTATATAACATTGCTGGGTATTTACATTTACAGTGGGACATGGGACTTCTCCATTAGCAAATATGTGTGAGAAAATATGTGAACCCTGCCATCCTCCTTGTGCCTGTACATCTGGGAAAGCTACTGCATATCAGAGATTTCATCTGAAGACTGCAATAACTATTTTTACTGGCTCTGGTATTCCTCTAAGCCAATATCAGCACTGAAAATTTGTTTTTACAATGTATTTCCCTGTTTTGGAGATGAGAATGGGGTTTATCCCCATCACCACCACCAGGAATAAACTCAGTTAGAGGCATGTGACTATCAGGAGTAAGCAGCCATTCAGAGATTCACTCAGATCACTCATGTTCCATTTCTGACACCCAAAAATGTTCAGCACAAAGAATTCACCAAGAGAATATGTGGAGCTGTAAAAATTAGGCACCTTTGGAAAAGCCATATAATTTTATGTGCCAATTTGAGCAGGACAGTTTCATTCTGAAATTTTTGATTGTGACCATGGACAAATATCCCCCTGCCTTTGCTTCATGGGATGCAGAGCAGAGAGACAGCATGCTCCCACCATCTCCCAGGAGGAACAATGCAGGTTGTCCAACACCACCTTCAGCCCACCTTCAGGACCAGGAGGAGGGCTGGAAAAGCTCTGCCCGACCTAACAAGGTGGGACTTCTTACAAGTGAGTTTTTGAGATATTACAGGAAAGATTTTTCTGCAGGGATAGACACTGGTGTCTAGAGTGTTGCTGAATAAAAATAAAAAATAAAAGTATTTGAGAATCCTGTCATTTGTCCAAAGACAGGATAAGCATTTTTCTTTTCTCATTAGGATACTTTAGTTCAGACAGACTGTATTAATGAACATGCCCAGAAGCCTCTGTGGAGGACTCCAGACATCCTCAGAGATGGGCAGAGGAGCTCCGCTGTGCCAGTGCTGCTCTCCAGAACAGCACTCCAAGCCTGGGCATTGCAACAAAATTATATTTTCCCAACTAAACCAGCCAAGGGGAAAGGAGAATCCTCCCAGGTCTGTGAGTGTCCTTGTAATCCAGTTGTATCTTCTCTGTCCAGCTTCATATTCAAGAATGAGAAGCACCATCACATTCTGGGCTAAATATTTCACTAGCACAAATGCAGTTCCTCAGAGAGTAAATGTTGTGCCCATTCTCTCTTATTTACTGGTCCAGGTGAAGAGCTGGTTGCCACTGGCATGAGTACAAGCACTGCCCTGGCATACCCCAGGCCCAGAGCCCAGGCAGAACTTCCCTGCAAAGCCGGCCCAAAGCTTAAGCACCACCCCCATGCAGCGCTTTTAGGCAGGCTGGCTGCTACAGACACATCTGCAGCACACTAGCTAACATTTCTGAGGTCTTCACAGCTCCTTGTGCACCCTCTTGGTTCATCCAGCACTGTTTGAGGGGACAGAGACAGCAAGGGTTGCTCGCCCTGCCTCTGGCAAGGCAGCAGCAGCAGAGCAGGGCAGTGTGGGTCAGCAGGGTCTCTGACACACTGTACTGCTGGATTTCCTATTACTCCATCTCCCAGGTCTGGTGAAAAAGGTGCACAGTCTAGTGGGAGATAAATCTACTACACACACACAGAGGAATATAATGCTAGGTTTCCAGCAGGAGCCTGATTCACTCCCCCACAGAGCTTAGGCACTAACTGATCCCACAAAAGGTGCCAGGGGTCTCCTGTTACAGCTGAATAGGTGACACACCACAACAGCAAGCCATCCATCCTTTCCAGTGTTCTCAGGTCTTCAAACAGAGTTGAGCTGGATTCAAGTTTGAAGGTAAGAAGACTTCTAGTCAATTGAAGAAGCTATAGGCCAAACACAGTAACTGGTGCAGCATTATCCAGACATTATGATCAGAAAATTGACAGAGAACATGTCTGATTCCAAACTCCAGACCCAGGAGTCTGAGATAGCAGGTGATCCTTAAAATTGTAAAGGACGCTTAATTCAACACCACTATAGTTAGTATGCCTAAACTATAGTTTGAACCTTCGTTTAACATTTAACTAGAATAGTCTAACATATTCCAATCCTCAGTGGGTTTCCAGTGACTAAATTGTACAATAAAATTGAATGAAACGTCTCAAAGATGTGGAACTCAAGGCACTATTTGTTCCTCCTCATTTGCTTTTGTGTGTTACTTGGATTTAGCTGTAACAACATTACATAAAACACTGGTGCATGTTCAGTAATGCTTCTGGAACAAAAAAAGATGATGATAGGAGATCTCACTACAGCTTCTGCTATTAAGTCTTTGGGAGAGGTGAGAAGAGATTGCTCATTAAATAAGTGTTATAAAGCATTCAGCACTGACAGACTAGTGCAGAAGTAGAAAGTCAAAGGTCAACTGTTCCCACTAGAAAAGTATCCATCGCAGCCAAGCAGTTATTATTGCCTACTGTCACAGCACCCTTCTCAGAAACCAGCGAGAAGTCTTGGAGAAGCTAGAGAAACAACAACAGTGATTAATCAGTGCAGCAGCACATCAAGGAGTCAAGATGACAAAGCAATCCACAGAGCAGTCCTGTGCACAAAGAGGAAAGTGTCTGGAAGCTGCTTTTACTGTATCCTTGTGCCATTCACTAATGAGCATACATATGTAAACTGAGTTTAAAAACAGGCTTTGGGTCTGTGTCAGCTGATTAAACAATTTATAGAAAAATTAGAGTAATTTTAATTGCTTCTTGAAGGTAACAAAAAAAATCACTTTTCCTACTTTTTTATCTGTACTTAGAATACCTAATGTGCTCTACAACAGAGCACTGTAAATATTACTGAAAAGCAGAATCTGACTCATAAATTACTGGCATTTTGTGCCAGACAAGCTTGTACTAATGTTTAAACAAGCAGATCACCTGGGAGAAATGTGTTCTACAAGTTGCAGGAGAAACTAAAGAGACAATTAATGGGCATTGGCTGTGCAGCACATATTGTTCCCATGATGTTCAGGCCAAAGTTGACTGCCTGCCAATAGATATAGAAGTAATAGTCAGCAAGATTTACAGTTACTTTTTCTTTTGCGCAGAAAAGTAGAAAGGTTGAAAGAATTATGTGTTTTGTTGAAGGTCTATGCTAACAACTGATCGACCATAGCATCCTGCAGTGGTGAACGGTAAATACACAGAACACAGACTTCACATTTTTCTTGATTCTGGGAGTTGTTCTTGATGGCAGAAAGCTGAATTGCCTTCTGATCACCAGCAACAGTTTCTTTTATTTTTACACATCCATTCACAAAGCCATCCTTTCTGTTGCCAAACTAGGCACCAGGAAAGTTCTATTCTACTAGTGATGGAAAAAAAGAGTATTTTTAGCAAGCTGCACTTTAGTGTAACAAAATTAATGGCATGGTCTTTCAGCTTGTGGCAGAACTGCTAGCAGCTCCTGAATTGGCCACTCTTGTATGTGAACGTGGATGGGATTATTTAATTAGATGTATTTGACTACAGTCTGATGATACATATCTCCACTCTGCAAAAATATAAAATGGGAAAGTAAGCACTCTCTGAATGTCCAGGAAGTTGGCAAAAATAATCACATAATGGCAGAAGGTTCAAAGTATCTTTGAAGTCTTTAGGAAGCCCTGTTGACAATAATATTACATGGGCATAACTGAATTTATCATTCAAACACAGAAAACAGAAGATAAAAATTACTCTGAAGGAATGAAAATTCAGAAATCTTGCAACTTTCTTCCAGGCTGCAAAATAGATAAACAACAATTCAGGATCAATATGGAGATCCAGGCAGTCAATCTGCAGGTGTGTCTAGAAGGTACTGGATTGAAGGATTCATAAGGTCTTTTCTTCGGTGGCTTTCTGCAATATCTCCAGAACCCTGAGTAAATTCCCTTCTGCATTAGTATATGGAAGGCAATGAAATGCATCATCCCATCAAGGTCAAGGACATCCATTACTAGACTACCTTTTGCAAAAATGTCTGTACCTCTTTATTGGTTCCTTCACAGCACCTCCTGGACAGTCCCACAGCCTTCTCCTCTTGACAAATCCTCCCACTGGGGCTCACAGGGGAGCAGTGCTTCTGCTTTCCTTATTCCCAGCTAACACAACACACAACAAGCTTTGGCTGGTTTGTATATGCACCCTGCTGGCTAGTGCTTGCTCTGTGCTCTGACAGTGCAAACTGTGCCACAAGTGGCTCTTTCAGCCTTCTCTGAACAGGGTTACAGCTCCTGAAGGAGAGTGCAGTTTGTATATACAACTCTGAAACAGTCTGGTGCGGTCCACACACATTTGTGAAAACGTTTCATAAGCCATCTCTGCTGGAAGTAGGCTTAACTCAGTCCTCTAGCAGAGGTGAAGTTCTTTGTCATGGCCAGTGTAAGCAGAGCTTAACTTCAGCAGAAATTAGTTGAGCTAATTTAGGGGCAACTCTAAATTAGTAGGATGAATCCATTAGGATTTGCATTGCCACCAGCATTTAATATAATAATTAACTGTGTTGTTATAACTGTTAATAATTAACTGTGGCAAATATTACTCATTAGAGTAATTGCTGTGTGTTTGTCACAGACATACTGCAGGCCAGAATCAATAGGCTGCAGTTCCTCAGCAGTGCAAGACTCAGAATATCCTGCTGTGATACGGGTGGTGGGATATTTTGTGACCCCTTCCAGTCCTACAGCTTTGTGACTGAACTTTGATACAGATCAACCTCACATTGAATCCAGTGGGTTTCTTTGTCAAATCCTTACTTCAAAATGAAAATAGAAGGCTGGATATCAGATCACGATCAGACTAGCCAGTTAGAACTAAATTTTTGTTCTTAACCCTGACTAAATACAGAACAATCACTAAAAGAAGCAGGAATTTGACATGCTGAATCTTCATGCCTTACTTTCAGAAGATAGACCACTTGCTATGTGACAACATAAAGAGAGGTCTCTTGGGTGTGCCTGAGTGATAAAATACAATTCTTTGGCAGCAGCAGAGCCAACAAGACTGTAAGGCTGGTTACAATGTTGTAAATCCAAGGTAGCACAGAAGAAATCATTAGATTTATAACACCATAATTATGACCAGCATAGAAGCCATTGTATTTTCGCTTGGGAAACAGTAGTTAAGCATTCAGCAAAGGTTCTGTTTTCTCCCCTCAAGCTTTTCACGTGATTCTCTGACACATTGCTGTTTTTTTTCCATGATCAGACTTCATTTTTTCTCAGACACTTCAGTCAACATTTAGGATGTCAGGGTAAACCATACATCTGGTTGTTCAAGTGTTTTCAGATTTCATTGTGATGTGTTGTGTCTCAAGCCGACTTCCACAAGTGATGGCTTCTCAAAAACCCTAGCAGTGCCAGCATACCTTAAGCAAGCCTTAAGGCAAACATGCTGACCACTAGCTCATCAGTATTATTCTACACATGTTCCTAAACTGTAGCTGCCTCCAGGTCTGTTTTAACCTCACTGCTGAAATATTCCTACAGAGCATGTCCCATTGGTGTTGTTTGAACATTGTATGGGCCCTCTCTTTGAAAAGATCCTTTCCAACTCATCTGTAGGGTGTACCACAAAGTGTTGCCATTCCCTTGAGCACAGTTTCAACGTGAATAAATGCAAAAGACAGAAACTCCTGGGGACATGGTTTAATGGTGAACATGGCAGTGCTGAATTAAAGATTGGACTCAATGATCCTAGAGGTCTTTTCCAACCTAAATGGTTCTAAGACTCCAAACAAAAAGGATCCTGATTTCCTGATTTCTAACATGGCTCCAATGCTCCCCTATCCTCAGCTATTCTCCAAAGGAAGAGTCAGTGAGCTTAGGACAAGACTGGTGAAAAGGCTGTTGAAAACAGGAGTCTAGACCCCAAGGAAGTCTGCAGTTGGATGAACCCTAGGTCATACTTCCTGTTAACCTTTGACAACAGTTACCTCAAGCTGTGCTGTTACCAGATCTAAGTGTGGACTTGTTCCATCCTGCCTTTCCCTTTGTCCTACTCACAGAGCTCAGCTGAACGACTTACTGTTGCCCTGGTGTTCTAGCCTTCTGACTGTTGATACATTCTTTTTACACTTTCTCACACTCTGTCTTCTAAATAATGGTTATTTTGCATTCCTCTTTGGAGGAAGTGACCATTGAAGGACAGGTGAGGAACCAGTGGAGTCAAGAGGTCTCATCATCACTGTCCAATCCATGATCATTGTTGGAATTCTATAAATAGACATGTAATGTAAATAAAAGAGGTCCTTTTCCTGCTCAACTTGCTTGGAGTCAGGTTTGAGCCTCTCTCTCTCTCTCTGTGTGGTAGCGTCACAGCACCACAACTTACATGTTTTACAGATAAGAAGACTTTTTTTTGGCCATCTGTGATCTTCCTGCTCCTCACCAAAATGAACAATCAAGACCTTCTTTCAGTGTAATTCTGGAAAGTTATGAAGAATTTCCAAGTCTGTCTTGCATCACCAGCATGCTGCATCTGGAGGTTTCTACATAGATAAATCTAAGCAGGCAGAACCTGCTTGTCACCAGCACAGCTGGGGTAAGTTGCCCACACACTCAAATGCTGCTTACCCTGAAGTCATAAAACCTTAGGGAAGCAGAACCTGCAGCATATCATAGGCCCTAGTTCAGATACAAGTATTTCCAACCAGGACACAAAACTATGTAGGACCTAGAAACTCAGATGAGGGTCTTGAAAATTCAAAGCTATCTCAGAGAGAAAGAATTGCATTGATTTTTGGAGAATTTTTTTCATCCTTTTTTAAGATAAAAAATAGTGTGCTCCAACTTTGTGCCCATGACCAGTGGAAATTCAATACATAACCTTCAAAACATGCAAAATGTGGAATTACTATCTGTACTTAGTGCTCAGTTTATCATGTTCTCACTGAAGTTTAAATGTGAGATTCCCATTTAAACAAGGCAGAGGTAACAGCACTTAGGATAAGAGTTTTGGAAAACAACACAGAACGGTAGCTTGATTGCTTACAAAGAAATTCCCCTACTTGCTCAATACAGATTCACTATCTGTCATGTCTCTCCCTCCCAGCCCTGTTTAACTGCTCTTACTCTGCCCTTATTTTACTTTTCTTCCCTGTTGCCAGTCATTTGCCTGTTGCACTTAGCCACAGGAGAGTCCCAAATTCCCCTTGTAATCCCTAGAGGAACTCAGATACCAGAATAAACAAGGAAAGCATAACTTGCACAATGATGTCAATAGCAGTTTTCAATATGTCCATAAGATGTTGAAATTGTGTTTGGGAGGAGACTTGGTAATATATTAATTCTACTGGTGGGCCATGCATTAGGTTTTTAATCATACTTTAATTTTACCTTTATTACTTCAATCATGCTAAATCAGAGAGATTTAATCTTCTTTTAGTTTCAAAGCAGACATTCAGCAACTAAAAATACTGCTAATTTTTCTTACACATAAAAAGTACTAACACTTAGCTCCTTAATTATCAAGAAATGTATTTCACATGTCACCACTGATCCATCATATAATAGTAGCTGTGGTGAAAAATAAAGATGATAAATTTTGTGGGTTCTGCATACCCACTGGTGAACAGTAGAGTTGATAGTTAGCTAATTTCAGATTCATTACCTTCAGGTCCAATTAATTTGCAAGGTGCACAGCTTTTGCAAAGAGACAGAGCTCTGTAGAGCTGTTAAAAAAATAATCAATTTGCAAAGGGTTGAGGTAATGTGTGGATCAGCACATGACATTTCACACTTGTATAGGAAAGAGTAAAAACATGGCATTTCCAGTCACAGATGCTATGATCATTCCCAGATGGTGTCAGACAATATCTGTGCAGTGATACCAAACAAAAAACTGATCACTCTTCCTTATGTTGAAAAAACAATAAGGTGTGCACTGAACTAATATCAGATTAATCTCAAATTTCTCCATGTGTTTGTGCAGTCAGATACATACCCTTTATGGACACATGAAAACATATATTGGAAAAAGATTGGCAAGAAGGAATTTCTTCTAATTATGAAGCTTCACATTAAAAAATCACAGCAAACTCTGTGGATATGTCAATGAAAAAGTGGGCATGCTCCAAGGAAATGAAAATTTGAATGGATATTCAACAAGGTCTATTCTGGAAGGACCAAGAGGAGAAAAAGAATTTTAAGTCACTTAAGATATTATATGTGTTTTTGTCAGGAAAACACCCTTGTGCCTCTCAGTCTTGCTCATGTAGCAAACCTGGTGCCATTTAGACACTTTTTAGACAAGCAATAAATATATTGAACAACTGAACTTTGTAAGGAGGATAAACTTAGGAGTTTTTCTCATGTTTGGAAACATTTTATGGCTGGGATTAACAAATGGAAAAACTATTTTTTATGTTGAAACTTTACATTTAGCAAAAAAAACCCTTGTTTTTGTAAATGTTGAAACATCATTTTTAATATTCTCTAACAGAATATTGGTTTTGAACTGATGTTTTTCTTTTTAAAAATTAACTTGTAAGTAAGTCTGTGTGGGTTACAAAATGGTGTGGAAGTAAAGAACACCAGGAAAAGAAGTATGGTATGAAGACACAGCTGGGGAACCATTAGTTGGGATCTGCCACATAAAGGAGAAAAAGCATCCATTTGGGCCAAAGAGCTCTATAAAGCCCTTCTTTTTGTGTGCACACACATCCTGAAATCCCGCCTAGATTCCAAAGGCTCCTTAATTTTTGAATAGGCTCAAAAGTGTATTAAAAGTTTTACAAAGATAACAAATGTCACCTTTAAGATTTACAGCCCTTAAGCACACAATCTGTTAGAAATGGGCTTTTTTATGCTTGTCAAAAGTAGTTCTCATTCATACAGTACTAAGTATAAAAGTGGCTTCAATAACTTCATACATATTGGTGAGTATGGTCAAAAATCTTTATCTCTAGGAATGCAGAAGTTCATATCAATTTATCATAATTGGGTTTTTGACATCTGACAATTTTGGATATTTTCCCAACTATTCCATTTCTGAGTCACATATGTTTCACCAAATTATTCTCCATACACCTTTTTATTATGCATAGAAGCAGGTAAGAGTGGTCCCAGAGAATGCCACAAAGCACTTATAAGGTTAAGTCCCAATCCTGTAGTCTCCTTGTATTCCCAAGAGAGCTCTGTGGCATTTCTCATGTCTGCCAATGTCCTCCAGTGTTCCTCAAACTACAGGATCAACACCTTGGTGAAAGGAGAAGGTCATGAGCTTTTAACAGATCTGCACTAAAATTTTTATCATATCTTTTATGTCTGTAATGTAAGCACAGTTAAATAACCCATGGCACTGAACATTTCACTCAGCTATCCAGGGGTGAATATTACTATTTATTTGGGGACTTGTCAAAGTATTATTTTCATTACACTAATAAATACTGTAAAAGTCAAAATAAAAAATGTTTTAAGTTCTGGAACATGTCTTATCTAAATCTATATGATCTGGAAATATTTAGCAGGGGAGTTCAGTAATACAAAACAGAAACTGAAAGGGTCCTGGGTAAAGCCTTAGGGAAATGCCAAACTATTAATTACACATTAAGCGAATGGTTTTTATTTTTGTATTGAAATAGCAACTATTCAAAGTCTATGCTACAGTACAACAAAAATTATTCTCCAGTATAACTTAGTGCGGAAGTCCGAGTTATTTTGATCCCTAGAGTCAAAGTGCTATAAAAGATGAAAAAAATTGCATTGGGATTTTTTTTAAATTAGGAAATAGGAGAGACAAATTCTAACCCATTAGCACAGAACTTTGCAAACACTAATTATAAATCAAAGCTATGCTCTGCAAATATTCTTGCAAGTTTAACTATATACTTGCAATTTATTTTTCTCACCTAAATTATTTTCCCAAATTTAATTTCATATTGGTAAATATCACCAATACTCCTAACAGTTCTGATGAGGTCAAAAGGACTGCCCTCACATATAAAAGAATGTTTGCCCAATCAAGCCCAACAGCTGTTACATGCTGTTGCTTGCACTGCTGGCCGTTCCTCTAAACTACTAATAAATAATGAAAATTATCTAAAAAAAGATCCCCAAATACTTCCCTTCCTAAGGGAATATGCCTTCCCATATGGCCATAAGCCTTTCACACTCTGTACAAACATGGGAAATTTGTTTTGTGTGCAAAGCCCCCTTCAATACCCTTCAAGTCTTGCTGTACAAACTTGTATGTGTGTTAAACAAAGATACAAGCTGCATCATCAAAATGCAGACAGTTCCAGGATGGAGAAGAGACTCAAATCAGAGTATGGATGTTCCTTTGGTCTGGGGAAAAGGTTATGTTTTGGTCAGAACATGAGGGTAAATCGTCCCCCAAGCATGTAAAGCACCACGGGATCTTTAATGTCTAGGCTGAGCAGACATGACTTCAGTTTTCTAAGGTTTCCTTAATTCCTCAACTCCCACCTGTGAAAGGTCACCGAGCAGTTCCAGCGTTACTGAATTTGTGCTTTGCTGTGGATTTTTGGGAGGACTGTTTTTGGGTTTAGCATGTTTGGGGCTTTTTTTCTTCTTTCATTTGACCAACTTGTTTTCTCCTCAAATTTGCCTGGTCCTCAGTACCATGAAGTCACTCTCTGTTAAAGTCTTGGATGCAGGGTCAGGGAAAAGATGTAATCTGGAATCTGAAACTAGACAGAACACAGATTCCATGAATCTGTGCTCATCTTGGTCTTCTTCAGCCTTCAGTGGCTAAAGGCAGACCAGTAGCTGCAAAAGTACAATAAGTAAGTACGGATAATTTGGACAGTATGAAGAGGAACTGAAGAAGCTAATTTTCAAGTTAGCCACAAAAATCAAATTAAAATAAAGATACAAATCTGTCTTTGAGCAAAAAAACCTTCTCCACTAACTACAGTCCTTCGGTTATCCTGGTCTGCATGAAACCCTGTGTGTTGAACTCACCATCCAGCATTAACAGGAACTCAGGAACTCCTGAATTAACCAAGTAAGTGGAAGAGAACGAAGGAGAAATTTAAAAAATAAATCCTTCAAGATTCTTGTTTAGTGGAAACCCTTCTCCTTCTTATGACAGTTCCCATCCAATAAAGATGTATCTGTCTCATTGCTGACAGTGATTTCTGCCAGCTGTTACGTGTCAGCAATTGCCTTCCCTTAGGTAAGATTAGCAAACTACCTAAGCATATGGGACTCTTGTCACTGTCCACAGACTGCTCCACAGAAGATGCCTAAGTTTTGCAAAGGTGTATGGCATTTATATGACTAAAAATTAATAAAGCTTCCTTTTCAAAGTACTTTAATTTTCAGGACAATCCTACAATCCCTTCCCAGTTACATCCTGTAATTCTTAGAATTGCTGCATGTGAAAGAACTGGAAATCATGAAGTCTGCTAAGCAGATAATGAACTGTAATTCATTGACTTGGGCTTGGATGCAAACTACAGTGACTGTAATGCCCTGTAAGTCTTCCCTCAGAAATTAACACAGCAGTGATGAACACTCCCTCCAAATGCACATTCTTATTTGTGTGAATGTGATAGCATTCCTCTTCGTAGTCTCCCAGGAAACCTAAGAGAGGACTTACATTATCCAGCCTCACTTAGTCCTCCCCTCCCACAAGGATATTATCCACTTGACTCACTAGTTAAGGTCAACATAACCTTGAGGTTATCACATGCATTTGTCTGCAGCAGGAGGAATAGCACAGCACTCTGCAGAAACAGAGATTTGCTTTGAGGAAACTCACAGACCTGAATCAGGTGAGATCTCATAATGTGCCAGGGCCATTTAAAACTTAGAGCTGATCTGTGTCTACTGGCACAGAGGACTACCAATGGAAAATGGGGCGGAAGTCATTGCATAATGGTGGAAAGGAGGGACTGTCCATAGCAGTTCTTTGTTTCACTTTAAAAAGTCAAAATAAGCTCGCCAAAAGATGTTTTATCTTTTTGCACTCTGTCTTACGTTTATTTTTCTCTGTCTGCCTTCTCCCCCAAGTTCCACTGGTTACATCCTTTGCTTATTACTCTAGAGTCATAAAGTTGTAAAAATACCTTCATTTCAGCTATTGACCACTCTTAGATCTCCTTGTCCATAGCTCCTTTAATGAAGTCCTCAGGCAGCATTTCCCTGTATCCTTATCTGAGTTTGGTAATAAAGCATATCTTAAGCCAACATCCTTTTACAATATATGAACTAGAGCTGGGCAAGCTTTTCATAGCAAATGTTTTATTTAGTAGACTAAGCCTTTTGTTCTCTTTTGAATTATTATGGAGAAACTTTGACTTCAATTCATCTGGTTGTTATTCATAACTGTTCAAATAACAGTGTCAGTGAACATATTTCAGCTGTTTAGATGTTCTCAAATTATTCACTTCAGTTCTTTCTTCCACTATTTGTTATATGCTATTTACTCTTCAAGTGCTGTACTTGGTTTTACCCCACCTGGTGACAATATTACCTAATTCTCACATCACTGGAAGGTTTATGGAGAGAAGCAAAATCAAAGAGATTTCATTATCCCCTCTTTCCTACTGTTGTCTGTTCCCAACATGTATTTCTTAAAAAATTTTGCACAAATATATAATAAGTATCTGTGATGAGGCCCATTTTCCATTAATAGCCTTTCAATAAAAGTGATTAGGTATTCCCATATTAAGGGAAATCATTAAAAGATCTGAGGACTCCATCTAATTGAAATGACAGCTTCAGTTAAATATCCAAGGTTCCACCTAAAAGTAACAAGACAATGAAATACAAGACTTCATTAGTTCTGTACCTCACTGAGCTCCTTCTCTTGTTGAAATTAGCATTTCTAAATATTTTTGTACAATATTCACCTGACTTTAATGTGATCTAAGTAGCATACATATCTTCAGATTAATTAGTATAAATACATGGTATATTTCTGCAAGTATCTCCTTTTTTTGCATTTCAAGAGATTCCCAGAAACCGTAAAACTTTTATCTAAACCTCTATTTGCAGTGCAGCTAAACTAGAGTGTACCAAGTCAGGATTTAGTTCTACTCTGTATTGTGTGCCTCATGGCTCTGAAAATAGAGTTTCTGCAATGGTTTTCTCCACACATGCAGAAATAAACAAAAGCAACACAAATTTGTTAACAAGAAAATAGACTAAAAGAACTACAATGAACCAATTTCTATCCTGAAGTCAACGATGGAGCTGCAAGCACTTTTTTAAAGGGAGATTTTAGCATCTAAGTTCTCACATTTGAACACAATATCTGGTAAACTTTTTCTAGGAATCAAAGCTTTTGTTTTGAACACTAATGAAGTGTGAGTCAAGGAACCAAGTAAAAAATACTTTGAAATCTCTTCAGGTGTAGCAAACATTTGAACCTGTATCCTCTATCACAAGCTTTCACTTACTGTATTATGTGATTATGTGTTTTCCTTTCAATCTGTTAGTTATCAGCCATGAAAGCAACTTCTTCATATTTCTGCTTAAAATTGTAGCTTTAACACTTACTGCACTTTTGCAATTTATCACTCTTTCTACCCTAGTATAGTATGAGCTCTTCAATTTGCTTAAGCAAATATTGGCAGCAAATCAAAGAAAATACTGTAAGTCCATGGGATACAATTTTAAACTAACTATGGAAAGCATTGCAGGGATAGCCATGATGTGAAATATGTTAGACACACTAATTTTCCTACATGGTATATTCTTCCCCGACTATATGCACACAAAGGAGAAAACATAACCTATGAAATGTTCTATTTACTAGTTCCTGCAATGTCTTCAGAAATACTCTATTAATTTTTTCCAAGGGTCATTACAGCGCTATTTAGACAGAGCTGGCAACCTGACTAACAACATTTATTAATCTTAGTATCATGTTTCTTCAGTATTTTCATTAGTGACATTTTCTCTCAGATCTACACTTTCTAGAGATGTACTACAGCTTTTTATTAAGTTTTCTGGTTACCAGGAACTCCAGCAGGGCACCAGAAAACAGTACTATAAAAGACAACTGGGACACTGCCTGTGAATGTGCCTGGACCTGCATACATCCACCAAAGGCTATTTCCACCAAAGCGTGGCTTGAAACATGCTAGGCACAAGCTGTGTTTAATTCAGCAGCAGTGTAGTCAGGACCTTGTTCAACTCCCTGTGGAGTTACACTGGATTTATACCAGTATGATTGTGATTAAGATTTAACTGTGACATCTAGCTGTAAAAATTTCTCTCCTTCCAATTTCCAGTGGCTGTAGATCTCAATCTTCTCAAACACTTATCTTCTTTTCCATTTAAATTGCATCCAGGTACCCCAGAGCATATGAACACATTTAACACTCAAGACTCCAGTGCTGTCCTAAAGGAATTGCCATAATTAAGAGAAAACCCATGACCTAAAAAAAACAAAATAAAACAAACACCAAAAAACCCCAGACAAAACCCAAAACTGTAATAATCCATGATACACATTTTTCATCACTGCTATACAGCCTTGCTGCAGGTGCAGTTTTGCAGGTTTTTTTCAGTCTGGAAACCAGTAATTCATAATGATTATAAAATATATGATTTTATAAAATTCCATTTTACACTCATAGGAAAACTGCTTTTGCAGGTCAACTTTCATTGGCTAGTCTTGGTTTTCCCATGATGGACACACCATGGCATTTGTAAAAATAAATAATAGAAGCAAACTTAAAAGTACATTAACAACCTCTCTTCATAATCATACAGGAGCATCATGCTTGGGCGGTAGGCATAGACAACTGCTCACACTTTGGTCTCCAACAAAAAGCAAATTATCTCAGGTTTCCTATTAGAGGAAATTCCCTTCCCACCCCCCTCCTTGATTTTTGGATAAATGTAGCCTATGGTGAAGTCAGCAAGCACCCGTCAAGCCCAGGCTCCTCCTCCACTACTTTGTGAATGTGTTCCCCCTCATCCAGGTTTCTGCTGGCCTCCACCACCCTCGTTCCTTCCCTGTTCCTCCCTCTTCTCTTCTCCCCTCATCCTTTTGCCAAAGCACCAAACAAAAGACCACTGCCCATCATGTGATCCACACAGAGGAACTGCAGCTAAAACTACTTGATTAAGGTAATGATTTAATGCCATTCTTTACCTCAGTCATGGACTACACTGCATTTATTTATCCCACTGCCAATTCCAGTCAAGATTTCTACCACACACTGTGCCAGAGACAACTGGAAAGGCCCCAGAGAAGCCTTGAGTGAAGAAGATGGATGTCTATTTCAGGGTGGACTTATGCAGTATCCATCGAATGAGTACCTAGTTATGCCTTGCACGTAACTAATACTTAAAACTTGGATTACCTACAAATAAAAATACTATGGAGCTGGATCTCCTCCCAAGTATATTCCCCAGATAAATGGTAGAAAGAAAAGAGATTAGTTAATCCCAACCCATTGAGATAGACATGAACAGCTGCATATCTGGACTCTACTCTCGAGCAACCAAGATTCACAACACCAGGCAACTGTGTGGTTCTGACAATGCAAGAAGAAAGGACTGAATGCCAAAAGCCACACTGCCTGAATTATTGGTGGTGAAATAGAAATCAGCCCCTCCCCACATGTGCTAGGCTTCCCACATGTGCAGTTTGAGTCAGAAATCCCAGGAATGGGGCCCAATACCCTCAGCACCAAGGGACATATATCTAGAGCTAGCTAACATGAAACATGAGCAGGAATAGGGTGTTAGCAGCCTCCTTCCCCTCCACAGCTGAAGCTCCTTTCCTTTGTGCTGCAGAACACGCTTCTGATTGAGGTCAAGATCTTCAGAGTAACTCTTGAAGCCCTTTCAGAAACGAGCTACAGATCATTATGGTGTTTGAAAAGTAGTAGGATCTACCATCAGTGTCTTATGCAGAAGCCTACTGGATAGAGCACTTGAGCAGTTCACTTCTCTACAGTGAAAATCACATAAACACAGCTGCATATCCTGCTGGGATACTCACCTGGAAAAAGTGGGACTCATGTTCCAGTCTCTGCTCTAAGGCCTACGGAGATGTTTTCCTATCCATAAATACTTCAATGCAAAAAAAAAAAAAAATCACTCTAAGCACTCCGGAAACACATTGGAGAAGTCCCTAAGAGCACATCAAAGGCAATTTCATTAATGTAACAATTAAAAAGCATTAAATGGCAGCCACTGAGTCTTGTTCTTTCTTCTGCACCACAAGAGGAACTGAGAACACCTCTCCAAAAAAAAGAAAAATCCTTTTCCTAAAACGGGGGGTAAAAATAGTTCTGGGTTTTTTGGTTTTGTTTTTTTTTGGAGCAGGGGAGGGAACTGAGCATGGGTTTTTCACACCTTCAGTAAGAGCACTAATCTCTAGGTCTTGGGAATGGAAGGTCATAAAGGAAGGGACAAGCACAACCTGTGAAAGAAACAGTGCTCTGATGCATTCCTTTGAGGTTTTAGGGATCTTGTGCTGAGGGCTGGGACTGTCCTGCTCCTCTACGAACATGAAGTACATCTTTCATGTTTGGAGACATAAATCTAACTGAAGTGTGAGCCTCAGCTGCAGACATCCTGATTTGTTTATGTTATTAAGACATGCTGACATTTAGCTGACTGAAGGTGATGAGCTTTGTAATGCTCACAGTAAGATAATTCACATCAGTGCTCACAGGCAGCCATTGTGTAAAGACTGGGTGGTTCAACAACAGGAAAATACATACTACCTCATCCTAGCTACCAGCAAGTGTTTGGGAGACCTGTCTAGTTGCCATGTTTCATACAATTGTACTTGGGATTGCTACTGCAGAGATATGTATTGTGTTTGCAATTCCCCTTAATCAGGAGAGATGAGATTAGTTCCAAAAGGGTTATTACTATTTATTATTCCACTTGCTGCTCTTCTGGGTTATGATTTATATGAAATTTCAGCAAATTTGTGTTCTTTTTTGTCCTGCAGACTTTTCCAGACTACTTGCAAAGCCACAGATGTCAAGAAGGAAAAAGGAAGGCCAAAAAAATAAATACTCTAGAGAAAACAGAACTATCATCAATAAACAACCAAACAAGAGAAAAATATTAATTAATTTGAAACCTGAATGTTTGTTTAAAGAGTTTCAAAAGAACAGCTTTCTCTCTCCCAGACACAAGCAATTTCCAAACTGTAAAACAGGTTTGGAATTGTCATTCACTTTTGGTAGCATTAGACACAAAGATCAAGTAGCAGGGGGGTAAAAGGAGAATTGACATAGATCAGGAGCACTTAGAATTTGGTGTCTAGAGAAACATCTGCTTTACTTCCATCACAGATTAATGAAACACCTCACTAAAGTTATGCATTCGTGGAGAGCATGAAGGTCTGTAGGCAACACGCATATTACATAGTGCGCACTACTCCTGTGCGTTGCTTTTGAGCATCACCACCAGAGGTTTTTTTAGACTCTGCAGCCATGGAATTAGCTGTGGTATTGCCAGCCAACTGTGTATCCTCCATGGACTTTGGAACAAGCTATAAAAGTAAAAAGAAAAACATAGTTTGCCAGCTCTTCACAAAACAGAGCCAGCACTTTAAAACCAAGTGGGTCCTTTTCTGCCTGGCAAATCTTGAGGTCGGCCTCACAGGTCACCATTTGGGATTACGTCAGGGACCAACTGGTTGGGTTCAGGCAGGCTCGGGTTGGTCTGGCAGGCTGCATGAAGTGAACAAAAGCCAGACCAAGACAAGAAGTTGAGGGAGAGGGATAGGAGGAAATTAAGAAGACTGTTCCAAAAGCTTTTAAATTATGATGTCCATGTTGTTGCAATACTATTGGAAAACTAAATTAATTGCTCCTTTCCTTAACCCTCTCCTGCTGTGGCCGTATTTCTTTTAGCTAAGGGCCTGAGCCACTAAAGATGCATCCAATTTCCATGCTGTCCAAATGTAATCACAGATTTACAGTAAACTGAGCTATCATGAAAAACAAGACTGTTCATTAGGTGACTCTTGGCCTTCAAAATTTTCAAGACTACAGAAGTAGTGAGAGGTACCAAAATATCCTAGAGAGGGCTAATTTCCAAAAAAAAATCTGATCACCTATTTTCTTAAAAGCAGTGGACTTTGAAGAATTTCTGTTCAGGAACTCAAAAGCTGAGGTACCTTGACTCTACAGTCAGTCTACAGTCACTACCAGAAAAAGAAAAGCTAACTATCTTTTTAAGATTTCAGTTTACAGTTACATTACTGGAAAGCCAAAGGTTTTCTAGGCACTGTAAAACCATATCATAAAAGCAGAGCCCATTTTCTGTAGGAACCAGAGGTTCTGTAACTTCACAATCAATCTGTAACATAAATTGCAAGGATGCAGCTAGACGGAAACAAATTTTATTTAGTACGTCACAGTAAAAATCATCTAAATTTTGCTCATCAGAGCTTCACTTGGCACAGGTTGTCAGAATCTCATTGGTAGCTCTCCAAGAAAACATACTTGTCATTTTTAAGATTTATCACCTTTTCTTGAGTTATTCCATAGCCATTAAACAGCCCATGAGTGCAATCACAGCTATGTATACTAGCATGCTCCCTGTACAGCACAAAGAACTATCTTAAATTGAAATGGTAAAGAATGAGAAGTTCCTTTTGTTTGCCCTTCTTCCCTTAAACAACCAAAGTGGTTTTTTAAAGACTGAGGGTTGTTTTCTGTTTCTTCTTACTCTTACGAGTTTTGTTTCTTCTTAGTTTACTCATGTAATTCATTGCAGACTCCAAGACAGCAAACTCCGTAGAAATTGCTAGTGGCCCACAGAGCTAGCATAAAATAAAAAGTTACAAGTCTACATAACCCTAATTTTATGGTTATAAGCTATATTTACTGCTATATCATAAGTTTGAAAAGACTGCTAAGTGTTCAGTGTGGGAATGCAGGGAATTTCTCTTAAGTTAGTTTTATGGAGAAATGTGTTGTTAAACTGTAGGAAAGGTTACAGTCCTTTCAAGTTCTCCAGAGCTGAATGCCAATTAGGCATTTTTAGGGTATGTATAAAATACTCCAACCACTCCCTCAATATCACTCATTGAAATTCAGATTCAGGACCTTTGGTCTGTTCAAGTCCCTTTGGTTTTAACACTGTAAACTAACCTGAGTGAGAATGTTATCAAGAATCAAGGTGGCAGAATTTGCTCTTTAACTCTTGCCCACCTGCACTCCTTTGACTTGGAAACGTTCCTCACCACAGCACATAGGCACAATGCAGCTCAGTGAGTGTACAGCAAAGCTGAGCCTTTATCAACATGAGAGATGGGAGTGCTCTTAGTACTTCTATTCTGATTTTATCTAATGAGTCTGGGCAGGCTACGATCACCTGGGTGACACAGTTTCTCCATCTGTAAAACTACAATGACTACTTTAAAACACACTGAACCCTCTTGTGACCTGCCAAAGAACAAATGTTAAACAAGAGAACGTACTGCTGCTCCACACATTTCTCAGCCTCTTCTGCCTTCAATCCCTCACTCTCCTCTGCCAAGGTATGTGCCCACTCAGTTTGCTGGGCAACCACACAATAAGCTGGACTGAACACTGCCTGTAGACAAAAACTTCACAGAATGCCTGTGTTATGGAGTCAATCTGCTCATGTACATTAAACCCATGTACGCTGCCTCCAGAAGGTGGATTGGCACAACTGTTATGTGACAGAACCAGCCACAACGTGGAGACAGGGTCAGAAAATTTGTCTGCATGATAGGTACTGCTCTGCCTGCCCCTGAATGTGTTCCTGATGCATTGTGTGGGGGGGATACAGAGCTCAGGGAAGAGAGAAGCCTGCATTGAAGGCTATGCACTGCTCAGGGTACCCTGTAGCTACTTGGTTTGATACACAGCATGCCCCAGCCTTTTGAAAAATCTCCTTTCTTATCTCCATTATTTTAAATTTTCCCTGTTATTCACATGTACTGCAAATGTTGAAGTTTCTCTCTTCTCCTTGTTGCTCACATCATTATCATTTTAATTCTGCATTTCTTTTTTAAAGGAAACAGTTTATTATTTTTTACAGAATGTCAAGAGCATCTGAACATGAAACAAGTCTTTGCAATTCAGCCTACAGTGCCATCTAAAACATGAAAATAAATTGTGTGATAGAGAAACTCAGGAACAAATGCTTTCTGGCATTTGCTTTCTCTTTCAAGCATTAGGGTTTTTTTAGAGTGCAAGGAAAAATTCCTTTTATCTTCCAGCATCTTTTGGTTTTAAACGGCTGATGATCTACTTTTCCAGCAGAGGTCATGAAAATAAATTTTAGACCAGCCAAACAACCCCTTGAAGTTCAGTTTGCCTTCTGCCAGATTTCTGAAAAACATTAATGTCATTCTGCAATGCCCTCTGCTGGGAGACGCAGCCTGGAGCTAGAAGGAGAGCTACAGTTCCCGGCCTCCAGCAAGGAACAGATATTTGCAATGAGATGGACTGGATTTTCACCTTCTATATGAAATCCTGACCCTGCTGAAATCAGTAGGGTCGTAGCTTTTAATCTTCACTTTGCCCTTGAACATTTTTTCTTTTGAAAACTGCACTGGGAAAAAAAAAATGTTTATTTCAAGTCCAAATGAAGACCTCATTACTCACTTACAGACATTAAGATCTCTTTTTAGCATTTGAGCTTCTAGAGGGAATTTTTCTGAAGAAGCTTTCATCTGAAAAAGACTTTGTTCTTCTTGCCATTCTTTTAAGTCTTTTAACTGTAAAAGCCTGAACAAAATCACATATTTGTGTTATACAAGTGTGATTCTGCCTAACATATCTTTTCACTGACCAGGATTCTTGTACTAAGAAAAGGAAGCTATGCAGTGAAACAAAGTGCACTGCTATGCAGTTAAAAAAAGGAGTGTATCTGGAAACTGATGTGTGACAACACCAGCCCTGTCAGCTGCCACATCTGTCTCCCTCTGAGAAGCAGTATCCTGAGACCTTAGGAAGAAAAATCTGAATCAGCCCCACTAAGGATCTGGATATTAGTGTGGAGTTCATATAAACAGCACCTTCACCCCCACATGCACACTCAGACCATGCCCCCTGTGGCTTACAGGACAGCTTTTCCTAGCTCACAACTCTTCTGGAGAATCATCCCTGGAAAATATTTTCCAGCCTTGGCAAGGGTGATGGAACACTACCTCTGCTTTGGTTTCAGCTCCCTCAGTTAGGCTGGTTTTACATGGTGTTTGTCTCTCACCACAGCTGTGCAATGGGCAGCAAGCAGGATTGATTTTTCCACGGTAGTCCTCAGTCCTCTGTGCTTGACGCTTTCTTCTTCCTACTCACATTCTCACAGCTTAGGTCCTCCCTGGCAGGCCAATTATCTTATATTTACTACTACTTATTATTTCTATCTGTCAAATGGAAACATTTTTACCTTATGATATGTTCTCTGCACTGACCTGCTTTATCCCCACGTGCCTCCCTCTGCTCCACTTTACAGGGACTGACACCCTTGGTGCCAGAGAATGCAGGTGCAGTAAAGCTGCACAGTGCCCTGCAACACCACTTTTATTCGAAGTTACACATAATTATCATTGATTTGGAAGTGTGACCTCCTTGTTACACAGCCTTACAAGCTGACAGTTTTTTTCCTAGAAACAACTTTCCAATGTTTGTTATACCCTCACAGAGATCGAAATGTCATGGTTCTAAGAAGCTTTGAGAATTATGCCACGTTCATTAAAAGGCCCCCAGACAAGTATTTTTTTGTTTTGTATACTGTCTTGAAAAATTTTCTGCTTCTCTTGGTAAGCACTACATCACATTCATTTGAAAATGAGCATGTATGTTTACAAACATCCAAAAGTAAGTTTACACCTCACAGCAAGGGCTAAGACTGTCATTCTGCACAGCTACCTGTTCTTCTCAGGAACAGTTTTCTTTACAAGAGAGCTGTGCAGCCCAGGAAACAGGTGGTGGCTGCTCACATACTCTAGCTTTGAAATTATTAATTGAGAGGAAGGTTGGAAGTAACTGGAAGTTGTTCCAGTCCTCATGCCCCTCATGGGTAAGGCAGCTGTGCCAGCAAACTGAACTGAAAATCCACCCTCTGAGCTGGCACCTTTGATGGAAGGATTTACAGCGAAGTCCAAGACTGGGACAGCCTCCAGTTTAAACTGTCCTTTGATCTGAGGCTGTCTCTTAACATCACAAACCAGTCTTATATGAGGAATCTTGCACACACTGTTAGTTTCACTGCCAAGATATCTTTCAAGAAGTTGTCTCTCAATCTGCTATCTCTAGCAGAAAAATTTTCTTCACAGGAATGCTTGCTAGTAGTTAAAATTATGACCAAAAATCTAGATTTAGCCCTGAATTTTCTCATGTTGATACACTGTACTATTAATAAGAAATAAGTGGTGTCACTCAAAATGATGTTACCCTGGATTGTGATGAGGAACAGGATTAGAGTAATATCCCGTAACTGGGAGCAAGGAGCTGTACAGTTCTACACACATTAGAGGTGACAGAATACCTTGGGAAGAGGCAATCACTGTATTACCTCCATCCCAACTTCTGGGGCAAGACACTGCAAGGCAGAAAGGCTTGCAACATGTTTTCACCACATCAAAAAGAAGAGTGCCTTCCTGCAATCATTTCCCTCTTGTCTGGCAATGGGTAGCACTCAGAAATTATTTTGGTATTACCTGGCTCTCCTGACCTCTTGTTTTTACCTGAGTTCCAGAGAATTCATTGTTCAGAGAGAGGGGCTGAGAAGAATTCTGGTCAACCTCAATTCAGGCTCATTTTGGTTCCTAGAGAAAACAGAAGAGAGAAATTAACATCCTGCCCTATAAAGTTGTTTTTTTTGTCTTCATCCCTGCTGTGGCAAAATCCAGTTTATCAGCACCACTGAGAAAGCTATCAGTAGCTTGAGGATTAGAGAACATTATGGCTTCCACCCAGGACAGGCTTCCAGCTTTCTGTCCTCTCTTCCTAAGGATATATGAGATAGTATATTATAAAAAAAAAAAAAAAGCCATCATCATCAAATTGGTTATTCCTTACTTTTCCAGCCCTCAGCAACCAGTAACCTTTCCATTTGCACCCAAGCATTCAGTAGGAGACGTGATTTGAACAAGCCACTTCACTGATTTCCTAAGAGAGGACAAAATTCAGGGCATGACCTTAACTCCTTTCTCCTGGCCACAGCTTAGCTGAAGGCCCAGTATGTCAGATTCACCTCAGTGTGATTCCAGGAACTAGTCTGGAATCAATTTAACCCAGTTAGTCTCTTTGATTGCATCAGGCCTTTCAGAAGTTTTGAACAACAAGATCTAAACAGCAGGCAGCAATCTGCACAAAGCCAATCTTTTCAGTTCAACAATTTTTAAAGGTCTATGTCTTTTTTCTTTTTTTTTTTGTTTTCTTTTTTGTTTTCTTTTTGGTTTCAAATGCTTTCCAACTGAGCAAATGCTGCAACGAGTTCATGGGAGAAGGCCTCAAGGCATCCCTGACTTTGGCACCATTATCCCATAGACACCCCATACATTTTTGGCACCTTGCAACAGACACACTGACAGCCACAGGATTGATGGAAAGGGAAAGAAGCTGTTTTGCAGTCAAAAGAGAATGTACTCAGATTTCTAAGGCCATTTGAAAGAATGCCAGAATGATACTGGATTTCGGCATTCTTAAGCTCCTTTAAGATGATGCAGCAAGTGGTCTTTTCCACATGTGATGATGTATTTCAGGACAAGAGTTTCTTCAAGATTTTCCAAGCCTGTGGGCTCCCGATCCTTTTTCAAATTACAGAGATGATAGCATACTGGGGAGAATTGTGATTAGTTTAAACTCTCCACAGCTGCAAGAGATGAATGTAAAAATTCCACCCAAAAATCCACTTCTTCTGGATTGAATTTACCTACATGACACAGAGTCCTGGCCAAGGGACCACTTTAAAGAGCTGGAGCAACATCAACACTATTTAGTTTCTTCCATCACATCAGCCCAGCAAAGGCTCACAACTCTTTGACCCAACACATCTCCCCCAGCAGCACTGCCATGGATCTGATGGGGGTATTAACAGCGACTGGAGATATGTGGGGAGGAAAATGGAACAATGAAATAAAAGCTTAAGTACGAGGGAATTCAGACAGGGCTTGCAACTCATTAATTGAAATACCCAGAGAATCTTAAAATACCTTGTTGCCAAGAGGCTTTGCTTGGAGGTCTTAAGGACAGCAGATCCCGCTTCATCACAGGGTGACAGATTTTGAGCCATCTTGGCAACGGGAGGGTAGAAGCACTGTGCTTTCTGTCTCAACTGACCTAGGGAGATGGCAATGCTCTGTTTAGCTTAACAGGACCTCTCTCTCTAAATTGCTTCATTATCTTTCTAAAAAAAATATAATAATATACAGCATTCACTGACACTGCGGACCGTGTGCCCACCTCGGGATATCTCACCTCCCGTGTGTCTCTGACGAGAGGGGAGGTGGAGCTGGCATTGGAAGACTGGTGACTGGCAACTCCTACGTTTGTCTGGATTTATTAACAGGGCGATTGGCGAGAGCCACCTGTATGGGACTTTTCTCAAAAATGCCTGCCCCGACTCCCCGGGCGCTGTGGGGGCTGGCCGCTCTCTCCGCAACTCCTAATCTACGCCAAAAACAAAACAAAACAAAACAAAACAAAACAAAACAA